>OY743227.1:12470417-12808723 GCA_963555765.1 Orthonevra nobilis | reverse complement strand
ATTACAAGCATTTTGGGGAAATCCGAAGATATCGAAAAAAAAATCATATTTTTTCGCCGCCGCTCCCCCCTTTGAGAATTTCGAAAAAATGATTTTTTTTTCAAAGTCGTATTCTAGATGAACTGTGCTTCTTATATTAATTTTTGATTCAAACTGAATACAAATTCACAAAAATTTTACAAGAAAACTGCTTAATGCAAAAAATATTCGAATTTTAAATATAGAAAATGCTTACTTTTTCGAAATATTTTTCCACTCTTGAAATCGAATACGTATCTGTTCCCGAATCTTTTTTCCTACCAGAAAAGAACTGTTTTATTACATATAATGCTGTCTAGGTACTAAGTTAAGCATTTGGTCACTGTTTCCTGATATTTTGGAGTTCAATATTTGCAACAAAATTATGTAAAAAGAGATGATGTAAGAAAAAAAAATCAACGTTTTATTTTCTCCTATTAATTAAGCGAAATGTTTGTTTAAATGAGCAAGAAGCACGATTTTGAAGCCGGAGTTTCATTAAAAGTATTATTGGAGAACGTCTGAATCGAATTACAAGCATTTTGGGGAAATCCGAAGATATCGAAAAAAAATCATATTTTTTCGCCGCCGCTCCCCCCTTTGAAAATTTCGAAAAAATGTTTTTTTTTTTAAAGTCATATTTTAGATGAACTGTGCTTCTTATATTAATTTTTGATTCAAACTGAATACAAATTCACAAAAATTTTACAAGAAATCTGCTTAATGCAAAAAATATTCGAATTTTAAATATAGAAAATGCTTACTTTTTCGAAATATTTTTCCACTCTTGAAATCGAATACGTATCTGTTCCCGAATCTTTTTTCCTACCAGAAAAGAACTGTTTTATTACATATAATGCTGTCTAGGTACTAAGTTAAGCATTTGGTCACTGTTTCCTGATATTTTGGAGTTCAATATTTGCAACAAAATTATGTAAAAAGAGATGATGTAAGAAAAAAAAATCAACGTTTGATTTTCTCCTATTAATTAAGCGAAATGTTTGTTTAAATGAGCAAGAAGCACGATTTTGAAGCCGGAGTTTCATTAAAAGTATTATTGGAGAACGTCTGAATCGAATTACAAGCATTTTGGGGAAATCCGAAGATATCGAAAAAAAAATCATATTTTTTCGCCGCCGCTCCCCCCTTTGAAAATTTCGAAAAAATGTTTTTTTTTCAAAGTCATATTTTAGATAAACTGTGCTTCTTATATTAATTTTTGATTCAAACTGAATACAAATTCACAAAAATTTTACAAGAAATCTGCTTAATGCAAAAAATATTCGAATTTTAAATATAGAAAGTGCTTACTTTTTCGAAATATTTTTCCACTCTTGAAATCGAATACGTATCTGTTCCCGAATCTTTTTTCCTACCATAAAAGAACTGTTTTATTTCATATAATGCTGTCTAGGTACTAAGTTTAGCATTTGGTCACTGTTTCCTGATATTTTGGAGTTCAATATTTGCAACAAAATTATGTAAAAAGAGATGATGTAAGAAAAAAAAATCAACGTTTGATTTTCTCCTATTAATTAAGCGAAATGTTTGTTTAAATGAGCAAGAAGCACGATTTTGAAGCCGGAGTTTCATTAAAAGTATTATTGGAGAACGTCTGAATCGAATTACAAGCATTTTGGGGAAATCCGAAGATATCGAAAAAAAATCATATTTTTTCGCCGCCGCTCCCCCCTTTGAGAATTTCGAAAAAATGATTTTTTTTCAAAGTCGTATTCTAGATGAACTGTGCTTCTTATATTAATTTTTGATTCAAACTGAATACAAATTGACAAAAATTTTACAAGAAAACTGCTTAATGCAAAAAATATTCGAATTTTAAATATAGAAAATGCTTACTTTTTCGAAATATTTTTCCACTCTTGAAATCGAATACGTATCTGTTCCCGAATCTTTTTTCCAACCAAAAAAGAACTGTCTTATTACATATAATGCTGTCTAGGTACTAAGTTAAGCATTTGGTCACTGTTTCCTGATATTTTGGAGTTCAATATTTGCAACAAAATTATGTAAAAAGAGATGATGTAAGAAAAAAAAATCAACGTTTTATTTTCTCCTATTAATTAAGCGAAATGTTTGTTTAAATGAGCAAGAAGCACGATTTTGAAGCCGGAGTTTCATTAAAAGTATTATTGGAGAACGTCTGAATCGAATTACAGGCATTTTGGGGAAATCCGAAGATATCGAAAAAAAATCATATTTTTTCGCCGCCGCTCCCCCCTTTGAAAATTTCGAAAAAATGTTTTTTTTTCAAAGTCATATTTTAGATGAACTGTGCATCTTATATTAATTTTTGATTCAAACTGAATACAAATTCACAAAAATTTTACAAGAAAACTGCTTAATGAAAAAAATATTCGAATTTTTAATATAGAAAATGCTTACTTTTTCGAAATATTTTTCCACTCTTGAAATCGAATACGTATCTGATCCCGAATCTTTTTTCCTACCAGAAAAGAACTGTCTTATTACATATAATGCTGTCTAGGTACTAAGTTAAGCATTTGGTCACTGTTTCCTGATATTTGGAGTTCAATATTTGCAACAAAATTATGTAAAAAGAGATGATGTAAGAAAAAAAAATCAACGTTTGATTTTCTCCTATTAATTAAGCGAAATGTTTGTTTAAATGAGCAAGAAGCACGATTTTGAAGCCGGAGTTTCATTAAAAGTATTATTGGAGAACGTCTGAATCGAATTACAAGCATTTTGGGGAAATCCGAAGATATCGAAAAAAAATCATATTTTTTCGCCGCCGCTCCCCCCTTTGAGAATTTCGAAAAAATGATTTTTTTTTCAAAGTCGTATTCTAGATGAACTGTGCTTCTTATATCAATTTTTGATTCAAACTGAATACAAATTCACAAAAATTTTACAAGAAAACTGCTTAATGCAAAAAATATTCGAATTTTAAATATAGAAAATGCTTACTTTTTCGAAATATTTTTCCACTCTTGAAATCGAATACGTATCTGTTCCCGAATCTTTTTTCCTACCAGAAAAGAACTGTTTTATTACATATAATGCTGTCTAGGTACTAAGTTAAGCATTTGGTCACTGTTTCCTGATATTTTGGAGTTCAATATTTGCAACAAAATTATGTAAAAAGAGATGATGTAAGAAAAAAAAATCAACGTTTTATTTTCTCCTATTAATTAAGCGAAATGTTTGTTTAAATGAGCAAGAAGCACGATTTTGAAGCCGGAGTTTCATTAAAAGTATTATTGGAGAACGTCTGAATCGAATTACAAGCATTTTGGGGAAATCCGAAGATATCGAAAAAAAATCATATTTTTCGCCGCCGCTCCCCCCTTTGAAAATTTCGAAAAAATGTTTTTTTTTTTAAAGTCATATTTTAGATGAACTGTGCTTCTTATATTAATTTTTGATTCAAACTGAATACAAATTCACAAAAATTTTACAAGAAATCTGCTTAATGCAAAAAATATTCGAATTTTAAATATAGAAAATGCTTACTTTTTCGAAATATTTTTCCACTCTTGAAATCGAATACGTATCTGTTCCCGAATCTTTTTTCCTACCAGAAAAGAACTGTTTTATTACATATAATGCTGTCTAGGTACTAAGTTAAGCATTTGGTCACTGTTTCCTGATATTTTGGAGTTCAATATTTGCAACAAAATTATGTAAAAAGAGATGATGTAAGAAAAAAAAATCAACGTTTGATTTTCTCCTATTAATTAAGCGAAATGTTTGTTTAAATGAGCAAGAAGCACGATTTTGAAGCCGGAGTTTCATTAAAAGTATTATTGGAGAACGTCTGAATCGAATTACAAGCATTTTGGGGAAATCCGAAGATATCGAAAAAAAAATCATATTTTTTCGCCGCCGCTCCCCCCTTTGAAAATTTCGAAAAAATGTTTTTTTTTCAAAGTCATATTTTAGATAAACTGTGCTTCTTATATTAATTTTTGATTCAAACTGAATACAAATTCACAAAAATTTTACAAGAAATCTGCTTAATGCAAAAAATATTCGAATTTTAAATATAGAAAGTGCTTACTTTTTCGAAATATTTTTCCACTCTTGAAATCGAATACGTATCTGTTCCCGAATCTTTTTTCCTACCAGAAAAGAACTGTTTTATTTCATATAATGCTGTCTAGGTACTAAGTTTAGCATTTGGTCACTGTTTCCTGATATTTTGGAGTTCAATATTTGCAACAAAATTATGTAAAAAGAGATGATGTAAGAAAAAAAAATCAACGTTTGATTTTCTCCTATTAATTAAGCGAAATGTTTGTTTAAATGAGCAAGAAGCACGATTTTGAAGCCGGAGTTTCATTAAAAGTATTATTGGAGAACGTCTGAATCGAATTACAAGCATTTTGGGGAAATCCGAAGATATCGAAAAAAAATCATATTTTTTCGCCGCCGCTCCCCCCTTTGAGAATTTCGAAAAATGATTTTTTTTCAAAGTCGTATTCTAGATGAACTGTGCTTCTTATATTAATTTTTGATTCAAACTGAATACAAATTGACAAAAATTTTACAAGAAAACTGCTTAATGCAAAAAATATTCGAATTTTAAATATAGAAAATGCTTACTTTTTCGAAATATTTTTCCACTCTTGAAATCGAATACGTATCTGTTCCCGAATCTTTTTTCCAACCAAAAAAGAACTGTCTTATTACATATAATGCTGTCTAGGTACTAAGTTAAGCATTTGGTCACTGTTTCCTGATATTTTGGAGTTCAATATTTGCAACAAAATTATGTAAAAAGAGATGATGTAAGAAAAAAAAATCAACGTTTTATTTTCTCCTATTAATTAAGCGAAATGTTTGTTTAAATGAGCAAGAAGCACGATTTTGAAGCCGGAGTTTCATTAAAAGTATTATTGGAGAACGTCTGAATCGAATTACAAGCATTTTGGGGAAATCCGAAGATATCGAAAAAAAATCATATTTTTTCGCCGCCGCTCCCCCCTTTGAAAATTTCGAAAAAATGTTTTTTTTTCAAAGTCATATTTTAGATGAACTGTGCTTCTTATATTAATTTTTGATTCAAACTGAATACAAATTCACAAAAATTTTACAAGAAATCTGCTTAATGCAAAAAATATTCGAATTTTAAATATAGAAAATGCTTACTTTTTCGAAATATTTTTCTACTCTTGAAATCGAATACGTATCTGTTCCCGAATCTTTTTTCCTACCAGAAAAGAACTGTTTTATTACATATAATGCTGTCTAGGTACTAAGTTAAGCATTTGGTCACTGTTTCCTGATATTTTGGAGTTCAATATTTGCAACAAAATTATGTAAAAAGAGATGATGTAAGAAAAAAAAATCAACGTTTGATTTTCTCCTATTAATTAAGCGAAATGTTTGTTTAAATGAGCAAGAAGCACGATTTTGAAGCCGGAGTTTCATTAAAAGTATTATTGGAGAACGTCTGAATCGAACTACTAGCATTTTGGGGAAATCCGAAGATATCGAAAAAAAATCATATTTTTTCGCCGCCGCTCCCCCCTTTGAAAATTTCGAAAAAAATGTTTTTTTTTTCAAAGTCATATTTTAGATGAACTGTGCTTCTTATATTAATTTTTGATTCAAACTGAATACAAATTCACAAAAATTTTACAAGAAATCTGCTTAATGCAAAAAATATTCGAATTTTAAATATAGAAAGTGCTTACTTTTTCGAAATATTTTTTCACTCTTGAAATCGAATACGTATCTGTTCCCGAATCTTTTTTCCTACCAGAAAAGAACTGTTTTATTACATATAATGCTGTCTAGGTACTAAGTTAAGCATTTGGTCACTGTTTCCTGATATTTTGGAGTTCAATATTTGCAACAAAATTATGTAAAAAGAGATGATGTAAGAAAAAAAAATCAACGTTTGATTTTCTCCTATTAATTAAGCGAAATGTTTGTTTAAATGAGCAAGAAGCACGATTTTGAAGCCGGAGTTTCATTAAAAGTATTATTGGAGAACGTCTGAATCGAATTACAAGCATTTTGGGGAAATCCGAAGATATCGAAAAAAAATCATATTTTTTCGCCGCCGCTCCCCCCTTTGAGAATTTCGAAAAAATGATTTTTTTTCAAAGTCGTATTCTAGATGAACTGTGCTTCTTATATTAATTTTTGATTCAAACTGAATACAAATTCACAAAAATTTTACAAGAAAACTGCTTAATGCAAAAAATATTCGAATTTTAAATATAGAAAATGCTTACTTTTTCGAAATATTTTTCCACTCTTGAAATCGAATACGTATCTGTTCCCGAATCTTTTTTCCTACCAGAAAAGAACTGTTTTATTACATATAATGCTGTCTAGGTACTAAGTTAAGATTTGGTCACTGTTTCCTGATATTTTGGAGTTCAATATTTGCAACAAAATTATGTAAAAAGAGATGATGTAAGAAAAAAAAATCAACGTTTTATTTTCTCCTATTAATTAAGCGAAATGTTTGTTTAAATGAGCAAGAAGCACGATTTTGAAGCCGGAGTATCATTAAAAGTATTATTGGAGAACGTCTGAATCGAATTACAAGCATTTTGGGGAAATCCGAAGATATCGAAAAAAAATCATATATTTTCGCCGCCGCTCCCCCCTTTGAGAATTTCGAAAAAATGATTTTTTTTCAAAGTCGTATTCTAGATGAACTGTGCTTCTTATATTAATTTTTGATTCAAACTGAATACAAATTCACAAAAATTTTACAAGAAAACTGCTTAATGCAAAAAATATTCGAATTTTAAATATAGAAAGTGCTTACTTTTTCGAAATATTTTTCCACTCTTGAAATCGAATACGTATCTGTTCCCGAATCTTTTTTCCTACCAGAAAAGAACTGTTTTATTACATATAATGCTGTCTAGGTACTAAGTTAAGCATTTGGTCACTGTTTCCTGATATTTTGGAGTCCAAATTTGCAACAAAATTATGTAAAAAGAGATGATGTAAGAAAAAAAATCAACGTTTTATTTTCTCCTATTAATTAAGCGAAATGTTTGTTTAAATGAGCAAGAAGCACGATTTTGAAGCCGGAGTTTCATTAAAAGTATTATTGGAGAACGTCTGAATCGAATAACAAGCATTTTGGGGAAATCCGAAGATATCGAAAAAAAATCATATTTTTTGTCCGCCGCTCCCCCCTTTGAGAATTTCGAAAAAATGATTTTTTTTCAAAGTCGTATTCTAGATGAACTGTGCTTCTTATATTAATTTTTGATTCAAACTGAATACAAATTCACAAAAATTTTACAAGAAAACTGCTTAACGCAAAAAATATTCGAATTTTAAATATAGAAAGTGCTTACTTTTTCGAAATATTTTTCCACTCTTGAAATCGAATACGTATCTGTTCCCGAATCTTTTTTCCTACCAGAAATAACTGTTTTATTACATATAATGCTGTCTAGGTACTAAGTTAAGCATTTGGTCACTGTTTCCTGATATTTTGGAGTCCAAATTTGCAACAAAATTATGTAAAAAGAGATGATGTAAGAAAAAAAATCAACGTTTTATTTTCTCCTATTAATTAAGCGAAATGTTTGTTTAAATGAGTAAGAAGCACGATTTTGAAGCCGGAGTTTCATTAAAAGTATTATTGGAGAACGTCTGAATCGAATTACAAGCATTTTGGGGAAATCCGAAGATATCGAAAAAAAAATCATATTTTTTCGCCGCCGCTCCCCCCTTTGAAAATTTCGAAAAAATGATTTTTTTTCAAAGTCATATTTTAGATGAACTGTGCTTATAATATTAATTTTTGATTCAAACTGAATACAAATTCACAAAAATTTTACAAGAAAACTGCTTAATGCAAAAAATATTCGAATTTTAAATATAGAAAATGCTTACTTTTTCGAAATATTTTTCCACTCTTGAAATCGAATACGTATCTGTTCCCGAATCTTTTTTCCTACCAGAAAAGAACTGTCTTATTACATATAATACTGTCTAGGTACTAAGTTAAGCATTTGGACACTGTTTTCTGATATTTTGGAGTTCAATATTTGCAACAAAATTATGTAAAAAGAGATGATGTAAGAAAAAAAAATCAACGTTTTATTTTCTCCTATTAATTAAGCGAAATGTTTGTTTAAATGAGCAAGAAGCACGATTTTGAAGCCGGAGTTTCATTAAAAGTATTATTGGAGAACGTCTGAATCGAATTACAAGCATTTTGGGGAAATCCGAAGATATCGAAAAAAATCATATTTTTTCGCCGCCGCTCCCCCCTTTGAAAATTTCGAAAAAATGATTTTTTTTTCAAAGTCGTATTCTAGATGAACTGTGCTTCTTATATTAATTTTTGATTCAAACTGAATACAAATTCACAAAAATTTTACAAGAAATCTGCTTAATGCAAAAAATATTCGAATTTTAAATATAGAAAGTGCTTACTTTTTCGAAATATTTTTCCACTCTTGAAATCGAATACGTATCTGTTCCCGAATCTTTTTTCCTACCAGAAAAGAACTGTTTTATTATATATAATGCTGTCTAGGTACTAAGTTAAGCATTTGGTCACTGTTTCCTGATATTTTGGAGTTCAATATTTGCAACAAAATTATGTAAAAAGAGATGATGTAAGAAAAAAAAATCAACGTTTTATTTTCTCCTATAAATTAAGCGAAATGTTTGTTTAAATGAGCAAGAAGCACGATTTTGAAGCCGGAATTTCATTAAAAGTATTATTGGAGAACGTCTGAATCGAATTACAAGCATTTTGGGGAAATCCGAAGATATGGAAAAAAAATCATATTTTTTCGCCGCCGCTCCCCCCTTTGAGAATTTCGAAAAAATGTTTTTTTTTCAAAGTCATATTTTAGATGAACTGTGCTTCTTATATTAATTTTTGATTCAAACTGAATACAAATTCACAAAAATTTTACAAGAAAACTGCTTAATGCAAAAAATATTCGAATTTTAAATAAAGAAAATGCTTACTTTTTCGAAATATTTTTCCACTCTAGAAATCGAATACGTATCTGTTCCCGAATCTTTTTTCCTACCAGAAAAGAACTGTCTTATTACATATAATGCTGTCTAGGTACTAAGTTAAGCATTTGGACACTGTTTTCTGATATTTTGGAGTTCAATATTTGCAACAAAATTATGTAAAAAGAGATGATGTAAGAAAAAAAATCAAGGTTTGATTTTCTCCTATTAATTAAGCGAAATGTTTGTTTAAATGAGCAAGAAGCACGATTTTGAAGCCGGAGTTTCATTAAAAGTATTATTGGAGAACGTCTGAATCGAATTACAAGCATTTTGGGGAAATCCGAAGATATCGAAAAAAAATCATATTTTTTCGCCGCCGCTCCCCCCTTTGAGAATTTCGAAAAAATGATTTTTTTTCAAAGTCGTATTCTAGATGAACTGTGCTTCTTATATTAATTTTTGATTCAAACTGAATACAAATTCACAAATATTTTACAAGAAAACTGCTTAATGCAAAAAATATTCGAATTTTAAATATAGAAAATGCTTACTTTTTCGAAATATTTTTCCACTCTTGAAATCGAATACGTATCTGTTCCCGAATCTTTTTTCCTACCAGAAAAGAACTGTTTTATTACATATAATGCTGTCTAGGTACTAAGTTAAGCATTTGGTCACTGTTTCCTTATATTTTGGAGTTCAATATTTGCAACAAAATTATGTAAAAAGAGATGATGTAAGAAAAAAAATCAACGTTTGATTTTCTCCTATTAATTAAGCGAAATGTTTGTTTAAATGAGCAAGAAGCACGATTTTGAAGCCGGAGTTTTATTAAAAGTATTATTGGAGAACGTCTGAATCGAATTACAAGCATTTTGGGGAAATCCGAAGATATCGAAAAAAAATCATATTTTTTCGCCGCCGCTCCCCCCTTTGAGAATTTCGAAAAAATGATTTTTTTTCAAAGTCGTATTCTAGATGAACTGTGCTTCTTATATTAATTTTTGATTCAAACTGAATACAAATTCACAAAAATTTTACAAGAAAACTGCTTAATGCAAAAAATATTCGAATTTTAAATATAGAAAATGCTTACTTTTTCGAAATATTTTTCCACTCTTGAAATCGAATACGTATCTGTTCCCGAATATTTTTTCCTACCAGAAAAGAACTGTTTTATTACACATATTGCTGTCTAGGTACTAAGTTAAGCATTTGGTCACTGTTTCCTGATATTTTGGAGTTCAATATTTGCAACAAAATTATGTTAAAAGAGATGATGTAAGAGAAGATGGAGAACGTCTGAATCGAATTACAAGCATTTTGGGGAAATCCGAAGATATCGAAAAAAAACTCATATTTTTTCGCCGCCGCTCCCCCCTTTGAGAATTTCGAAAAAATGATTTTTTTTCAAAGTCGTATTCTAGATGAACTGTGCTTCTTATATTAAATTTTGATTCAAACTGAATACGAATTCACAAAAATTTTACAAGAAAACTGCTTAATGCAAAAAATATTCGAATTTTAAATATAGAAAGTGCTTACTTTTTCGAAATATTTTTCCACTCTTGAAATCGAATACGTATCTGTTCCCAAATCTTTTTTCCTACCAGAAAAGAACTGTTTTATTACATATAATGCTGTCTAGGTACTAAGTTAAGCATTTGGTCACTGTTTCCTGATATTTTGGAGTTCAATATTTGCAACAAAATTATGTAAAAAGAGATGATGTAAGAAAAAAAAATCAACGTTTTATTTTCTCCTATTAATTAAGCGAAATGTTTGTTTAAATGAGCAAGAAGCACGATTTTGAAGCCGGAGTTTCATTAAAAGTATTATTGGAGAACGTCTGAATCGAATTACAAGCATTTTGGGGAAATCCGAAGATATCGAAAAAAAAATCATATTTTTTCGCCGCCGCTCCCCCCTTTGAGAATTTCGAAAAAATGATTTTTTTTCAAAGTCGTATTCTAGATGAACTGTGCTTCTCATATTAAATTTTGATTCAAACTGAATACAAATTCACAAAAATTTTACAAGAAAACTGCTTAATGCAAAAAATATTCGAATTTTAAATATAGAAAGTGCTTACTTTTTCGAAATATTTTTCCACTCTTGAAATCGAATACGTATCTGTTCCCGAATCTTTTTTCCTACCAGAAAAGAACTGTTTTATTACATATAATGCTGTCTAGGTACTAAGTTAAGCATTTGGTCACTGTTTCCTGATATTTTGGAGTTCAATATTTGCAACAAAATTATGTAAAAAGAGATGATGTAAAAAAAAAAAAATCAACGTTTGATTTTCTCCTATTAATTAAGCGAAATGTTTGTTTAAATGAGCAAGAAGCACGATTTTGAAGCCGGAGTTTCATTAAAAGTATTAGTGGAGAACGTCTGAATCGAATTACAAGCATTTTGGGGAAATCCGAAGATATCGAAAAAAAAATCATATTTTTTCGCCGCCGCTCCCCCCTTTGAGAATTTCGAAAAAATGATTTTTTTTCAAAGTCGTATTCTAGATGAACTGTGCTTCTTATATTAATTTTTGATTCAAACTGAATACAAATTCACAAAAATTTTACAAGAAAACTGCTTAATGCAAAAAATATTCGAATTTTAAATATAGAAAATGTTTACTTTTTCGAAATATTTTTCCACTCTTGAAATCGAATACGTATCTGTTCCCGAATCTTTTTTCCTACCAGAAAAGAACTGTTTTATTACATATAATGCTGTCTAGGTACTAAGTTAAGCATTTGGTCACTGTTTCCTGATATTTTGGAGTTCAATATTTGCAACAAAATTATGTAAAAAGAGATGATGTAAGAAAAAAAAATTAACGTTTTATTTTCTCCTATTAATTAAGCGAAATGTTTGTTTAAATGAGTAATAAGCACGATTTTGAAGCCGGAGTTTCATTAAAAGTATTATTGGAGAACGTCTGAATCGAATTACAAGCATTTTGGGGAAATCCGAAGATATCGAAAAAAAATCATATTTTTTCGCCGCCGCTCCCCCCTTTGAGAATTTCGAAAAAATGATTTTTTTTCAAAGTCGTATTCTAGAAGAACTGTGCTTCTTATATTAATTTTTGATTCAAACTGAATACATATTCACAAAAATTTTACAAGAAAACTGCTTATTGCAAAAAATATTCGAATTTTAAATATAAAAAATGCTTACTTTTTCGAAATATTTTTCCACTCTTGAAATCGAATACGTATCTGTTCCCGAATCTTTTTTCCTACCAGAAAAGAACTGTTTTATTACATATAATGCTGTCTAGGTACTAAGTTAAGCATTTGGTCACTGTTTCCTGATATTTTGGAGTTCAATATTTGCAACAAAATTATGTAAAAAGAGATGATGTAAGAAAAAAAATCAACGTTTGATTTTCTCCTATTAATTAAGCGAAATGTTTGTTTAAATGAGCAAGAAGCATGATTTTGAAGCCGGAGTTTCATTAAAAGTATTATTGGAGAACGTCTGAATCGAATTACAAGCATTTTGGGGAAATCCGAAGATATCGAAAAAAAATCATATTTTTTCGCCGCCGCTCCCCCCTTTGAAAATTTCGAAAAAATGATTTTTTTTTCAAAGTCGTATTCTAGATGAACTGTGCTTCTTATATTAATTTTTGATTCAAACTGAATACAAATTCACAAAAATTTTACAAGAAAACTGCTTAATGCAAAAAATATTCGAATTTTAAATATAGAAAATGCTTACTTTTTCGAAATATTTTTCCACTCTTGAAATCGAATACGTATCTGTTCCCGAATCTTTTTTCCTACCAGAAAAGAACTGTTTTATTACATATAATGCTGTCTAGGTACTAAGTTAAGCATTCGGTCACTGTTTCCTGATATTTTGGAGTTCAATATTTGCAACAAAATTATGTAAAAAGAGATGATGTAAGAAAAAAAAATCAACGTTTTATTTTCTCCTATTAATTAAGCGAAATGTTTGTTTAAATGAGTAAGAAGCACGATTTTGAAGCCGGAGTTTCATTAAAAGTATTATTGGAGAACGTCTGAATCGAATTACAAGCATTTTGGGGAAATCCGAAGATATCGAAAAAAATCATATTTTTTCGCCGCCGCTCCCCAATTTGAAAATTTCGAAAAAATGATTTTTTTGCAAAGTCATATTTTAGATGAACTGTGCTTATAATATTAATTTTTGATTCAAACTGAATACAAATTCACAAAAATTTTACAAGAAATCTGCTTAATGCAAAAAATATTCGAATTTTAAATATAGAAAGTGCTTACTTTTTCGAAATATTTTTCCACTCTTGAAATCGAATACGTATCTGTTCCCGAATCTTTTTTCCTACCAGAAAAGAACTGTTTTATTACATATAATGCTGTCTAGGTACTAAGTTTAGCATTTGGTCACTGTTTCCTGATATTTTGGAGTTCAATATTTGCAACAAAATTATGTAAAAAGAGATGATGTAAGAAAAAAAATCAACGTTTGATTTTCTCCTATTAATTAAGCGAAATGTTTGTTTAAATGAGCAAGAAGCACGATTTTGAAGCCGGAGTTTCATTAAAAGTATTATTGGAGAACGTCTGAATCGAATTACAAGCATTTTGGGGAAATCCGAAGATATCGAAAAAAAATCATATTTTTTCGCCGCCGCTCCCCCCTTTGAAAATTTCGAAAAAATGATTTTTTTTTTCAAAGTCGTATTCTAGATGAACTGTGCTTCTTATATTAATTTTTGATTCAAACTGAATACAAATTCACAAAAATTTTACAAGAAAACTGCTTAATGCAAAAAATATTCGAATTTTAAATATAGAAAATGCTTACTTTTTCGAAATATTTTTCCACTCTTGAAATCGAATACGTATCTGTTCCCGAATCTTTTTTCCTACCAGAAAAGAACTGTTTTATTACATATAATGCTGTCTAGGTACTAAGTTAAGCATTCGGTCACTGTTTCCTGATATTTTGGAGTTCAATATTTGCAACAAAATTATGTAAAAAGAGATGATGTAAGAAAAAAAAATCAACGTTTTATTTTCTCCTATTAATTAAGCGAAATGTTTGTTTAAATGAGTAAGAAGCACGATTTTGAAGCCGGAGTTTCATTAAAAGTATTATTGGAGAACGTCTGAATCGAATTACAAGCATTTTGGGGAAATCCGAAGATATCGAAAAAAATCATATTTTTTCGCCGCCGCTCCCCAATTTGAAAATTTCGAAAAAATGATTTTTTTGCAAAGTCATATTTTAGATGAACTGTGCTTATAATATTAATTTTTGATTCAAACTGAATACAAATTCACAAAAATTTTACAAGAAATCTGCTTAATGCAAAAAATATTCGAATTTTAAATATAGAAAGTGCTTACTTTTTCGAAATATTTTTCCACTCTTGAAATCGAATACGTATCTGTTCCCGAATCTTTTTTCCTACCAGAAAAGAACTGTTTTATTACATATAATGCTGTCTAGGTACTAAGTTTAGCATTTGGTCACTGTTTCCTGATATTTTGGAGTTCAATATTTGCAACAAAATTATGTAAAAAGAGATGAAATAAGAAAAAAAATCAACGTTTTATTTTCTCCTATTAATTAAGCGAAATGTTTGTTTAAATGAGCAAGAAGCACGATTTTGAAGCCGGAGTTTCATAAAAAGTATTATTGGAGAACGTCTGAATCGAATTACAAGCATTTTGGGGAAATCCGAAGATATCGAAAAAAAATCATATTTTTTCGCCGCCGCTCCCCCCTTTGAGAATTTCGAAAAAATGATTTTTTTTCAAAGTCGTATTCTAGATGAACTGTGCTTCTTATATTAATTTTTGATTCAAACTGAATACAAATTCACAAAAATTTTACAAGAAAACTGCTTAATGCAAAAAATATGAATTTTAAATATAGAAAATGCTTACTTTTTCGAAATATTTTTCCACTCTTGAAATCGAATACGTATCTGTTCCCGAATCTTTTTTCCTACCAGAAAAGAACTGTTTTATTACATATATTGCTGTCTAGGTACTAAGTTAAGCATTTGGTCACTGTTTCCTGATATTTTGGAGTTCAATATTTGCAACAAAATTATGTAAAAAGAGATGATGTAAGAAAAAAAAATCAACGTTTGATTTTCTCCTATTAATTAAGCGAAATGTTTGTTTAAATGAGCAAGAAGCACGATTTTGAAGCCGGAGTTTCATTAAAAGTATTATTGGAGAACGTCTGAATCGAATTACAAGCATTTTGGGGAAATCCGAAGATATCGAAAAAAAATCATATTTTTTCGCCGCCGCTCCCCCCTTTGAGAATTTCGAAAAAATGATTTTTTTTCAAAGTCGTATTCTAGATGAACTGTGCTTCTTATATTAAATTTTGATTCAAACTGAATACAAATTCACAAAAATTTTACAAGAAAACTGCTTAATGCAAAAAATATTCGAATTTTAAATATAGAAAGTGCTTACTTTTTCGAAATATTTTTCCACTCTTGAAATCGAATACGTATCTGTTCCCGAATCTTTTTTCCTACCAGAAAAGAACTGTTTTATTACATATAATGCTGTCTAGGTACTAAGTTAAGCATTTGGTCACTGTTTCCTGATATTTTGGAGTTCAATATTTGCAACAAAATTATGTAAAAAGAGATGATGTAAGAAAAAAAAATCAACGTTTTATTTTCTCCTATTAATTAAGCGAAATGTTTGTATAAATGAGCAAGAAGCACGATTTTGAAGCCGGAGTTTCATTAAAAGTATTATTGGAGAACGTCTGAATCGAATTACAAGCATTTTGGGGAAATCCGAAGATATCGAAAAAAAAAATCATATTTTTTCGCCGCCGCTCCCCCCTTTGAGAATTTCGAAAAAATGATTTTTTTTCAAAGTCGTATTCTAGATGAACTGTGCCTCTCATATTAATTTTTGATTCAAACTGAATACAAATTCACAAAAATCTTACAAGAAAACTGCTTAATGCAAAAAATATTCGAATTTTAAATATAGAAAGTGCTTACTTTTTCGAAATATTTTTCCACTCTTGAAATCGAATACGTATCTGTTCCCGAATCTTTTTTCCTACCAGAAAAGAACTGTTTTATTACATATAATGCTGTCTAGGTACTAAGTTAAGCATTTGGTCACTGTTTCCTGATATTTTGGAGTTCAATATTTGCAACAAAATTATGTAAAAAGAGATGATGTAAAAAACAAAAATCAACGTTTGATTTTCTCCTATTAATTAAGCGAAATGTTTGTTTAAATGAGCAAGAAGCACGATTTTGAAGCCGGAGTTTCATTAAAAGTATTATTGGAGAACGTCTGAATCGAATTACAAGCATTTTGGGGAAATCCGAAGATATCGAAAAAAAATCATATTTTTTCGCCGCCGCTCCCCCCTTTGAGAATTTCGAAAAAATGATTTTTTTTTCAAAGTCGTATTCTAGATTAACTGTGCTTCTTATATTAATTTTTGATTCAAACTGAATACAAATTCACAAAAATTTTACAAGAAAACTGCTTAATGCAAAAAATATTCGAATTTTAAATATAGAAAATGCTTACTTTTTCGAAATATTTTTCCACTCTTGAAATCGAATACGTATCTGTTCCCGAATCTTTTTTCCTACCAGAAAAGAACTGTTTTATTACATATAATGCTGTCTAGGTACTAAGTTAAGCATTTGGTCACTGTTTCCTGATATTTTGGAGTTCAATATTTGCAACAAAATTATGTAAAAAGAGATGATGTAAGAAAAAAATATTAACGTTTTATTTTCTCCTATTAATTAAGCGAAATGTTTGTTTAAATGAGTAAAAAGCACGATTTTGAAGCCGGAGTTTCATTAAAAGTATTATTGGAGAACGTCTGAATCGAATTACAAGCATTTTGGGGAAATCCGAAGATATCGAAAAAAAATCATATTTTTTCGCCGCCGCTCCCCCCTTTGAGAATTTCGAAAAAATGATTTTTTTTCAAAGTCGTATTCTAGAAGAACTGTGCTTCTTATATTAATTTTTGATTCAAACTGAATACAAATTCACAAAAATTTTACAAGAAAACTGCTTTTATTGCAAAAAATATTCGAATTTTAAATATAGAAAATGCTTACTTTTTCGAAATATTTTTCCACTCTTGAAATCGAATACGTATCTGTTCCCGAATCTTTTTTCCTACCAGAAAAGAACTGTTTTATTACATATAATGCTGTCTAGGTACTAAGTTAAGCATTTGGTCACTGTTTCCTGATATTTTGGAGTTCAATATTTGCAACAAAATTATGTAAAAAGAGATGATGTAAGAAAAAAATATTAACGTTTTATTTTCTCCTATTAATTAAGCGAAATGTTTGTTTAAATGAGTAATAAGCACGATTTTGAAGCCGGAGTTTCATTAAAAGTATTATTGGAGAACGTCTGAATCGAATTACAAGCATTTTGGGGAAATCCGAAGATATCGAAAAAAAATCATATTTTTTCGCCGCCGCTCCCCCCTTTGAGAATTTCGAAAAAATGATTTTTTTTCAAAGTCGTATTCTAGAAGAACTGTGCTTCTTATATTAATTTTTGATTCAAACTGAATACAAATTCACAAAAATTTTACAAGAAAACTGCTATTGCAAAAAATATTCGAATTTTAAATATAGAAAATGCTTACTTTTTCGAAATATTTTTCCACTCTTGAAATCGAATACGTATCTGTTCCCGAATCTTTTTTCCTACCAGAAAAGTACTGTTTTATTACATATAATGCTGTCTAGGTACTAAGTTAAGCATTTGGTCACTGTTTCCTGATATTTTGGAGTTCAATATTTGCAACAAAATTATGTAAAAAGAGATGATGTAAGAAAAAAAATCAACGTTTGATTTTCTCCTATTAATTAAGCGAAATGTTTGTTTAAATGAGCAAGAAGCACGATTTTGAAGCCGGAGTTTCATTAAAAGTATTATTGGAGAACGTCTGAATCGAATTACAAGCATTTTGGGGAAATCCGAAGATATCGAAAAAAAATCATATTTTTTCGCCGCCGCTCCCCCCTTTGAAAATTTCGAAAAAATGATTTTTTTTTCAAAGTCGTATTCTAGATGAACTGTGCTTCTTATATTAATTTTTGATTCAAACTGAATACAAATTCACAAAAATTTTACAAGAAAACTGCTTAATGCAAAAAATATTCGAATTTTAAATATAGAAAATGCTTACTTTTTCGAAATATTTTTCCACTCTTGAAATCGAATACGTATCTGTTCCCGAATCTTTTTTCCTACCAGAAAAGAACTGTTTTATTACATATAATGCTGTCTAGGAACTAAGTTAAGCATTTGGTCACTGTTTCCTGATATTTTGGAGTTCAATATTTGCAACAAAATTATGTAAAAAGAGATGATGTAAGAAAAAAAAATCAACGTTTTATTTTCTCCTATTAATTAAGCGAAATGTTTGTTTAAATGAGTAAGAAGCACGATTTTGAAGCCGGAGTTTCATTAAAAGTATTATTGGAGAACGTCTGAATCGAATTACAAGCATTTTGGGGAAATCCGAAGATATCGAAAAAAAATCATATTTTTTCGCCGCCGCTCCCCCCTTTGAAAATTTCGAAAAAATGATTTTTTTGCAAAGTCATATTTTAGATGAACTGTGCTTATAATATTAATTTTTGATTCAAACTGAATACAAATTCACAAAAATTTTACAAGAAATCTGCTTAATGCAAAAAATATTCGAATTTTAAATATAGAAAGTGCTTACTTTTTCGAAATATTTTTCCACTCTTGAAATCGAATGCGTATCTGTTCCCGAATCTTTTTTCCTACCAGAAAAGAACTGTTTTATTACATATAATGCTGTCTAGGTACTAAGTTTAGCATTTGGTCACTGTTTCCTGATATTTTGGAGTTCAATATTTGCAACAAAATTATGTAAAAAGAGATGAAATAAGAAAAAAAAATCAACGTTTTATTTACTCCTATTAATTAAGCGAAATGTTTGTTTAAATGAGCAAGAAGCACGATTTTGAAGCCGGAGTTTCATTAAAAGTATTATTGGAGAACGTCTGAATCGAATAACAAGCATTTTGGGGAAATCCGAAGATATCGAAAAAAAATCATATTTTTTCGCCGCCGCTCCCCCCTTTGAGAATTTCGAAAAAATTATTTTTTTTCAAAGTCGTATTCTAGATGAACTGTGCTTCTTATATTAATTTTTGATTCAAACTGAATACAAATTCACAAAAATTTTACAAGAAAACTGCTTAATGCAAAAAATATTTGAATTTTAAATATAGAAAGTATTTTTCCCCTCTTGAAATCGAATACGTATCTGTTCCCGAATCTTTTTTCCTACCAGAAAGAACTGTTTTATTACATATAATGCTGTCTAGGTACTAAGTTAAGCATTTGGTCACTGTTTCCTGATATTTCGGAGTTCAATATTTGCAACAAAATTATGTAAAAAGAGATGATGTAAGAAAAAAAAATCAACGTTTGACTTTCTCCTATTAATTAAGCGAAATGTTTGTTTAAATGAGCAAGAAGCACGATTTTGAAGCCGGAGTTTCATTAAAAGTATTATTGGAGAACGTCTGAATCGTATTACAAGCAATTTGGGGAAATCCGAAGATATCGAAAAAAAATCATATTTTTTCGCCGCCGCTCCCCCCTTTGAGAATTTCGAAAAAATGATTTTTTTTCAAAGTCGTATTCTAGATGAACTGTGCTTCTTATATTAATTTTTGATTCAAACTGAATACAAATTCACAAAAATTTTACAAGAAAACTGCTTAATGCAAAAAATATTCGAATTTTAAATATAGAAAATGCTTACTTTTTCGAAATATTTTTCCACTCTTGAAATCGAATACGTATCTGTTCCCGAATCTTTTTTCCTACCAGAAAAGAACTGTTTTATTACATATAATGCTGTCTAGGTACTAAGTTGAGCATTTGGTCACTGTTTCCTGATATTTTGGAGTTCAATATTTGCAACAAAATTATGTAAAAAGAGATGATGTAAGAAAAAAAAATCAACGTTTTATTTTCTCCTATTAATTAAGCGAAATGTTTGTTTAAATGAGCAAGAAGCACGATTTTGAAGCCGGAATTTCATTAAAAGTATTATTGGAGAACGTCTGAATCGAATAACAAGCATTTTGGGGAAATCCGAAGATATCGAAAAAAAATCATATTTTGTCGCCGCCGCTCCCCCCTTTGAGAATTTCGAAAAAATGATTTTTTTTCAAAGTCGTATTCTAGATGAACTGTGCTTCTTATATTTATTTTTGATTCAAACTGAATACAAATTCACAAAAGTTTTACAAGAAAACTGCTTAATGCAAAAAATATTCGAATTTTAAATATAGAAAGTGCTTACTTTTTCGAAATATTTTTCCACTCTTGAAATCGAATACGTATCTGTTCCCGAATCTTTTTTCCTACCAGAAAGAACTGTTTTATTACATATAATGCTGTCTAGGTACTAAGTTAAGCATTTGGACACTGTTTTCTGAACTTTTGGAGTTCAATATTTTCAACAAAATTATGTTAAAAGAGATGATGTAAGAAAAAAAAATCAACGTTTGATTTTCTCCTATTAATTAAGCGAAATGTTTGTTTAAATGAGCAAGAAGCACGATTTTGAAGCCGGAGTTTCATTAAAAGTATTATTGGAGAACGTCTGAATCGAATTACAAGCATTTTGGGGAAATCCGAAGATATCGAAAAAAAATCATATTTTTTCGCCGCCGCTCCCCCCTTTGAGAATTTCGAAAAAATGATTTTTTTTCAAAGCCGTATTCTAGATGAACTGTGCTTCTTATATTAATTTTTGATTCAAACTGAATACAAATTCACAAAAATTTTACAAGAAAACTGCTTAATGCAAAAAATATTCGAATTTTTAATATAGAAAATGCTTACTTTTTCGAAATATTTTTCCACTCTTGAAATCGAATACGTATCTGTTCCCGAATCTTTTTTTCTACCAGAAAGAACTGTTTTATTACATATAATGCTGTCTAGGTACTAAGTTAAGCATTTGGACACTGTTTTCTGAACTTTTGGAGTTCAATATTTTCAACAAAATTATGTTAAAAGAGATGATGTAAGAAAAAAAAATCAACGTTTGATTTTCTCCTATTAATTAAGCGAAATGTTTGTTTAAATGAGCAAGAAGCACGATTTTGAAGCCGGAGTTTCATTAAAAGTATTATTGGAGAACGTCTGAATCGAATTACAAGCATTTTGGGGAAATCCGAAGATATCGAAAAAAAATCATATTTTTTCGCCGCCGCTCCCCCCTTTGAGAATTTCGAAAAAATGATTTTTTTTCAAAGTCGTATTCTAGATGAACTGTGCTTCTTATATTAATTTTTGATTCAAACTGAATACAAATTCACAAAAATTTTACAAGAAAACTGCTTAATGCAAAAAATATTCGAATTTTAAATATAGAAAATGCTTACTTTTTCGAAATATTTTTCCACTCTTGAAATCGAATACGTATCTGTTCCCGAATCTTTTTTCCTACCAGAAAAGAACTGTTTTATTACATATAATGCTGTCTAGGTACTAAGTTAAGCATTTGGTCACTGTTTCCTGATATTTTGGAGTTCAATATTTGCAACAAAATTATGTAAAAAGAGATGATGTAAGAAAAAAAAATCAACGTTTGATTTTCTCCTATTAATTAAGCGAAATGTTTGTTTAAATGAGCAAGAAGCACGATTTTGAAGCCGGAGTTTCATTAAAAGTATTATTGGAGAACGTCTGAATCGAATTACAAGCATTTTCGGGAAATCCGAAGATATCGAAAAAAAATCATATTTTTTCGCCGCCGCTCCCCCCTTAGAAAATTTCGAAAAAATGTTTTTTTTTTCAAAGTCATATTTTAGATGAACTGTGCTTCTTATATTAATTTTTGATTCAAACTGAATACAAATTCACAAAAATTTTACAAGAAAACTGCTTAATGCAAAAAATATTCGAATTTTAAATATAGAAAATGCTTACTTTTTCGAAATATTTTTCCACTCTTGAAATCGAATACGTATCTGTTCCCGAATCTTTTTTCCTACCAGAAAAGAACTGTCTTATTACATATAATGCTGTCTAGGTACTAAGTTAAGCATTTGGACACTGTTTTCTGATATTTTGGAGTTCAATATTTGCAACAAAATTATGTAAAAAGAGATGATGTAAGAAAATAAAATCAAGGTTTGATTTTCTCCTATTAATTAAGCGAAATGTTTGTTTAAATGAGCAAGAAGCACGATTTTGAAGCCGGAGTTTCATTAAAAGTATTATTGGAGAACGTCTGAATCGAATAACAAGCATTTTGGGGAAATCCGAAGATATCGAAAAAAAATCATATTTTTTCGCCGCCGCTCCCCCCTTTGAGAATTTCGAAAAAATGATTTTTTTTCAAAGTCGTATTCTAGATGAACTGTGCTTCTTATATTAATTTTTGATTCAAACTGAATACAAATTCACAAAAATTTTACAAGAAAACTGCTTAATGCAAAAAATATTCGAATTTTAAATATAGAAAATGCTTACTTTTTCGAAATATTTTTCCACTCTTGAAATCGAATACGTATCTGTTCCCGAATCTTTTTTCCTACCAGAAAAGAACTGTTTTATTACATATAATGCTGTCTAGGTACTAAGTTAAGCATTTGGTCACTGTTTCCTGATATTTTGGAGTTCAATATTTGCAACAAAATTATGTAAAAAGAGATGATGTAAGAAAAAAAATCAACGTTTTATTTTCTCCTATTAATTAAGCGAAATGTTTGTTTAAATGAGCAAGAAGCACGATTTTGAAGCCGGAGTTTCATTAAAAGTATTATTGGAGAACGTCTGAATCGAATTACAAGCATTTTGGGGAAATCCGAAGATATCGAAAAAAAATAATATTTTTTCGCCGCCGCTCCCCCCTTTGAGAATTTCGAAAAAATGATTTTTTTTCAAAGTCGTATTCTAGATGAACTGTGCTTCTTATATTAATTTTTGATTCAAACTGAATACAAATTCACAAAAATTTTACAAGAAAACTGCTTAATGCAAAAAATATTCGAATTTTAAATATAGAAAATGCTTACTTTTTCGAAATATTTTTCCACTCTGGAAATCGAATACGTATCTGTTCCCGAATCTTTTTTCCTACCAGAAAAGAACTGTTTTATTACATATAATGCTGTCTAGGTACTAAGTTAAGCATTTGGTCACTGTTTCCTGATATTTTGGAGTTCAATATTTGCAACAAAATTATGTAAAAAGAGATAATGTAAGAAAAAAAAATCAACGTTTTATTTTCTCCTATTAATTAAGCGAAATGTTTGTTTAAATGAGCAAGAAGCACGATTTTGAAGCCGGAGTTTCATTAAAAGTATTATTGGAGAACGTCTGAATCGAATAACAAGCATTTTGGGGAAATCCGAAGATATCGAAAAAAAATCATATTTTTTCGCCGCCGCTCCCCCCTTTGAGAATTTCGAAAAAATGATTTTTTTTCAAAGTCGTATTCTAGATGAACTGTGCTTCTTATATTAATTTTTGATTCAAACTGAATACAAATTCACAAAAATTTTACAAGAAAACTGCTTAATGCAAAAAATATTCGAATTTTAAATATAGAAAGTGCTCACTTTTTCGAAATATTTTTCCACTCTTGAAATCGAATACGTATCTGTTCCCGAATCTTTTTTCCTACCAGAAAGAACTGTTTTATTACATATAATGCTGTCTAGGTACTAAGTTAAGCATTTGGACACTGTTTTCTGAACTTTTGGGGTTCAATATTTTCAACAAAATTATGTTAAAAGAGATGATGTAAGAAAAAAAAATCAACGTTTGATTTTCTCCCATTAATTAAGCGAAATGTTTGTTTAAATGAGCAAGAAGCACGATTTTGAAGCCGGAGTTTCATTAAAAGTATTATTGGAGAACGTCTGAATCGAATTACAAGCATTTTGGGGAAATCCGAAGATATCGAAAAAAAATCATATTTTTTCGCCGCCGCTCCCCCCTTTGAGAATTTCGAAAAAATGATTTTTTTTCAAAGTCGTATTCTAGATGAACTGTGCTTCTTATATTAATTTTTGATTCAAACTGAATACAAATTCACAAAAATTTTACAAGAAAACTGCTTAATGCAAGAAATATTCGAATTTTAAATATAGAAAATGCTTACTTTTTCGAAATATTTTTCCACTCTTGAAATCGAATACGTATCTGTTCCCGAATCTTTTTTCCTACCAGAAAAGAACTGTTTTATTACATATAATGCTGTCTAGGTACTAAGTTAAGCATTTGGTCACTGTTTCCTGATATTTTGGAGTTCAATATTTGCAACAAAATTATGTAAAAAGAGATGATGTAAGAAAAAAAAATCAACGTTTGATTTTCTCCTATTAATTAAGCGAAATGTTTGTTTAAATGAGCAAGAAGCACGATTTTGAAGCCGGAGTTTCATTAAAAGTATTATTGGAGAACGTCTGAATCGAATTACAAGCATTTTGGGGAAATCCGAAGATATCGAAAAAAAATCATATTTTTTCGCCGCCGCTCCCCCCTTTGAGAATTTCGAAAAAATGATTTTTTTTCAAGGTCATATTTTAGATGAACTGTGCTTCTTATATTAATTTTTGATTCAAACTGAATACAAATTCACAAAAATTTTACAAGAAAACTGCTTAATGCAAAAAATATTCGAATTTTAAATATAGAAAATGCTTACTTTTTCGAAATATTTTTCCACTCTTGAAATCGAATACGTATCTATTCCCGAATCTTTTTTCCTACCAGAAAAGAACTGTCTTATTACATATAATGCTGTCTAGGTACTAAGTTAAGCATTAGGACACTGTTTTCTGATATTTTGGAGTTCAATATTTGCAACAAAATTATGTAAAAAGAGATGATGTAAGAAAATAAAATCAAGGTTTGATTTTCTCCTATTAATTAAGCGAAATGTTTGTTAAAATGAGCAAGAAGCACGATTTTGAAGCCGGAGTTTCATTAAAAGTATTATTGGAGAACGTCTGAATCGAATTACCGGCATTTTGGGGAAATCCGAAGATATCGAAAAAAAATCATATTTTTTCGCCGCCGCTCCCCCCTTTGAGAATTTCGAAAAAATGATTTTTTTTCAAAGTCGTATTCTAGATGAACTGTGCTTCTTATATTAATTTTTGATTCAAACTGAATACAAATTCACAAAAATTTTACAAGAAAACTGCTTAATGCAAAAAATATTCGAATTTTAAATATAGAAAATGCTTAATTTTTCGAAATATTTTTCCACTCTTGAAATCGAATACGTATCTGTTCCCGAATCTTTTTTCCTACCAGAAAAGAACTGTTTTATTACATATAATGCTGTCTAGGTACTAAGTTAAGCATTTGGTCACTGTTTCCTGATATTTTGGAGTTCAATATTTGCAACAAAATTATGTAAAAAGAGATGATGTAAGAAAAAAAAAATCAACGTTTTATTTTCTCCTATTAATTAAGCGAAATGTTTGTTTAAATGAGCAAGAAGCACGATTTTGAAGCCGGAGTTTCATTAAAAGTATTATTGGAGAACGTCTGAATCGAATAACAAGCATTTTGGGGAAATCCGAAGATATCGAAAAAAAATCATATTTTTTCGCCGCCGCTCCCCCCTTTGAGAATTTCGAAAAAATGCTTTTTTTTCAAAGTCGTATTCTAGATGAACTGTGCTTCTTATATTAATTTTTGATTCAAACTGAATACAAATTCACAAAAATTTTACAAGAAAACTGCTTAATGCAAAAAATATTCGAATTTTAAATATAGAAAATGCTTACTTTTTCGAAATATTTTTCCACTCTTGAAATCGAATACGTATCTGTTCCCGAATCTTTTTTCCTACCAGAAAAGAACTGTTTTATTACATATAATGCTGTCTAGGTACTAAGTTAAGCATTTGGTCACTGTTTCCTGATATTTTGGAGTTCAATATTTGCAACAAAATTATGTAAAAAGAGATGATGTAAGAAAAAAAAAATCAACGTTTTATTTTCTCCTATTAATTAAGCGAAATGTTTGTTTAAATGAACAAGAAGCACGATTTTGAAGCCGGAGTTTCATTAAAAGTATTATTGGAGAACGTCTGAATCGAATAACAAGCATTTTGGGGAAATCCGAAGATATCGAAAAAAAATCATATTTTTTCGCCGCCGCTCCCCCCTTTGAGAATTTCGAAAAAATGATTTTTTTTCAAAGTCGTATTCTAGATGAACTGTGCTTCTTATATTAATTTTTGATTCAAACTGAATACAAATTCACAAAAATTTTACAAGAAAACTGCTTAATGCAAAAAATATTCGAATTTTAAATATAGAAAATGCTTACTTTTTCGAAATATTTTTCCACTCTTGAAATCGAATACGTATCTGTTCCCGAATCTTTTTTCCTACCAGAAAAGAACTGTTTTATTACATATAATGCTGTCTAGGTACTAAGTTAAGCATTTGGTCACTGTTTCCTGATATTTTGGAGTTCAATATTTGCAACAAAATTATGTAAAAAGAGATGATGTAAGAAAAAAAAATCAACGTTTTATTTTCTCCTATTAATTAAGCGAAATGTTTGTTTAAATGAGCAAGAAGCACGATTTTGAAGCCGGAGTTTCATTAAAAGTATTATTGGAGAACGTCTGAATCGAATAACAAGCATTTTGGGGAAATCCGAAGATATCGAAAAAAAATCATATTTTTTCGCCGCCGCTCGCCCCTTTGAGAATTTCGAAAAAATGATTGTTTTTCAAAGTCGTATTCTAGATGAACTGTGCTTCTTATATTAATTTTTGATTCAAACTGAATACAAATTCACAAAAATTTTACAAGAAAACTGCTTAATGCAAAAAATATTCGAATTTTAAATATAGAAAGTGCTTACTTTTTCGAAATATTTTTCCACTCTTGAAATCGAATACGTATCTGTTCCCGAATCTTTTTTCCTACCAGAAAGAATTGTTTTATTACATATAATGCTGTCTAGGTACTAAGTTAAGCATTTGGACACTGTTTTCTGAACTTTTGGAGTTCAATATTTTCAACAAAATTATGTTAAAAGAGATGATGTAAGAAAAAAAAATCAACGTTTGATTTTCTCCTATTAATTAAGCGAAATGTTTGTTTAAATGAGCAAGAAGCACGATTTTGAAGCCGGAGTTTCATTAAAAGTATTATTGGAGAACGTCTGAATCGAATTACAAGCATTTTGGGGAAATCCGAAGATATCGAAAAAAAATCATATTTTTTCGCCGCCGCTCCCCCCTTTGAAAATTTCGAAAAAATGTTTTTTTTTCAAAGTCATATTTTAGATGAACTGTGCTTCTTATATTAATTTTTGATTCAAACTGAATACAAATTCACAAAAATTTTACAAGAAAACTGCTTAATGCAAAAAATATTCGAATTTTAAATATAGAAAATGCTTACTTTTTCGAAATATTTTTCCACTCTTGAAATCGAATACGTATCTGTTCCCGAATCTTTTTTCCTACCAGAAAAGAACTGTCTTATTACATATAATGCTGTCTAGGTACTAAGTTAAGCATTTGGACACTGTTTTCTGATATTTTGGAGTTCAATATTTGCAACAAAATTATGTAAAAAGAGATGATGTAAGAAAAAAAAATCAAGGTTTGATTTTCTCCTATTAATTAAGCGAAATGTTTGTTTAAATGAGCAAGAAGCACGATTTTGAAGCCGGAGTTTCATTAAAAGTATTATTGGAGAACGTCTGAATCGAATTACAAGCATTTTGGGGAAATCCGAAGATATCGAAAAAAAATCATATTTTTTCGCCGCCGCTCCCCCCTTTGAGAATTTCGAAAAAATGATTTTTTTTTCAAAGTCGTATTCAAGATGAACTGTGCTTCTTATATTAATTTTTGATTCAAACTGAAAACAAATTCACAAAAATTTTACAAGAAAATTGCTTAATGCAAAAAATATTCGAATTTTAAATATAGAAAATGCTTACTTTTTCGAAATATTTTTCCACTCTTGAAATCGAATACGTATCTGTTCCGGAATCTTTTTTCCTACCAGAAAAGAACTGTTTTATTACATATAATGCTGTCTAGGTACTAAGTTAAGCATTTGGTCACTGTTTTCTGATATTTTGGAGTTAAATATTTGCAACAAAATTATGTAAAAAGAGATGATGTAAGAAAAAAAATCAACGTTTTATTTTCTCCTATTAATTAAGCGAAATGTTTGTTTATATGAGCAAGAAGCACGATTTTGAAGCCGGAGTTTCATTAAAAGTATTATTGGAGAACGTCTGAATCGAATTACAAGCATTTTGGGGAAATCCGAAGATATCGAAAAAAAATCATATTTTTTCGCCGCCGCTCCCCCCTTTGAGAATTTCGAAAAAATGATTTTTTTTCAAAGTCGTATTCTAGATGAACTGTGCTTCTTATATTAATTTTTGATTCAAACTGAATACAAATTCACAAAAATTTTACAAGAAAACTGCTTAATGCAAAAAATATTCGAATTTTAAATATAGAAAATGCTTACTTTTTCGAAATATTTTTCCACTCTTGAAATCGAATACGTATCTGTTCCCGAATCTTTTTTCCTACCAGAAAAGAACTGTTTTATTACATATAATGCTGTCTAGGTACTAAGTTAAGCATTTGGACACTGTTTTCTGAACTTTTGGTGTTCAATATTTTCAACAAAATTATGTTAAAAGAGATGATATAAGAAAAAAAAATCAACGTTTGATTTTCTCCTATTAATTAAGCGAAATGTTTGTTTAAATGAGTAAGAAGCACGATTTTGAAGCCGGAGTTTCATTAAAAGTATTATTGGAGAACGTCTGAATCGAATTACAAGCATCTTGGGGAAATCCGAAGATATCGAAAAAAAATCATATTTTTTCGCCGCCGCTCCCCCCTTTGAGAATTTCGAAAAAATGATTTTTTTTCAAAGTCGTATTCTAGATGAACTGTGCTTCTTATATTAATTTTTGATTCAAACTGAATGCAAATTCACAAAAATTTTACAAGAAAACTGCTTAATGCAAAAAATATTCGAATTTTAAATATAGAAAATGCTTACTTTTTCGAAATATTTTTCCACTCTTGAAATCGAATACGTATCTGTTCCCGAATCTTTTTTCCTACCAGAAAAGAACTGTTTTATTACATATAATGCTGTCTAGGTACTAAGTTAAGCATTTGGTCACTGTTTCCTGATATTTTGGAGTTCAATATTTGCAACAAAATTATGTAAAAAGAGATGATGTAAGAAAAAAAAATCAACGTTTTATTTTCTCCTATTAATTAAGCGAAATGTTTGTTTAAATGAGCAAGAAGCACGATTTTGAAGCCGGAGTTTCATTAAAAGTATTATTGGAGAACGTCTGAATCGAATAACAAGCATTTTGGGGAAATCCGAAGATATCGAAAAAAAATCATATTTTTTCGCCGCCGCTCCCCCCTTTGAGAATTTCGAACAAAATGATTTTTTTTCAAAGTCGTATTCTAGATGAACTGTGCTTCTTATATTAATTTTTGATTCAAACTGAATACAAATTCACAAAAATTTTACAAGAAAACTGCTTAATGCAAAAAATATTCGAATTTTAAATATAGAAAATGCTTACTTTTTCGAAATATTTTTCCACTCTTGAAATCGAATACGTATCTGTTCCCGAATCTTTTTTCCTACCAGAAAAGAACTGTTTTATTACATATAATGCTGTCTAGGTACTAAGTTAAGCATTTGGTCACTGTTTCCTGATATTTTGGAGTTCAATATTTGCAACAAAATTATGTAAAAAGAGATGATGTAAGAAAAAAAAATCAACGTTTTATTTTCTCCTATTAATTAAGCGAAATGTTTGTTTAAATGAGCAAGAAGCACGATTTTGAAGCCGGAGTTTCATTAAAAGTATTATTGGAGAACGTCTGAATCGAATAACAAGCATTTTGGGGAAATCCGAAGATATCGAAAAAAAATCATATTTTTTGTCCGCCGCTCCCCCCTTTGAGAATTTCGAAAAAATGATTTTTTTTCAAAGTCGTATTCTAGATGAACTGTGCTTCTTATATTAATTTTTGATTCAAACTGAATACAAATTCACAAAAATTTTACAAGAAAACTGCTTAATGCAAAAAATATTCGAATTTTAAATATAGAAAATGCTTACTTTTTCGAAATATTTTTCCACTCTTGAAATCGAATACGTATCTGTTCCCGAATCTTTTTTCCTACCAGAAAAGAACTGTTTTATTACATATAATGCTCTCTAGGTACTAAGTTAAGCATTTGGTCACTGTTTCCTGATATTTTGGAGTTCAATATTTGCAACAAAATTATGTAAAAAGAGATGATGTAAGAAAAAAAAATCAACGTTTGATTTTCTCCTATTAATTAAGCGAAATGTTTGTTTAAATAAGCAAGAAGCACGATTTTGAAGCCGGAGTTTCATTAAAAGTATTATTGGAGAACGTCTGAATCGAATTACAAGCATTTTGGGGAAATCCGAAGATATCGAAAAAAAATCATATTTTTTCGCCGCCGCTCCCCCCTTTGAGAATTTCGAAAAAATGATTTTTTTTTTCAAAGTCGTATTCTAGATGAACTGTGCTTCTTATATTAATTTTTGATTCAAACTGAATACAAATTCACAAAAATTTTACAAGAAAACTGCTTAGTGCAAAAAATATTCGAATTTTAAATATAGAAAATGCTTACTTTTTCGAAATATTTTTCCACTCTTGAAATCGAATACGTATCTGTTCCCGAATCTTTTTTCCTACCAGAAAAGAACTGTTTTATTACATATAATGCTGTCTAGGTACTAAGTTAAGCATTTGGTCACTGTTTCCTGATATTTTGGAGTTCAATATTTGCAACAAAATTATGTAAAAAGAGATGATGTAAGAAAAAAAAATCAACGTTTTATTTTCTCCTATTAATTAAGCGAAATGTTTGTTTAAATGAGCAAGAAGCACGATTTTGAAGCCGGAGTTTCATTAAAAGTATTATTGGAGAACGTCTGAATCGAATAACAAGCATTTTGGGGAAATCCGAAGATATCGAAAAAAAATCATATTTTTTGTCCGCCGCTTTGAGAATTTCGAAAAAATGATTTTTTTTCAAAGTCGTATTCTAGATGAACTGTGCTTCTTATATTAATTTTTGATTCAAACTGAATACAAATTCACAAAAATTTTACAAGAAAACTGCTTAATGCAAAAAATATTCGAATTTTAAATATAGAAAATGCTTACTTTTTCGAAATATTTTTCCACTCTTGAAATCGAATACGTATCTGTTCCCGAATCTTTTTTCCTACCAGAAAAGAGCTGTTTTATTACATATAATGCTGTCTAGGTACTAAGTTAAGCATTTGGTCACTGTTTCCTGATATTTTGGAGTTCAATATTTGCAACAAAATTATGTAAAAAGAGATGATGTAAGAAAAAAAAATCAACGTTTGATTTTCTCCTATTAATTAAGCGAAATGTTTGTTTAAATGAGCAAGAAGCACGATTTTGAAGCCGGAGTTTCATTAAAAGTATTATTGGAGAACGTCTGAATCGAATTACAAGCATTTTGGGGAAATCCGAAGATATCGAAAAAAAATCATATTTTTTCGCCGCCGCTCCCCCCTTTGAGAATTTCGAAAAAATGATTTTTTTTCAAAGTCGTATTCTAGATGAACTGTGCTTCTTATATTAATTTTTGATTCAAACTGAATACAAATTCACAAAAATTTTACAAGAAAACTGCTTAGTGCAAAAAATATTCGAATTTTAAATATAGAAAATGCTTACTTTTTCGAAATATTTTTCCACTCTTGAAATCGAATACGTATCTGTTCCCGAATCTTTTTTCCTACCAGAAAAGAACTGTTTTATTACATATAATGCTGTCTAGGTACTAAGTTAAGCATTTGGTCACTGTTTCCTGATATTTTGGAGTTCAATATTTGCAACAAAATTATGTAAAAAGAGATGATGTAAGAAAAAAAAATCAACGTTTGATTTTCTCCTATTAATTAAGCGAAATGTTTGTTTAAATGAGCAAGAAGCACGATTTTGAAGCCGGAGTTTCATTAAAAGTATTATTGGAGAACGTCTGAATCGAATTACAAGCATTTTGGGGAAATCCGAAGATATTGAAAAAAAATCATATTTTTTCGCCGCCGCTCCCCCCTTTGAGAATTTCGAAAAAATGATTTTTTTTCAAAGTCGTATTCTAGATGAACTGTGCTTCTTATATTAATTTTTGATTCAAACTGAATACAAATTCACAAAAATTTTACAAGAAAACTGCTTAATGCAAAAAATATTCGAATTTTAAATATAGAAAATGCTTACTTTTTCGAAATATTTTTCCACTCTTGAAATCGAATACGTATCTGTTCCCGAATCTTTTTTCCTACCAGAAAAGAACTGTTTTATTACATTTAATGCTGTCTAGGTACTAAGTTAAGCATTTGGTCACTGTTTCCTGATATTTTGGAGTTCAATATTTGCAACAAAATTATGTAAAAAGAGATGATGTAAGAAAAAAAAATCAACGTTTTATTTTCTCCTATTAATTAAGCGAAATGTTTGTTTAAATGAGCAAGAAGCACGATTTTGAAGCCGGAATTTCATTAAAAGTATTATTAGAGAACGTCTGAATCGAATTACAAGCATTTTGGGGAAATCCGAAGATATCGAAAAAAATCATATATTTCCGCCGCCGCTCCCCCCTTTGAAAATTTCGAAAAAATGTTTTCTTTTCAAAGTCATATTTTAGATGAACTGTGCTTCTTATATTAATTTTTGATTCAAACTGAATACAAATTCACAAAAATTTTACAAGAAATCTGCTTAATGCAAAAAATATTCGAATTTTAAATATAGAAAGTGTTTACTTTTTCGAAATATTTTTCCACTCTTGAAATCGAATACGTATCTGTTCCCGAATCTTTTTTCCTACCAGAAAAGAACTGTTTTATTACATATAATGCTGTCTAGGTACTAAGTTAAGCATTTGGTCACTGTTTCCTGATATTTTGGAGTTCAATATTTGCAACAAAATTATGTAAAAAGAGATGATGTAAGAAAAAAAAATCAACGTTTGATTTTCTCCTATTAATTAAGCGAAATATTTGTTTAAATGAGCAAGAAGCACGATTTTGAAGCCGGAGTTTCATTAAAAGTATTATTGGAGAACGTCTGAATCGAATTACAAGCATTTTGGGGAAATCCGAAGATATCGAAAAAAAATCATATTTTTTCGCCGCCGCTCCCCCCTTTGAGAATTTCGAAAAAATGATTTTTTTTTCAAAGTCATATTTTAGATGAACTGTGCTTCTTATATTAATTTTTGATTCAAACTGAATACAAATTCACAAAAATTTTACAAGAAATCTGCTTAATGCAAAAAATATTCGAATTTTAAATATAGAAAGTGCTTACTTTTTCGAAATATTTTTCCACTCTTGAAATCGAATACGTATCTGTTCCTGAATCTTTTTTCCTACCAGAAAAGAACTGTTTTATTACATATAATGCTGTCTAGGTACTAAGTTAAGCATTTGGTCACTGTTTCCTGATATTTTGGAGTAATATTTGCAACAAAATTATGTAAAAAGAGATGATGTAAGAAAAAAAAATCAACGTGTGATTTTCTCCTATTAATTAAGCGAAATGTTTGTTTAAATGAGCAAGAAGCACGATTTTGAAGCCGGAGTTTCATTAAAAGTATTATTGGAGAACGTCTCAATCAAATTACAAGCATTTTGGGGAAATCCGAAGATATCGAAAAAAAATCATATTTTTTCGCCGCCGCTCCCCCCTTTGAGAATTTCGAAAAAATGATTTTTTTTCAAAGTCGTATTCTAGATGAACTGTGCTTCTTATATTAATTTTTGATTCAAACTGAATACAAATTCACAAAAATTTTACAAGAAAACTGCTTAATGCAAAAAATATTCGAATTTTAAATATAGAAAATGCTTACTTTTTCGAAATATTTTTCCACTCTTGAAATCGAATACGTATCTGTTCCCGAATCTTTTTTCCTTCCAGAAAAGAACTTTTTTATTACATATAATGCTGTCTAGGTACTAAGTTAAGCATTTGGTCACTGTTTCCTGATATTTTGGAGTTCAATATTTGCAACAAAATTATGTAAAAAGAGATGATGTAAGAAAAAAAAATCAACGTTTGATTTTCTCCTATTAATTAAGCGAAATGTTTGTTTAAATGAGCAAGAAACACGATTTTGAAGCCGGAGTTTCATTAAAAGTATTATTGGAGAACGTCTGAATCGAATTACAAGCATTTTGGGGAAATCCGAAGATATCGAAAAAAAATCATATTTTTTCGCCGCCGCTCCCCCCTTTGAGAATTTCGAAAAAATTATTTTTTTTCAAAGTCGTATTCTAGATGAACTGTGCTTCTTATATTAATTTTTGATTCAAATTGAATACAAATTCACAAAAATTTTACAAGAAAACTGCTTAATGCAAAAAATATTCGAATTTTAAATATAGAAAATGCTTACTTTTTCGAAATATTTTTCCACTCTTGAAATCGAATACGTATCTGTTCCCGAATCTTTTTTCCTACCAGAAAAGAACTGTTTTATTACATATAATGCTGTCTAGGTACTAAGATAAGCATTTGTTCACTGTTTCCTGATATTTTGGAGTTCAATATTTGCAACAAAACTATGTAAAAAGAGATGATGTAAGAAAAAAAAATCAAGGTTTGATTTTCTCCTATTAATTAAGCGAAATGTTTGTTTAAATGAGCAAGAAGCACGATTTTGAAGCCGGAGTTTCATTAAAAGTATTATTGGAGAACGTCTGAATCGAATTACAAGCATTTTGGGGAAATCCGAAGATATCGAAAAAAAAATCATATTTTTTCACCGCCGCTCCCCCCTTTGAGAATTTCGAAAAAAATGATTTTTTTTCAAAATCGTAACTAGATGAACTGTGCTTCTTATATTAATTTTTGATTCAAACTGAATACAAATTCACAAAAATTTTACAAGAAAACTGCTTAATGCAAAAAATATTCGAATTTTAAATATAGAAAATGCTTACTTTTTCGAAATATTTTTCCACTCTTGAAATCGAATACGTATCTGTTCCATAATCTTTTTTCCTACCAGAAAAGAACTGTTTTATTACATATAATGCTGTCTAGGTACTAAGTTAAGCATTTGGTCACTGTTTCCTGATATTTTGGAGTTCAATATTTGCAACAAAACTATGTAAAAAGAGATGATGTAAGGAAAAAAAACAACGTTTGATTTTCTCCTATTAATTAAGCGAAATGTTTGTTTAAATGAGCAAGAAGCACGATTTTGAAGCCGGAGTTTCATTAAAAGTATTATTGGAGAACGTCTGAATCGAATTACAAGCATTTTGGGGAAATCCGAAGATATCGAAAAAAAATCATATTTTTTCGCCGCCGCTCCCCCCTTTGAGAATTTCGAAAAAATGATTTTTTTTCCAAAGTCGTATTCCAGATGAACTGTGCTTCTTATATTAATTTTTGATTCAAACTGAATACAAATTCACAAAAAATTTACAAGAAAATTGCTTAATGCAAAAAATATTCGAATTTTAAATATAGAAAATGCTTACTTTTTCGAAATATTTTTCCACTCTTGAAATCGAATACGTATCTGTTCCATAATCTTTTTTCCTACCAGAAAAGAACTGTTTTATTACATATAATGCTGTCTAGGTACTAAGATAAACATTTTGTCACTGTTTCCTGATATTTTGGAGTTCAATATTTGCAACAAAATTATGTAAAAAGAGATGATGTAAGAAAAAAAAATCAACGTTTGATTTACTCCTATTAATTAAGCGAAATGTTTAATTAAATGAGCAAGAAGCACGATTTTGAAGCCGGAGTTTCATTAAAAGTATTATTGGAGAACGTCTGAATCGAATTACAAGCATTTTGGGGAAATCCGAAGATATCGAAAAAAAATCATATTTTTTCGCCGCCGCTCCCCCCTTTGAGAATTTCGAAAAAATGATTTTTTTTCAAAGTCGTATTCCAGATGAACTGTGCTTCTTATATTAATTTTTGATTCAAACTGAATACAAATTCACAAAAATTTTACAAGAAAACTGCTTAATGCAAAAAATATTCGAATTTTAAACATAGAAAATGCTTACTTTTTCGAAATATTTTTCCACTCTTGAAATCGAATACGTATCTGTTCCATAATCTTTTTTCCTACCAGAAAAGAACTGTTTTATTACATATAATGCTGTCTAGGTACTAAGATAAGCATTTGGTCACTGTTTCCTGATATTTTGGAGTTCAATATTTGCAACAAAATTATGTAAAAAGAGATGATGTAAGAAAAAAAAATCAACGTTTGATTTACTCCTATTAATTAAGCGAAATGTTTGTTTAAATGAGCAAGAAGCAAGATTTTGAAGCCGGAGTTTCATTAAAAGTATTATTGGAGAACGTCTGAATCGAATTACAAGCATTTTGGGGAAATCCGAAGATATCGAAAAAAAATCATATTTTTTCGCCGCCGCTCCCCCCTTTGAGAATTTCGAAAAAATGATTTTTTTTCAAAGTCGTATTCCAGATGAACTGTGCTTCTTATATTAATTTTTGATTCAAACTGAATACAAATTCACAAAAATTTTACAAGAAAACTGCTTAATGCAAAAAATATTCGAATTCGAAATCGAATACGTATCTGTTCCCGAATCTTTTTTCCTACCAGAAAAGAACTGTTTTATTACATATAATGCTGTCTAGGTACTAAGTTAAGCATTTGGTCACTGTTTGCTGATATTTTGGAGTTCAATATTTGCAACAAAATTATGTAAAAAGAGATGATGTAAGAAAAAAAAATCAACGTTTGATTTTCTCCTATTAATTAAGCGAAATGTTTGTTTAAATGAGCAAGAAGCACGATTTTGAAGCCGGAGTTTCAGTAAAAGTATTATTGGAGAACGTCTGAATCGAATTACAAGCATTTTGGGGAAATCCGAAGATATCGAAAAAAAATTATATTTTTTCGCCGCCGCTCCCCCCTTTGAGAATTTCGAAAAAACGATTTTTTTCAAAGTCATATTTAGATGGACTGTGCTTCTTATATTAATTTATGATTCAAACTGAATACAAATTCACAAAAATTTTACAAGAAAACTGCTTAATGCAAAAAATATTCGAATTTTAAATATAGAAAATGCTTACTTTTTCGAAATATTTTTCCACTCTTCAAATCGAATACGTATCTGTTCCCGAATCTTTTTTCCTACCAGAAAAGAACTGTTTTATTACATATAATGCTGTCTAGGTACTAAGTTAAGCATTTGGACACTGTTTTCTGAACTTTTGGAGTTCAATATTTTCAACAAAATTATGTTAAAAGAGATGATGTAAGAAAAAAAAATCAAGGTTTGATTTTCTCCTATTAATTAAGCGAAATGTTTGTTTAAATGAGCAAGAAGCACGTTTTGAAGCCGGAGTTTCAGTAAAAGTATTATTGGAGAACGTCTGAATCGAATTACAAGCATTTTGGGGAAATCCGAAGATATCGAAAAAAATTATATTTTTTCGCCGCCGCTCCCCCTTTGAGAATTTCGAAAAAACGATTTTTTTTCAAAGTCATATTTTAGATGGACTGTGCTTCTTATATTAATTTATGATTCAAACTGAATACAAATTCACAAAAATTTTACAAGAAAACTGCTTAATGCAAAAAATATTCGAATTTTAAATATAGAAAATGCTTACTTTTTCGAAATATTTTTCCACTCTTCAAATCGAATACGTATCTGTTCCCGAATCTTTTTTCCTACCAGAAAAGAACTGTTTTATTACATATAATGCTGTCTAGGTACTAAGTTAAGCATTTGGACACTGTTTTCTGAACTTTTGGAGTTCAATATTTTCAACAAAATTATGTTAAAAGAGATGATGTAAGAAAAAAAAATCAAGGTTTGATTTTCTCCTATTAATTAAGCGAAATGTTTGTTTAAATGAGCAAGAAGCACGATTTTGAAGCCGGAGTTTCAGTAAAAGTATTATGGAGAACGTCTGAATCGAATTACAAGCATTTTGGGGAAATCCGAAGATATCGAAAAAAAATTATATTTTTTCGCCGCCGCTCCCCCCTTTGAGAATTTCGAAAAAACGATTTTTTTTCAAAGTCATAATTTAGATGGACTGTGCTTCTTATATTAATTTATGATTCAAACTGAATACAAATTCACAAAAATTTTACAAGAAAACTGCTTAATGCAAAAAATATTCGAATTTTAAATATAGAAAATGCTTACTTTTTCGAAATATTTTTCCACTCTTCAATCGAATACGTATCTGTTCCCGAATCTTTTTTCCTACCAGAAAAGAACTGTTTTATTACATATAATGCTGTCTAGGTACTAAGTTAAGCATTTGGACACTGTTTTCTGAACTTTTGGAGTTCAATATTTTCAACAAAATTATGTTAAAAGAGATGATGTAAGAAAAAAAAATCAAGGTTTGATTTTCTCCTATTAATTAAGCGAAATGTTTGTTTAAATGAGCAAGAAGCACGATTTTGAAGCCGGAGTTTCAGTAAAAGTATTATTGGAGAACGTCTGAATCGAATTACAAGCATTTTGGGGAAATCCGAAGATATCGAAAAAAAATTATATTTTTTCGCCGCCGCTCCCCCCTTTGAGAATTTCGAAAAAACGATTTTTTTTCAAAGTCATATTTTAGATGGACTGTGCTTCTTATATTAATTTATGATTCAAACTGAATACAAATTCACAAAAATTTTACAAGAAAACTGCTTAATGCAAAAAATATTCGAATTCGAAATCGAATACGTATCTGTTCCCGAATCTTTTTTCCTACCAGAAAAGAACTGTTTTATTACATATAATGCTGTCTAGGTACTAAGTTAAGCATTTGGTCACTGTTTGCTGATATTTTGGAGTTCAATATTTGCAACAAAATTATGTAAAAAGAGATGATGTAAGAAAAAAAAATCAAGGTTTGATTTTCTCCTATTAATTAAGCGAAATGTTTGTTTAAATGAGCAAGAAGCACGATTTTGAAGCCGGAGTTTCAGTAAAAGTATTATTGGAGAACGTCTGAATCGAATTACAAGCATTTTGGGGAAATCCGAAGATATCGAAAAAAAATTATATTTTTTCGCCGCCGCTCCCCCCTTTGAGAATTTCGAAAAAACGATTTTTTTTCAAAGTCATATTTTAGATGGACTGTGCTTCTTATATTAATTTATGATTCAAACTGAATACAAATTCACAAAAATTTTACAAGAAAACTGCTTAATGCAAAAAATATTCGAATTTTAAATATAGAAAATGCTTACTTTTTCGAAATATTTTTCCACTCTTCAAATCGAATACGTATCTGTTCCCGAATCTTTTTTCCTACCAGAAAAGAACTGTTTTATTACATATAATGCTGTCTAGGTACTAAGTTAAGCATTTGGACACTGTTTTCTGAACTTTTGGAGTTCAATATTTTCAACAAAATTATGTTAAAAGAGATGATGTAAGAAAAAAAAATCAAGGTTTGATTTTCTCCTATTAATTAAGCGAAATGTTTGTTTAAATGAGCAAGAAGCACGATTTTGAAGCCGGAGTTTCAGTAAAAGTATTATTGGAGAACGTCTGAATCGAATTACAAGCATTTTGGGGAAATCCGAAGATATCGAAAAAAAATTATATTTTTTCGCCGCCGCTCCCCCCTTTGAGAATTTCGAAAAAACGATTTTTTTTCAAAGTCATAATTTAGATGGACTGTGCTTCTTATATTAATTTATGATTCAAACTGAATACAAATTCACAAAAATTTTACAAGAAAACTGCTTAATGCAAAAAATATTCGAATTTTAAATATAGAAAATGCTTACTTTTTCGAAATATTTCTCCACTCTTAAAATCGAATACGTATCTGTTCCCGAATCTTTTTTCCTACCAGAAAAGAACTGTTTTATTACATATAATGCTGTCTAGGTACTAAGTTAAGCATTTGGACACTGTTTTCTGAACTTTTGGAGTTCAATATTTTCAACAAAATTATGTAAAAAGAGATGATGTAAGAAAAAAAAAATCAACGTTTGATTTTCTCCTATTAATTAAGCGAAATGTTTGTTTAAATGAGCAAGAAGCACGATTTTGAAGCCGGAGTTTCATTAAAAGTATTATTGGAGAACGTCTGAATCGAATTACAAGCATTTTGGGGAAATCCGAAGATATCGAAAAAAAATCATATTTTTTCGCCGCCGCTCCACCCTTTGAAAATATCAAAAAAATGATTTTTTTTCAAAGTCATATCTTAGATGAACTGTGCTTATAATATTAATTTTTGATTCAAACTGAATACAAATTCACAAAAATGCAAAAAATATTCGAATTTTAAATATAGAAAGTGATTACTTTTTCGAAATATTTCTCCACTCTTGAAATCGAATACGTATCTCTTCCCGAATCTTTTTTCCTACCAGAAAAGAACTGTTTTATTACATATAATGCTGTCTAGGTACTAAGTTAAGCATTTGGACACTGTTTTCTGAACTTTTGGAGTTCAATATTTTCAACAAAATTATGTTAAAAGAGATGATGTAAGAAAAAAAAATCAAGGTTTGATTTTCTCCTATTAATTAAGCGAAATGTTTGTTTAAATGAGCAAGAAGCACGATTTTGAAGCCGGAGTTTCATTAAAAGTATTATTGGAGAACGTCTGAATCGAATTACAAGCATTTTGGGGAAATCCGAAGATATCGAAAAAAAATCATATTTTTTCGCCGCCGCTCCCCCCTTTGAAAATTTCGAAAAAATGATTTTTTTTTCAAAGTCGTATTCTAGATGAACTGTGCTTCTTATATTAATTTTTGATTCAAACTGAATACAATTTCACAAAAATTTTACAAGAAAACTGCTTAATGCAAAAAATATTCGAATTTTAAATATAGAAAATGCTTACTTTTTCGAAATATTTTTCCACTCTTGAAATCGAATACGTATCTGTTCCCGAACCTTTTTTCCTACCAGAAAAGAACTGTTTTATAACATATAATGCTGTCTAGGTACTAAGTTAAGCATTTGGTCACTGTTTCCTGATATTTTGGAGTTCAATATTTGCAACAAAATTATGTAAAAAGAGATGATGTATGAAAAAAAATCAACGTTTGATTTTCTCCTATTAATTAAGCGAAATGTTTGTTTAAATGAGCAAGAAGCACGATTTTGAAGCCGGAGTTTCATTAAAAGTATTATTGGAGAACGTCTGAATCGAATTACAAGCATTTTGGGGAAATCCGAAGATATCGAAAAAAAATCATATTTTTTCGCCGCCGCTCCCCCCTTTGAAAATTTCGAAAAATGATTTTTTTTCAAAGTCATATTTTAGATGAACTGTGCTTATAATATTAATTTTTGATTCAAACTGAATACAAATTCACAAAAATTTTACAAGAAATCTGCTTAATGCAAAAAATATTCGAATTTTAAATATAGACAGTGCTTACTTTTTCGAAATATTTTCCACTCTTGAAATCGAATACGTATCTGTTCCCGAATCTTTTTTCCTACCAGAAAAGAACTGTTTTATTACATATAATGCTGTCTAGGTACTAAGTTAAGCATTTGGACACTGTTTTCTGAACTTTTGGAGTTCAATATTTTCAACAAAATTATGTGAAAAGAGATGATGTAAGAAAAAAAAATCAAGGTTTGATTTTCTCCTATTAATTAAGCGAAATGTTTGTTTATATGAGCAAGAAGCACGATTTTAAAGCCGGAGTTTCATTAAAAGTATTATTGGAGAACGTCTGAATCGAATTACAAGCATTTTGGGGAAATCCGAAGATATCGAAAAAAAATCATATTTTTTCGCCGCCGCTCCCCCCTTTGAAAATTTCGAAAAAATGATTTTTTTTCAAAGTCATATTTTAGATGAACTGTGCTTATAATATTAATTTTTGATTCAAACTGAATACAAATTCACAAAAATTTTACAAGAAATCTGCTTAATGCAAAAAATATTCGAATTTTAAATATAGACAGTGCTTACTTTTTCGAAATATTTTCCACTCTTGAAATCGAATACGTATCTGTTCCCGAATCTTTTTTCCTACCAGAAAAGAACTGTTTTATTACATATAATGCTGTCTAGGTACTAAGTTAAGCATTTGGACACTGTTTTCTGAACTTTTGGAGTTCAATATTTTCAACAAAATTATGTTAAAAGAGATGATGTAAGAAAAAAAAATCAAGGTTTGATTTTCTCCTATTAATTAAGCGAAATGTTTGTTTATATGAGCAAGAAGCACGATTTTAAAGCCGGAGTTTCATTAAAGGTATTATTGGAGAACGTCTGAATCGAATTACAAGCATTTTGGGGAAATCCGAAGATATCGAAAAAAAATCATATTTTTTCGCCGCCGCTCCCCCCTTTGAAAATTTCGAAAAAATGATTTTTTTTTCAAAGTCGTATTCTAGATGAACTGTGCTTCTTATATTAATTTTTGATTCAAACTGAATACAAATTCACAAAAATTTTACAAGAAAACTGCTTAATGCAAAAAATATTCGAATTTTAAATATAGAAATTGCTTACTTTTTCGAAATATTTTTCCACTCTTGAAATCGAATACGTATCTGTTCCCGAATCTTTTTTCCTACCAGAAAAGAACTGTTTTATTACATATAATGCTGTCTAGGTACTAAGTTAAGCATTTGGTCACTGTTTCCTGATATTTTGGAGTTCAATATTTGCAACAAAATTATGTAAAAAGAGATGATGTAAGAAAAAAAAATCAACGTTTGATTTTCTCCTATTAATTAAGCGAAATGTTTGTTTAAATAAGCAAGAAGCACGATTTTGAAGCCGGAGTTTCATTTAAAGTATTATTGGAGAATGTCTGAATCGAATTACAAGCATTTTGGGGAAATCCGAAGGTATCGAAAAAAAATCATATTTTTTCGCCGCCGCTCCCCCCTTTGAGAATTTCGAAAAAATGATTTTTTTTCAAAGTCGTATTCTAGATGAACTGTGCTTCTTATATTAATTTTTGATTCAAACTGAATACAAATTCACAAAAATTTTACAAGAAAACTGCTTAATGCAAAAAATATTCGAATTTTAAATATAGAAAATGCTTACTTTTTCGAAATATTTTTCCACTCTTGAAATCGAATACGTATCTGTTCCCGAATCTTTTTTCCTACCAGAAAAGAACTGTTTTATTGCATATAATGCTGTCTAGGTACTAAGTTAAGCATTTGGTCACTGTTTCCTGATATTTTGGAGTTCAATATTTGCAACAAAATTATGTAAAAAGAGATGATGTAAGAAAAAAAAATCAACGTGTGATTTTCTCCTATTAATTAAGCGAAATGTTTGTTTAAATGAGCAAGAAGCACGATTTTGAAGCCGGAGTTTCATTAAAAGTATTATTGGAGAACGTCTGAATCGAATTAACGAAAAAAAATCATATTTTTTCGCCGCCGCTCCCCCCTTTGAGAATTTCGAAAAAATGATTTTTTTTCAAAGTCGTATTCTAGATGAACTGTGCTTCTTATATTAATTTTTGATTCAAACTGAATACAAATTCACAAAAATTTTACAAGAAAACTGCTTAATGCAAAAAATATTCGAATTTTAAATATAGAAAATGCTTACTTTTTCGAAATATTTTTCCACTCTTGAAATCGAATACGTATCTGTTCCCGAATCTTTTTTCCTTCCAGAAAAGAACTTTTTTATTACATATAATGCTGTCTAGGTACTAAGTTAAGCATTTGGTCACTGTTTCCTGATATTTTGGAGTTCAATATTTGCAACAAAATTATGTAAAAAGAGATGATGTAAGAAAAAAAAATCAACGTTTGATTTTCTCCTATTAATTAAGCGAAATGTTTGTTTAAATGAGCAAGAAGCACGATTTTGAAGCCGGAGTTTCATTAAAAGTATTATTGGAGAACGTCTGAATCGAATTACAAGCATTTTGGGGAAATCCGAAGATATCGAAAAAAAATCATATTTTTTCGCCGCCGCTCCCCCCTTTGAGAATTTCGAAAAAACGATTTTTTTTCAAAGTCGTATTCTAGATGAACTGTGCTTCTTATATTAATTTTTGATTCAAACTGAATACAAATTCACAAAAATTTTACAAGAAAACTGCTTAATGCAAAAAATATTCGAATTTTAAATATAGAAAATGCTTACTTTTTCGAAATATTTTTCCACTCTTGAAATCGAATACGTATCTGTTCCCGAATCTTTTTTCCTACCAGAAAAGAACTGTTTTATTACATATAATGCTGTCTAGGTACTAAGTTAAGCATTTGGTCACTGTTTCCTGATATTTTGGAGTTCAATATTTGCAACAAAATTATGTAAAAAGAGATGATGTAAGAAAAAAAAATCAACGTGTGATTTTCTCCTATTAATTAAGCGAAATGTTTGTTTAAATGAGCAAGAAGCACGATTTTGAAGCCGGAGTTTCATTAAAAGTATTATTGGAGAACGTCTGAATCGAATTACAAGCATTTTGGGGAAATCCGAAGATATCGAAAAAAAATCATATTTTTTCGCCGCCGCTCCCCCCTTTGAGAATTTCGAAAAAATGATTTTTTTTCAAAGTCGTATTCTAGATGAACTGTGCTTCTTATATTAATTTTTGATTCAAACTGAATACAAATTCACAAAAATTTTACAAGAAAACTGCTTAATGCAAAAAATATTCGAATTTTAAATATAGAAAATGCTTACTTTTTCGAAATATTTTTCCACTCTTGAAATCGAATACGTATCTGTTCCGAATCTTTTTTCCTACCAGAAAAGAACTGTTTTATTACATATAATGCTGTCTAGGTACTAAGTTAAGCATTTGGTCACTGTTTCCTGATATTTTGGAGTTCAATATTTGCAACAAAATTATGTAAAAAGAGATGATGTAAGAAAAAAAAATCAACGTTTGATTTTCTCCTATTAATTAAGCGAAATGTTTGTTTAAATGAGCAAGAAGCACGATTTTGAAGCCGGAGTTTCATTAAAAGTATTATTGGAGAACGTCTGAATCGAATTACAAGCATTTTGGGGAAATCCGAAGATATCGAAAAAAAATCATATTTTTTCGCCGCCGCTCCCCCCTTTGAGAATTTCGAAAAAATGATTTTTTTTCAAAGTCGTATTCTAGATGAACTGTGCTTCTTATATTAATTTTTGATTCAAACTGAATACAAATTCACAAAAATTTTACAAGAAAACTGCTTAATGCAAAAAATATTCGAATTTTAAATATAGAAAATGCTTACTTTTTCGAAATATTTTTCCACTCTTGAAATCGAATACGTATCTGTTCCCGAATCTTTTTTCCTTCCAGAAAAGAACTTTTTTATTACATATAATGCTGTCTAGGTACTAAGTTAAGCATTTGGTCACTGTTTCCTGATATTTTGGAGTTCAATATTTGCAACAAAATTATGTAAAAAGAGATGATGTAAGAAAAAAAAATCAACGTTTGATTTTCTCCTATTAATTAAGCGAAATGTTTGTTTAAATGAGCAAGAAGCACGATTTTGAAGCCGGAGTTTCATTAAAAGTATTATTGGAGAACGTCTGAATCGAATTACAAGCATTTTTGGGGAAATCCGAAGATATCGAAAAAAAATCATATTTTTTCGCCGCCGCTCCCCCCTTTGAGAATTTCGAAAAAATGATTTTTTTTCAAAGTCGTATTCTAGATGAACTGTGCTTCTTATATTAATTTTTGATTCAAACTGAATACAAATTCACAAAAATTTTACAAGAAAACTGCTTAATGCAAAAAATATTCGAATTTTAAATATAGAAAATGCTTACTTTTTCGAAATATTTTTCCACTCTTGAAATCGAATACGTATCTGTTCCCGAATCTTTTTTCCTTCCAGAAAAGAACTTTTTTATTACATATAATGCTGTCTAGGTACTAAGTTAAGCATTTGGTCACTGTTTCCTGATATTTTGGAGTTCAATATTTGCAACAAAATTATGTAAAAAGAGATGATGTAAGAAAAAAAAATCAACGTTTGATTTTCTCCTATTAATTAAGCGAAATGTTTGTTTAAATGAGCAAGAAGCACGATTTTGAAGCCGGAGTTTCATTAAAAGTATTATTGGAGAACGTCTGAATCGAATTACAAGCATTTTGGGGAAATCCGAAGATATCGAAAAAAAATCATATTTTTTCGCCGCCGCTCCCCCCTTTGAGAATTTCGAAAAAACGATTTTTTTTCAAAGTCGTATTCTAGATGAACTGTGCTTCTTATATTAATTTTTGATTCAAACTGAATACAAATTCACAAAAATTTTACAAGAAAACTGCTTAATGCAAAAAATATTCGAATTTTAAATATAGAAAATGCTTACTTTTTCGAAATATTTTTCCACTCTTGAAATCGAATACGTATCTGTTCCCGAATCTTTTTTCCTACCAGAAAAGAACTGTTTTATTACATATAATGCTGTCTTGGTACTAAGTTAAGCATTTGGTCACTGTTTCCTGATATTTTGGAGTTCAATATTTGCAACAAAATTATGTAAAAAGAGATGATGTAAGAAAAAAAAATCAACGTTTGATTTTCTCCTATTAATTAAGCGAAATGTTTGTTTAAATGAGCCAGAAGCACGATTTTGAAGCCGGAGTTTCATTAAAAGTATTATTGGAGAACGTCTGAATCGAATTACAAGCATTTTGGGGAAATCCGAAGATATCGAAAAAAAATCATATTTTTTCGCCGCCGCTCCCCCCTTTGAGAATTTCGAAAAAACGATTTTTTTTCAAAGTCGTATTCTAGATGAACTGTGCTTCTTATATTAATTTTTGATTCAAACTGAATACAAATTCACAAAAATTTTACAAGAAAACTGCTTAATGCAAAAAATTTTCGAATTTTAAATATAGAAAATGCTTACTTTTTCGAAATATTTTTCCACTCTTGAAATCGAATACGTATTTGTTCCCGAATCTTTTTTCCTACCAGAAAAGAACTGTTTTATTACATATAATGCTGTCTAGGTACTAAGTTAAGCATTTGGTCACTGTTTCCTGATATTTTGGAGTTCAATATTTGCAACAAAATTATGTAAAAAGAGATGATGTAAGAAAAAAAAAATCAACGTTTGATTTTCTCCTATTAATTAAGCGAAATGTTTGTTTAAATGAGCAAGAAGCGCGATTTTGAAGCCGGAGTTTCATTAAAAGTATTATTGGAGAACGTCTGAATCGAATTACAAGCATTTTGGGGAAATCCGAAGATATCGAAAAAAAATCATATTTTTTCGCCGCCGCTCCCCCCTTTGAGAATTTCGAAAAAACGATTTTTTTTCAAAGTCGTATTCTAGATGAACTGTGCTTCTTATATTAATTTTTGATTCAAACTGAATACAAATTCACAAAAATTTTACAAGAAAACTGCTTAATGCAAAAAATATTCGAATTTTAAATATAGAAAATGCTTACTTTTTCGAAATATTTTTCCACTCTTGAAATCGAATACGTATCTGTTCCCGAATCTTTTTTCCTACCAGAAAAGAACTGTTTTATTACATATAATGCTGTCTAGGTACTAAGTTAAGCATTTGGTCACTGTTTCCTGATATTTTGGAGTTCAATATTTGCAACAAAATGATGTAAAAAGAGATGATGTAAGAAAAAAAAATCAACGTTTGATTTTCTCCTATTAAATAAGCGAAATGTTTGTTTAAATGAGCAAGAAGCACGATTTTGAAGCCGGAGTTTCATTAAAAGTATTATTGGAGAACGTCTGAATCGAATTACAAGCATTTTGGGGAAATCCGAAGATATCGAAAAAAAATCATATTTTTTCGCCGCCGCTCCCCCCTTTGAGAATTTCGAAAAAACGATTTTTTTTTCAAAGTCGTATTCTAGATGAACTGTGCTTCTTATATTAATTTTTGATTCAAACTGAATACAAATTCACAAAAATTTTACAAGAAAACTGCTTAATGCAAAAAATATTCGAATTTTAAATCTAGAAAATGCTTACTTTTTCGAAATATTTTTCCACTCTTGAAATCGAATACGTATCTGTTCCCGAATCTTTTTTCCTACCAGAAAAGAACTGTTTTATTACATATAATGCTGTCTAGGTACTAAGTTAAGCATTTGGTCACTGTTTCCTGATATTTTGGAGTTCAATATTTGCAACAAAATTATGTAAAAAGAGATGATGTAAGAAAAAAAAATCAACGTTTGATTTTCTCCTATTAATTAAGCGAAATGTTTGTTTAAATGAGCAAGAAGCACGATTTTGAAGCCGGAGTTTCATTAAAAGTATTATTGGAGAACGTCTGAATCGAATTACAAGCATTTTGGGGAAATCTGAAGATATCGAAAAAAAATCATATTTTTTCGCCGCCGCTCCCCCCTTTGAGAATTTCGAAAAAATGATTTTTTTTTAAAGTCGTATTCTAGATGAACTGTGCTTCTTATATTAATTTTTGATTCAAACTGAATACAAATTCACAAAAATTTTACAAGAAAACTGCTTAATGCAAAAAATATTCGAATTTTAAATATAGAAAATGCTTACTTTTTCGAAATATTTTTCCACTCTTGAAATCGAATACGTATCTGTTCCATAATCTTTTTTCCTACCAGAACAGAACTGTTTTATTACATATAATGCTGTCTAGGTACTAAGATAAGCTTTTGGTCACTGTTTCCTGATATTTTGGAGTTCAATATTTGCAACAAAATTATGTAAAAAGAGATGATGTAAGAAAAAAAAATCAACGTTTGATTTACTCCTATTAATTAAGCGAAATGTTTGTTTAAATGAGCAAGAAGCACGATATTGAAGCCGGAGTTTCATTAAAAGTATTATTGGAGAACGTCTGAATCTAATTACAAGCATTTTGGGGAAATCCGAAGATATCGAAAAAAAAATCATATTTTTTCGCCGCCGCTCCCCCCTTTGAGAATTTCGAAAAAATGATTTTTTTTCAAAGTCGTATTCCAGATGAACTGTGCTTCTTATATTAATTTTTGATTCAAACTGAATACAAATTCACAAAAATTTTACAAGAAAACTGCTTAATGCAAAAAATATTCGAATTTTAAATATAGAAAATGCTTACTTTTTCGAAATATTTTTCCACTCTTGAAATCGAATACGTATCTGTTCCATAATCTTTTTTCCTACCAGAACAGAACTGTTTTATTACATATAATGCTGTCTAGGTACTAAGATAAGCATTTGGTCACTGTTTCCTGATATTTTGGAGTTCAATATTTGCAACAAAATTATGTAAAAAGAGATGATGTAAGAAAAAAAAATCAACGTTTGATTTACTCCTATTAATTAAGCGAAATGTTTGTTTAAAATGAGCAAGAAGCACGATTTTGAAGCCGGAGTTTCATTAAAAGTATTATTGGAGAACGTCTGAATCGAATTACAAGCATTTTGGGGAAATCCGAAGATATCGAAAAAAAATCATATTTTTTCGCCGCCGCTCCCCCCTTTGAGAATTTCGAAAAAATGATTTTTTTTTCAAAGTCGTATTCTAGATGAACTGTGCTTCTTATATTAATTTTTGATTCAAACTGAATACAAATTCACAAAAATTTTACAAGAAAACTGCTTAATGCAAAAAATATTCGAATTTTAAATATAGAAAATGCTTACTTTTTCGAAATATTTTTCCACTCTTGAAATCGAATACGTATCTGTTCCCGAATCTTTTTTCCTACCAGAAAAGAACTGTTTTATTACATATAATGCTGTCTAGGTACTAAGTTAAGCATTTGGTCACTGTTTCCTGATATTTTGGAGTTCAATATTTGCAACAAAATTATGTAAAAAGAGATGATGTAAGAAAAAAAAATCAACGTTTGATTTTCTCCTATTAATTAAGCGAAATGTTTGTTTAAATGAGCAAGAAGCACGATTTTGAAGCCGGAGTTTCATTAAAAGTATTATTGGAGAATGTCTGAATCGAATTACAAGCATTTTGGGGAAATCCGAAGATATCGAAAAAAAATCATATTTTTTCGCCGCCGCTCCCCCCTTTGAGAATTTCGAAAAAACGATTTTTTTTTCAAAGTCGTATTCTACATGAACTGTGCTTCTTATATTAATTTTTGATTCAAACTGAATACAAATTCACAAAAATTTTACAAGAAAACTGCTTAATGCAAAAAATATTCGAATTTTAAATATAGAAAATGCTTACTTTTTCGAAATATTTTTCCACTCTTGAAATCGAATACGTATCTGTTCCCGAATCTTTTTTCCTACCAGAAAAGAACTGTTTTATTACATATAATGCTGTCTAGGTACTAAGTTAAGCATTTGGTCACTGTTTCCTGATATTTTGGAGTTCAATATTTGCAACAAAATTATGTAAAAAGAGATGATGTAAGAAAAAAAAATCAACGTTTGATTTTCTCCTATTAATTAAGCGAAATGTTTGTTTAAATGAGCAAGAAGCACGATTTTGAAGCCGCAGTTTCATTAAAAGTATTATTGGAGAACGTCTGAATCGAATTACAAGCATTTTGGGGAAATCCGAAGATATCGAAAAAAAAATCATATTTTTTCGCCGCCGCTCCCCCCTTTGAGAATTTCGAAAAAATGATTTTTTTTCAAAGTCCTATTCTGGATGAACTGTGCTTCTTATATTAATTTTTGATTCAAACTGAATACAAATTCACAAAAATTTTACAAGAAAACTGCTTAATGCAAAAAATATTCGAATTTTAAATATAGAAAATGCTTACTTTTTCGAAATATCTTTCCACTCTTGAAATCGAATACGTATCTGTTCCCGAATCTTTTTTCCTACCAGAAAAGAACTGTTTTATTACATATAATGCTGTCTAGGTACTAAGTTAAGCATTTGGTCACTGTTTCCTGATATTTTGGAGTTCAATATTTGCAACAAAATTATGTAAAAAGAGATGATGTAAGAAAAAAAAATCAACGTTTGATTTTCTCCTATTAATTAAGCGAAATGTTTGTTTAAATGAGCAAGAAGCACGATTTTGAAGCCGCAGTTTCATTAAAAGTATTATTGGAGAACGTCTGAATCGAATTACAAGCATTTTGGGGAAATCCGAAGATAACGAAAAAAAATCATATTTTTTCGCCGCCGCTCCCCCCTTTGAGAATTTCGAAAAAATGATTTTTTTTCAAAGTCGTATTCTAGATGAACTGTGCTTCTTATATTAATTTTTGATTCAAACTGAATACAAATTCACAAAAATTTTACAAGAAAACTGCTTAATGCAAAAAATATTCGAATTTTAAATATAGAAAATGCTTACTTTTTCGAAATATCTTTCCACTCTTGAAATCGAATACGTATCTGTTCCCGAATCTTTTTTCCTACCAGAAAAGAACTGTTTTATTACATATAATGCTGTCTAGGTACTAAGTTAAGCATTTGGTCACTGTTTCCTGATATTTTGGAGTTCAATATTTGCAACAAAATTATGTAAAAAGAGATGATGTAAGAAAAAAAAATCAACGTTTGATTTTCTCCTATTAATTAAGCGAAATGTTTGTTTAAATGAGCAAGAAGCACGATTTTGAAGCCGGAGTTTCATTAAAAGTATTATTGGAGAACGTCTGAATCGAATTACAAGCATTTTGGGGAAATCCGAAGATATCGAAAAAAAATCATATTTTTTCGCCGCCGCTCCCCCCTTTGAGAATTTCGAAAAAATTATTTTTTTCAAAGTCGTATTCTAGATGAACTGTGCTTCTTATATTAATTTTTGATTCAAACTGAATACAAATTCACAAAAATTTTACAAGAAAACTGCTTAATGCAAAAAATATTCGAATTTTAAATATAGAAAATGCTTACTTTTTCGAAATATTTTTCCACTCTTGAAATCGAATACGTATCTGTTCCCGAATCTTTTTTCCTACCAGAAAAGAACTATTTTATTACATATAATGCTGTCTAGGTACTAAGTTAAGCATTTGGTCACTGTTTGCTGATATTTTGGAGTTCAAATATTTGCAACAAAATTATGTAAAAAGAGATGATGTAAGAAAAAAAAATCAACGTTTGATTTTCTCCTATTAATTAAGCGAAATGTTTGTTTAAATGAGCAAGAAGCACGATTTTGAAGCCGGAGTTTCATTAAAAGTATTATTGGAGAACGTCTGAATCGAATTACAAGCATTTTGGGGAAATCCGAAGATATCGAAAAAAAATCATATTTTTTCGCCGCCGCTCCCCGAAAAAATGATTTTTTTTCAAAGTCGTATTCTAGATGAACTGTGCTTCTTATATTAATTTTTGATTCAAACTGAATACAAATTCACAAAAATTTTACAAGAAAACTGCTTAATGCAAAAAATATTCGAATTTTAAATATAGAAAATGCTTACTTTTTCGAAATATTTTTCCACTCTTGAAATCGAATACGTATCTGTTCCCGAATCTTTTTTCCTTCCAGAAAAGAACTTTTTTATTACATATAATGCTGTCTAGGTACTAAGTTAAGCATTTGGTCACTGTTTCCTGATATTTTGGAGTTCAATATTTGCAACAAAATTATGTAAAAAGAGATGATGTAAGAAAAAAAAATCAACGTTTGATTTTCTCCTATTAATTAAGCGAAATGTTTGTTTAAATGAGCAAGAAGCACGATTTTGAAGCCGGAGTTTCATTAAAAGTATTATTGGAGAACGTCTGAATCGAATTACAAGCATTTTGGGGAAATCCGAAGATATCGAAAAAAAATCATATTTTTTCGCCGCCGCTCCCCCCTTTGAGAATTTCGAAAAAACGATTTTTTTTCAAAGTCGTATTCTAGATGAACTGTGCTTCTTATATTAATTTTTGATTCAAACTGAATACAAATTCACAAAAATTTTACAAGAAAACTGCTTAATGCAAAAAATATTCGAATTTTAAATATAGAAAATGCTTACTTTTTCGAAATATTTTTCCACTCTTGAAATCGAATACGTATCTGTTCCCGAATCTTTTTTCCTTCCAGAAAAGAACTTTTTTATTACATATAATGCTGTCTAGGTACTAAGTTAAGCATTTGGTCACTGTTTCCTGATATTTTGGAGTTCAATATTTGCAACAAAATTATGTAAAAAGAGATGATGTAAGAAAAAAAAATCAACGTTTGATTTTCTCCTATTAATTAAGCGAAATGTTTGTTTAAATGAGCAAGAAGCACGATTTTGAAGCCGGAGTTTCATTAAAAGTATTATTGGAGAACGTCTGAATCGAATTACAAGCATTTTGGGGAAATCCGAAGATATCGAAAAAAAATCATATTTTTTCGCCGCCGCTCCCCCCTTTGAGAATTTCGAAAAAATGATTTTTTTTCAAAGTCGTATTCTAGATGAACTGTGAACTGTGCTTCTTATATTAATTTTTGATTCAAACTGAATACAAATTCACAAAAATTTTACAAGAAAACTGCTTAATGCAAAAAATATTCGAATTTTAAATATAGAAAATGCTTACTTTTTCGAAATATTTTTCCACTCTTGAAATCGAATACGTATCTGTTCCCGAATCTTTTTTCCTTCCAGAAAAGAACTTTTTTATTACATATAATGCTGTCTAGGTACTAAGTTAAGCATTTGGTCACTGTTTCCTGATATTTTGGAGTTCAATATTTGCAACAAAATTATGTAAAAAGAGATGATGTAAGAAAAAAAAATCAACGTTTGATTTTCTCCTATTAATTAAGCGAAATGTTTGTTTAAATGAGCAAGAAGCACGATTTTGAAGCCGGAGTTTCATTAAAAGTATTATTGGAGAATGTCTGAATCGAATTACAAGCATTTTGGGGAAATCCGAAGATATCGAAAAAAAATCATATTTTTTCGCCGCCGCTCCCCCCTTTGAGAATTTCGAAAAAACGATTTTTTTTCAAAGTCGTATTCTAGATGAACTGTGCTTCTTATATTAATTTTTGATTCAAACTGAATACAAATTCACAAAAATTTTACAAGAAAACTGCTTAATGCAAAAAATATTCGAATTTTAAATATAGAAAATGCTTACTTTTTCGAAATATTTTTCCACTCTTGAAATCGAATACGTATCTGTTCCCGAATCTTTTTTCCTACCAGAAAAGAACTGTTTTATTACATATAATGTTGTCTAGGTACTAAGTTAAGCATTTGGTCACTGTTTCCTGATATTTTGGAGTTCAATATTTGCAACAAAATTATGTAAAAAGAGATGATGTAAGAAAAAAAAATCAACGTTTGATTTTCTCCTATTAATTAAGCGAAATGTTTGTTTAAATGAGCAAGAAGCACGATTTTGAAGCCGGAGTTTCATTAAAAGTATTATTGGAGAACGTCTGAATCGAATTACAAGCATTTTGGGGAAATCCGAAGATAAAAAATCATATTTTTTCGCCGCCGCTCCCCCCTTTGAGAATTTCGAAAAAACGATTTTTTTTCAAAGTCGTATTCTAGATGAACTGTGCTTCTTATATTAATTTTTGATTCAAACTGAATACAAATTCACAAAAATTTTACAAGAAAACTGCTTAACGCAAAAAATATTCGAATTTTAAATATAGAAAATGCTTACTTTTTCGAAATATTTTTCCACTCTTGAAATCGAATACGTATCTGTTCCCGAATCTTTTTTCCTACCAGAAAAGAACTGTTTTATTACATATAATGCTGTCTAGGTACTAAGTTAAGCATTTGGTCACTGTTTCCTGATATTTTGGAGTTCAATATTTGCAACAAAATTATGTAAAAAGAGATGATGTAAGAAAAAAAAATCAACTTTTGATTTTCTCCTATTAATTAAGCGAAATGTTTGTTTAAATGAGCAAGAAGCACGATTTTGAAGCCGGAGTTTCATTAAAAGTATTATTGGAGAACGTCTGAATCGAATTACAAGCATTTTGGGGAAATCCGAAGATATCGAAAAAAAATCATATTTTTTCGCCGCCGCTCCCCCCTTTGAGAATTTCGAAAAAATGATTTTTTTTCAAAGTCGTATTCTAGATGAACTGTGCTTCTTATATTAATTTTTGATTCAAACTGAATACAAATTCACAAAAATTTTACAAGAAAACTGCTTAATGCAAAAAATATTCGAATTTTAAATATAGAAAATGCTTACTTTTTCGAAATATTTTTCCACTCTTGAAATCGAATACGTATCTGTTCCCGAATCTTTTTTCCTTCCAGAAAAGAACTTTTTTATTACATATAATGCTGTCTAGGTACTAAGTTAAGCATTTGGTCACTGTTTCCTGATATTTTGGAGTTCAATATTTGCAACAAAATTATGTAAAAAGAGATGATGTAAGAAAAAAAAATCAACGTTTGATTTTCTCCTATTAATTAAGCGAAATGTTTGTTTAAATGAGCAAGAAGCACGATTTTGAAGCCGGAGTTTCATTAAAAGTATTATTGGAGAACGTGTGAATCGAATTACAAGCATTTTGGGGAAATCCGAAGATATCGAAAAAAAATCATATTTTTTCGCCACCGCTCCCCCTTTGAAAATTTCGAAAAAATGATTTTTTTTCAAAATGATATTTTAGATGAACTGTGCTTATAATATTAATTTTTGATTCAAACTGAAAACAAATTCACAAAAATTTTACAAGAAATCTGCTTAATGCAAAATATATTCGAATTTTAAATATAGAAAATGCTTACTTTTTCGAAATATTTTTCCACTCTTGAAATCGAATACGTATCTGTTCCCGAATCTTTTTTCCTACCAGAAAAGTACTATTTTATTACATATAATGCTGTCTATGTACTAAGTTAAGCATTTGGTCACTGTTTCCTGATATTTTGGAGCTCAATATTTGCAACAAAATTATGTAAAAAGAGATGATGTAAGAAAAAAAAATCAACGTTTGATTTTCTCCTATTAATTAAGCGAAATGTTTGTTTAAATGAGCAAGAAGCACGATTTTGAAGCCGGAGTTTCATTAAAAGTATTATTGGAGAACGTCTGAATCGAATTACAAGCATTTTGGGGAAATCCGAAGATATCGAAAAAAAATCATATTTTTTCGCCGCCGCTCCCCCCTTTGAGAATTTCGAAAAAATGATTTTTTTTCAAAGTCGTATTCTAGATGAACTGTGCTTCTTATATTAATTTTTGATTCAAACTGAATACAAATTCACAAAAATTTGACAAGAAAACTGCTTAATGCAAAAAATATTCGAATTTTAAATATAGAAAATGCTTACTTTTTCGAAATATTTTTCCACTCTTGAAATCGAATACGTATCTGTTCCCGAATCTTTTTTCCTTCCAGAAAAGAACTTTTTTATTACATATAATGCTGTCTAGGTACTAAGTTAAGCATTTGGTCACTGTTTCCTGATATTTTGGAGTTCAATATTTGCAACAAAATTATGTAAAAAGAGATGATGTAAGAAAAAAAAATCAACGTTTGATTTTCTCCTATTAATTAAGCGAAATGTTTATTTAAATGAGCAAGAAGCACGATTTTGAAGCCGGAGTTTCATTAAAAGTATTATTGGAGAACGTGTGAATCGAATTACAAGCATTTTGGGGAAATCCGAAGATATCGAAAAAAAATCATATTTTTTCGCCACCGCTCCCCCTTTGAAAATTTCGAAAAAATGATTTTTTTTCAAAATGATATTTTAGATGAACTGTGCTTATAATATTAATTTTTGATTCAAACTGAAAACAAATTCACAAAAATTTTACAAGAAATCTGCTTAATGCAAAATATATTCGAATTTTAAATATAGAAAATGCTTACTTTTTCGAAATATTTTTCCACTCTTGAAATCGAATACGTATCTGTTCCCGAATCTTTTTTCCTACCAGAAAAGTACTATTTTATTACATATAATGCTGTCTATGTACTAAGTTAAGCATTTGGTCACTGTTTCCTGATATTTTGGAGCTCAATATTTGCAACAAAATTATGTAAAAAGAGATGATGTAAGAAAAAAAAATCAACGTTTGATTTTCTCCTATTAATTAAGCGAAATGTTTGTTTAAATGAGCAAGAAGCACGATTTTGAAGCCGGAGTTTCATTAAAAGTATTATTGGAGAACGTCTGAATAGAATTACAAGCATTTTGGGGAAATCCGAAGATATCGAAAAAAAATCATATTTTTTCGCCGCCGCTCACCCCTGTGAAAATTTCAAAAAAATGATTTTTTTTCAAAGTCGTATTCTAGATGAACTGTGCTTCTTATATTAATTTTTGATTCAAACTGAATACAAATTCACAAAAATTTTACAAGAAATCTGCTTAATGCAAAAAATATTCGAATGTTAAATATAGAAAGTGCTTACTTTTTCGAAATATTTTTCCACTCTTGAAATCGAATACGTATCTGTTCCCGAATTTTTTTTTGCCTACCAGAAAAGAACTGTTTTATTACATATAATGCTGTCTAGGTACTAAGTTAAGCATTTCGACACTGTTTCCTGATATTTTGGAGTTCAATATTTGCAACAAAATTATGTTAAAAGAGATGATGTAAGAAAAAAAATCAAGGTTTGATTTTCTCCTATTAATTAAGCGAAATGTTTGTTTAAATGAGCAAGAAGCACGATTTTGAAGCCGGAGTTTCATTAAAAGTATTATTGGAGAACGTCTGAATCGAATTACAAGCATTTTGGGGAAATCCGAAGATATCGAAAAAAAATCATATTTTTTCGCCGCCGCTCCCCCCTTTGAAAATTTCGAAAAAATAATTTTTTTTTCATAACATATTCTAGAATAACATTCAGTAACTCGAGAGGTCGCTATTACCTAGTATTCTAAACCACAGAGTACAGTACTTTCTCCAATTCTCTAAAACATTTTCTCATACGATTTCCCCTGGTGTGATTAAGCTGATCTTCTATAACTGTTAGATAAAAATAAATTCTTTAAATTCTCAGACGGTCTGCTTACCTAGAGAAACAAAGGCCCATGTCGTAGTCAAATATTTAATCTTTTTAAGGCTCCTAAAAAAATATTGCCCATCAAAATTTGCCGACGATGAAAACAAACAAAAACCTGATCCTTAATGTTAAATTCCACCAAAATAGCTACAGGGTCATTGAACTTTTGGTATCCAACCTTTAAATCTCTTTCGAATGAAAGAATAAGAAAATGAGGATGAAAATTCGCTCAAGGGAAAACATTGGCAAGACAACCAGATGGAAAACAAACGGAAGCTCGCTCACTCATTCCTTGGAATCCATCTAATTACCACTGGTCATTTCCTATGAATAGCGCTACCGCAATAATTTTTTTTTGTTCCCTCTGATGCAAAGAAGGATTCTCTTTCCGTTTGAATGCGAATTAAAAGAAAATGAGAATAAGATCCTTTCTTTCACAAGTCCCCCGTCGTGCCGGCCGTTTCTGCGTTTGCATTCAAGAACAAAGGAAGAGAAAGGAAAAGAAATTAAAAAAAATGAAAACAAGAATAATACCACGAGACGAGTTGTAGATACGTGGGGAACACTTGCTGGCCAAAGTGGACACAAAGCAAAGCTCCTTCAAGGAAATGAAGAAGGAAGCATTCATCCCACACAAGCGTGCTGCACACTTCAAAGCAAATGATTAGCAAATAAACCATTCCACGAAATGAGGGGGGGGGGGGGCTGACTAGTTTCTGCTTTCCATTCTGCGCGCCTCCTTTGACTAGCGGTATGTGTGGGCAAATAGTTCAAGCAGGATATGTTTTTTTGCGTCTGTTCTTTTTCTTACCTCAAAGAGGATGGTGTTTATTTAATTTTATACTATGCAGAAGCTCAAAGGATTCAGTTTGCTCAAGTACTTGAAGAAGTGGAAGGTTATGTCCTGTACCCTGTGTTTTATTTGGAAACTAAAAAGTTTCCTCTTTAAGATGTGTTTACCTCGGGTCCAGCTGGTGAAGAGGCTAAGAATGAGTAAGGAATTTGAAATTTTCAGCAAAAGAATGTGAAAGAGCTGCTACTGCTTAATTAGGACTGGGAAGGACATTTTCCAAATCAACATTTCCACTTGACCCTCAGACGAGAAAAGTCCTTTTACTGTGGAAATGAAACTTTTAAAAGTGTTTGTAGATTGTAGTGGATTGAATATATTATGCGAGGGTTATCCTGGCAAACAAAGTGGGGACAAATGTCATGTAATAAATAAAGGTCAAATTTTGACTGTAGATTTGTATGGTTCTCTCGGCGTTTGGAGAATGGAAAACAATTCTACACTGATTGACAAATCTTTCATATGAAATCGTAGATAAATCGGAGATTTACATTTTTTTCTAATTTTATTTTAAAATACTGTGAATTTTGAGCGAATGCAAAAAAAGTCGTTTGCAAGTTCTTCGTTCTTAGTACAGTTTCTACCATTAAAGTAAAAATGAAAACTAAACATATCCCAACATCTCTTAATTGCACAGTGAAATTCAGTCACAAATAATATGAAATATGATAAAAGCAACTCATTCGGGCGTCCATTCATTCAGAGTAATTCAACGGAAAAATATTGGGTTTTTAACATACATCCAGCAACCTACACTGTTTTGTTGTTTCCTTTCTTGCGAGCGAATTTTCAAAGGATTGAATAAAAGTCTCAATACATATATAGAACCAGTAGTTTACACTAGTTGATGTACAAATTGGTTTGTGAAGAAAGGTAAACAACAAACCAATGGCTTAAATGCAGGCGGAATAAATGCCGGTTAAGGATATATTCAGTAGAAGAGGAAGGAGCTTTGGGAAGCAGGTGGTAATACGCGTTAGAAATAAATTAACAATGCAAGCGAGTGTTGGCTTTTAGATGTCGCTAAATGATTTATTTACACTCAGCTAAGCGAAAGAACCATAGGTGTTGTACCAAAGTGGAGGGAGCGATATGTTATGACTACCCTCATAATGCGTTCTACACAAATCGAACAGGACAATTAGGATTATAGTTAAATGATTATGTTTTTTGGCTGGATTTATTTTATTTTTATAGATAAAAAGAATCCTCCATATCCTTGGTCACGCTGTAACTTGATTTCATGCATCTTATTATTAAGGTTTCAAATAATTTGTAAAAGGCTCTTACGGAAAGGAAAATAAAGAAAATAAAACTGCGGAGAAATTGGATAACGACGAATTTATCTTCGCGTGTTTGACAGTTGACAGCAGACGGCTGTTTCTTTTTTGTAACAAAACAATTTGTTAGCCGTAAGGGTTCCGTACCCAAAGGCTGTCGACGGAACCCTTTTACTTAGCCTCCGCTGTTCGTCCGACCATCCGTCCGTCCGTCCGTTATAGGGCTGTATCTTCTGTGCCGTAAAAGAAAGGCATTTGCAACTTTCACAAAATATGTACAGCAATGAAAAATAAAGCTTATTTAAAATGAAGGGGAACCCACCTTGTTTGTAAAAATCAAAACTCAAACTTGCGCCTTGAAGAACGATACGTAAAATTTTCTTCTGAAGCAGAGGATGGTTGGAACAATGCCATGGGGTGATTGTGTCCCTTTTCTGATCAATATTCCATCAAGTGTTGTCATCAAATTGATTCTGGATTCAATAGTTTCAGTCAAATTGCCATTCCAATTTATCTCGTCCGTGAAAAAGGATTGCTTCCAAACATACGGTCTGCAATTTACCTCCTATTGCACAGAAAAACAGTATCAATGCAAAATTATGATCACGAAACTTATTCAAAGGACATCTCATATATTTTCCATTGAGCCGCAGCCAGATGTGTTCATTTTAGCGAAAATATATAAACCCGATCGCCATAACTTTCGATAAGCCAAAATAAAGAATACATTTTATATATTTCATTCGCAACTAACTCAGGGCAATTTTGAGCCCTTTTTGCCATCCTTAACTACATTTTTTTTTTAAATTGTTACACAAATATGTCCTTCGAAAAAATATTTTTTTTTTGTTTTGTTTTCGCTTTTTCCACCAAAGTTATCTTTATGGATGCCTGAAAAGCCCTAAACACCATATGCACTTAACTGAACCATATGTTGTCCTGTCAATAAAAATCCAATAACACACCAACAACAACAACAACGCACACAGCATCAAACAAATAACAGGACTACACAAGAGTATCAAAAGCTCCTCATAAAATCGCATTTTATTGCCACTTCATTTAAGTTTATTACCAGCATACGAAAAAAAAAAACACCAACAACAACAGAAACTGAAAAAAAAAAACTGTCTGAAAGAGGATGATGGAGAAAGGATGGCAAATAATGGCACAACACAAATCCTTGTGCACCTACTCAGCAGTAAAAAAAAAAAAAACAAGTGAAAAATTTCCTTCTTTTCGGAGCAGCTTTTTCTCAAAAAAAAAAAACAGAAAGCAAACACCTTTTTTTTAGTGTGGCGACATCAACGCGAAACGTGTGTTTAAGGTTCCTGGAGAGGAAAAAGTTGGCATTCCGTAGAGAACTCTGTGAAAACAAATCGTTAAAAATATGTTTTGTGAATAGTGTTTTTTTATGGGTGTGTTGAGTTCAAAGGAGGAAGAGGAACCATAAATGAAGAGATGAGAAACCTCATTGAAAGGGACATAAACAGAAGGGATTTACATTTATAGAAGCCGTCCTTGCATACAACAGCTGCAGTCGCTGTTGTCGTCTCCATCTACGAAATAATACTACCTATGAGATGATTCAATAATTTATTTTTGTTTATTGAAACAAAAAATGCAAAAAAAAAGGAAATCCTTGCTGGTTTCTGCCCGATAACACAACCGATGTGGCTAGAATTCGTGAAGAAATCGGTTAGAGGCCTCGTGTGCTTTTTGAAAGAAACCAGCCCAGCGCGCGGAGTAGTCGAAGTTCTTTTAAGCGGCCTCAGAGTTTGCGAATAATCATATTCGAAGTCTTAATACAACAACGACAGAGTGCAGTAATGAAATTTGGCTTTGTTTGAGCTCGATCCAGGATCGGTTCAACTCTGACAATGCATGAATATTTGGCCAGTATTTCCGTCAAAATCCTGCTTATGTAAGATCGGAAAATACTTGAAATAATTTTGCGAACGAAAGGCTTCGGAATAAAGATGATTTCGAGGCATTGCTGTCCTAGCTATCGACCTTGAATTACTAAACAATTGCTCGGGTCGACATAGAGCCTTTTCTCAATCACATATTCAAGAGTATACCGAACAAATAAGAAATGGGATTCAAACCAATTGCCTCCACATTTCCTGTCTCGAAAAGGCTATTCTTAAAAAACACAACAACTTGGCAGAGGCAAACAACTTTTTAAATATTATCTAAAAGGATATGCAAACGAACAAAATGTCTGCTCCTTGGGAGCTGTATATCAACATTTCATTCACGAAAAACATTTACATTCTGGATGGTGCATGATTTACGTCGCAAGTGTAATCTAGCCACAATTTTTCGAGGATGCCATGAATAACATGGGCTCTGTAAATGGTGAGTGATGCAGAGCCATGATCTGCAAAGTTTTATTGCCGCATGGAATTGGAGGACATGAGGTTCCAACAGAACGATGCAACCGCAAAGTGTTCGGCACAATCCGGTCTTATTTGATCCCTCCACGACTTCTTTCTTTGAGGACTTTGAAGTCACGCGTCATTGGGAGGAAACAACGATCCTTTAAGCACTGAAATGAAAGATCTGATAAAAGTGCGAGTTCTTGCTAAAATAACTGAAAAAGCGGTAAAAAGAGCTCAAATGATCTTTAACAATGCGGCGCCCAGTTGACCGATAATACTCGAAAAAAAACGGCCAAGAGACAGGAAAGAAAGAAAATAACAAAACATTAAAACTGAAGGAAAGAAACTTTAAATTAAAAAAGGACATTTATAAAACAAGTTTAAATCAACATCGGTTGAGTAATTTTAGGCCAGCAACCCTGTACTAAAACTATATTTCTTTACCAAGTTAAAAGTTTTCCAAGATATTTACCCGTCTGTCTATCAGGAAGCATTGATTTCAAAGCACTGATTTCTAGAAAAATCACAATCTTGAGCGCCTTGATGAAGCTCCAACACTCATTGGCTCTGTTCTTAGGGCAGCACAAACTTCGGAAAGACAGAAAATTTCTCTTACAGATATTTCAATTAAAAGAAAAGAAAATACTGTGAATTAAGTGAATGCAAATGAGTCCATATTAAATCCTACATTCGTACTTGGACTCCACCTAAAAAGCCGTCGAAACCAAAATCTATTTGAGCTTCACACCACTACACGATATTTCAATTCATCCTTCTGTTTGCAAAATAAAGGGAAGAAGTTTTTTAGATTATTTAAAAGAAAAACAATACAAGCATATTGATTGAATAGAGGGCAATTAGGTCGGGATTTGAACCGAAAAATTGAAAAATGAGTCGATACGTGCGGCCGATGTTCGCCGTAGTTTCATCTTAAATTGTTATCAATCAATTATGAAATTAATATCTTTCCACTGCAATGTTTTTTTATTTATCTTTTCTTATAAGAAAATCCTTTTTTGCAAAATATTTCATAGACTGTTTTTGCTCTTTTCATTTCAGGTAAGCCTTTTGGAATTGAAGCCATGCAATAACCCTAACAAAAAATTCAAAGTAAGTAAACATTAGCCTGATTTATAGGTCGCTGTTTCAAGCTGCGTAAACTTAGCTCAAATTTCACTTGAGTCTGACAGAATGGAGACTCAGTGCTTCCCTTGTCGTGGTCTTGTACCCTAAGTCTTCTGGCTAGATCCACGTTACGATGCAAACTTTGTCTCAAAGCTTCCCAGAACTTTGATAAATCTCTTTCAGAAATGCGATCCATGCTTCTTTGCCGTATTGTTCAACCGAGACCGAGTTTTTAAACTTCTATTGAGGAACATAAATGTTGACATCATTCACTATGTTTTTCCCACTTTTGGCTAGAGTAAAATCTGCGACAGGATCGCAGCTTTGGTGATGACGTTTGAGTTTAGAACAATTCTTTCGAGAATGAAGTTGAAAAATTCTTACATTATTTTGAAACCTTTTTTGCCATCAAAAGTCATGAGTGAAATCGTTACATCCATTGAAAAAGCAGAGAGCATTCCAAATCTTGAACAATCGGATTAACTTGGCAGGAATTTAAAAACTTAGCCATGGACGATAAATTTTTTCAATATCTATCAAAGTAAAAAGATTCGTTCCATTGTGAGCGTTCGTAGCCAAAAGTTTGATAAAGGGTTTTAGGCATTTATACAGTATATATAAGCAAAGTGTATTCTTGTTTAGATGGCACCGACCCTCCAATATTTATTATCAGCCAAACGATGCCGAAATTCCATTTTTAAGGCAAGTTGGAATGTCAAATCTAATCCCATTTTTTTAATCGGGATGTAACATTGTTTGTCGATTAGTTGAAACAATTCCATTCCAATCGAGTAGAAATGTTGTACAAGTCCTCTCCAATTAATCAAAATCAAAATTGATTCAATCGCAACAAGAGTGGGATATCTCAAAATTAAATTGTAATCATTTGCATAAATTGAAATGCACCGCACCCACATCCGCCGCATCCGCAAATGCAACTGCAACTACAAAATGCATTCGTATGCAAATGCCATCCCAAATAACCTCCAACCTCAAGCTCACCTACTCGTAATCGTTTCATCTCACCGTAATCTGTTTACGCTTCATGAAACATAATGGGGCTCAATGGCCAATCCCACAATAAACTCCGGCCCTAATCTACCAATCAACTTGTATTCGCAATCAATTAGAAGAGCATTAAAGTTGCAATGTATGTATGGATGCTGCTGCGGGCAAGGACCTCTCACACCTCAGATACACCCTCACTCAACTGAACACATGCATTTTTCAACACAGAACGCACGAGTGCACTCTTGATACACTCGTTCCACGTGTAACTCCATCAATTAAAGCATCAATAAAAGGATATTCGATGGATGCCCACCATTATTGTTGGTTCGTGCTTCACATCGCATCGACTCAAGGTATAAGCCAACAAAGATGTTTTAGCTGGTAGGTGGTGTTACAAACTGCTCATGACCTTCTCACTCTCGTGCCGAACGAACGAACGAACAATGAAAGGATATCGGACCAAAACACACACGAAAGGTGAGAGACCACATAGGCAATGAAATTATCCTACGACCGGCGGCGCAGAGATGTTAATGAATTTCTATCGTTTGACTCATGTCAAACAAAGATATGCAGTTTGGGTAAAGGATTTCGGATTTCTCACAAATTTAATGAAGCCGCTTGCTGTTCAGTATTCACTCACTCGTTCTGACACTTACTGTGATGTGTGTGCCCACTCGACTGAGCATTCGATATGAATTTGAAAACGAAAATTCGATACACAAACGTTGGCTACACCACTTGTTTGTGTCGAAAAGGACGAACCGAGTTTGGTAGTCACATGCAATGACATTTGATAATCGTAAGGACGAAATGGTTGAGTCAACAACATGGACGAAATCGATCCAAATTGAAATTGTGCGGTTAAGAGTGTTTTGAAAATACGCTGGCTGAGTGCTGCATATACGTACACACATGAACGAGTGGATACGCACTGAACAGTGGGTGCTAGAAGGGGTAAATGTGTTCCATAGTAAAATCTTAAATAAATGCTATAGTCGACGAATTTTGGATTTTCATTGGAAAAATTATAAGTTAACCTTTGACAAATTTATTATATTTATTCAACTAAAAGAAATCAAAAGATTGGAATACGAGAGAAAATTTATTGAAGACTTACGAATCCCAAGAAAGATAATGAAAACAAAGATATATCACGATATCCTGTCGATCGATCCTAAAACCCTCAGCAGAGGTTTTCTATTGAATCAGAAAAGGAGCATGCAATTTTATCCTATACTAGAACTTTGTAAAGATCTTGAAAGAGACTTTGAGGTTGTTAGTGAAAGCGATCCAATGCTTTTTGGTGGAGATTGTATTACCCAATGATTTGTATAACAAATTTTACCCTAACTCACAGATATTATTAATTTATGTATAAATCCATCGACATTTCCTGATCCTTGGAACGCTATCAGTACTGCTTATAAAACAAGCTTTGTAAGTGACAGTGTCACTCATAGAGTAATACCCATCTTGTCACAGTTATCAATTAGCGTGTTGTTAGTTGTTAGTAATCTTAATTATACAGGGATAGCCTAACACCATACACAAATACACATAAAAAAAATAAATGCAAAAATATAATTGACTTGTAACTTCAAATGACAAAAATACAACAAAATTAAAAATGTGAATCATGCATGTTAAGAACAGATACGTCCAAAAAGTTTACGCTTGAGTGTCAGTTTTCTAGAATCAATATCGAACATGAGACATTAGCTTGTATTGACATCCGCGTTAGGGGTTCATTGCAGCCGTAGTTCGTACGGTGGTGTTTAACGTCAAAAATGTTAGTTGATCGGGAAATAAATAACTTAACACTAAAATTAACTAGGGTAAGAAGTGCTGATGAGTCAATATTACCAACTATAAGTTAATTCCGTTAAATTGATAGGTTCGTCCGTCAAGATACGAGCAAATCCATTCCGCAAAGGATGCATGGAATCCAAGGGCTTTCATTTAAAAAGCTATAAGCTTATGGGAAAGCTTATCAAATGCCTTACTTAAGTCAGTGTAAATGCAGTCGACTTGACCCGCATCTTCTATTGCTTTATTAGTTTATTAAAGAAGTAAACTCCAGCAAGTTAGTCACAGTGGATTTGTTTTTTACAAAACCATGCTGTTTGTCAGTGAGGAAAGGTTTGCAACTTAAGTTAAAACTGCCAAAAATCATCCCGGCAACCTTTTTTGTGTACCGGAATTATGAAACCATTTTTCCATAACTTTGGGAAAACTCTATGGTGAATGGATGCCTGGAATATGAAAGCAAGGGCCCCTGCCAAAGCACTGCCGCAGTTCTTTAAAATTATTGGAGGTATTCCATCAGGTCCGCAAGTGGTGTCATTTGGAAGTCGAAGGAGATGGTAATTCTCGTCATCAGAGGTTATTCATATTGGACTCATGGAACTGGTGCAAAAGCATTCGAGGTGGATGAACGCTATTGGAAAAGGCCGCTAGGGTGATACCGGAGGTAAAAAAGCAGTACCCTTATAAAGTTGCAATTGTGCTACAGCTGTGAATCAAATTCTAGATGCGTCAGGTTGAGTTCAACGTGGGTTTAGCAAGCGGGCAACTGAGCTTATGGCAATCTGCCAAAAAAAAAACGGTCTATCTCTTTCTCTATTGGTGAAAAATATTCAGAAATTAAAATTTGGTTCAAAGGAGTACCTCATGGCTCAATTCTTAGCCCAATACTATTTTGCATTTATAAAAAGGACATTGTCCATGTCTGTAGCAACGTAAGTGTTTACATGTCAAGGCGTCTCGGTCTTATCGAAGATCTATTTTCCAAAACAAACAAACAATTCAACTCACTGAGTCTTTTAGCGCACTTCCATTTCGGCCCCACTGTGTTGCATCTTGCGCAAACAGCTGGAGCACACATTAAATCTGCACTTGTTTAGTCAATACATCAACAACTGATCCCACTTTTAGGACATGCTACACTCAGGACATTTGGATTCGTGTGTTTATTTGCAATAAGGAAGGCTCAAACGAAATTTGATTTCGATTAAATTGCAAATTAATCGATTCAGCCAAAGGTTGTGTCATTTAAGGAGGAGCAGCAGCAATACCGTACAAGGACGTGTACACTAAGTGCATGCCTAAGATGTTTACGCAAACACAATACAAAGGCCTGGGTGTCATTAAAAATTGATCCACAAGCACATTTGGGCTTTGGGTTAGATGAATTTTGGTCACCTAGCCACATGCCAAACAGATGGATTAATGAATAGATAGATGGATGGCTTGGAGATTGCCAAAAAGGAATTATCCTTGCGGAACTGAGTAATCTTGAGAGACTCGGTCTTTGGAGAACTTGGTTATGCTTGCATTGCTCTATTTAGTTTTCTCTGGCCCGTAATCAAGTTTAGGTTTTGATGTCAAAGTGTATCGGTCCATTTGGATTGCTGGCTATTTGCACCGAAATTTAATCCTTTGATTGGAATTCATCCTGGGATGGGATTGTAACATTTGCAACTGTGCAGGATTTACTAAACAGATCATCTAAAATGGTTTCAATAAACAACGAGTGCCTGAGATGCCAACAGCCAGAATGGTTTCGATAAATATGGGCACTCGTTAGTGGATTGCAAATAGGTTTGTTTGAGTGGATTTATGTATGAGCTCGGTCCTGGCCTCATGGAGTGGGTAATGGAAATTTAAGTTTTATTGTGAAATATGACTGGCTCTCTTGCCCTGCAAGAAATATTCACAGCCTTTGTGCATTCGAATCGGAATCAATTTGTTGAACCCATGGGCAAGTGATTCTGTCTTGGGGCCTTGAAAATTCAACGTGCTTGGTATAAATCTTTGCCTCATTTGTATGAATGGCTAAATACCAAAAACTGAATATATTTGTGTATCCGCAAAAATATGTAAAACTGAACCAGAGCTCCTTTTGGCTCGATGTCGATACAAGAAAAATATCGAGCACGAAAAAATAAATCGAAATTTTTCTGAAATTTAAATGAGTCTGCAAACATGTCATAAAAATTATCTTTATTTTTTATTATCTTTTTTTAAAAGTAGCCTTAGTCTTTGTAACTTCCATTCCTCCATTCTTCCAAATTTGTTGGGCTGTTTAACGGTGTGCTCTAATTTTTCTGCCAAATAACAACTCAAATCATTTTTTTTTTTCTAAAAGTTACCACCAGCATATTCATCCGCCTTTATTTGGTCCATGCTTTAATTCCATAAATCACAACCGGAGTGCCGTAGTGTGAAGGTTTCATCGTTTGTTGACTTTTCTGGATTAAAACTGCATTGAAAGGGTCGAATTTGGTAAAGTTTCATTAAGAAGTTGAAGCAGTTAAAAGGGTAGTCTTTCTTTTGGCTTAACGATGCGATGAAAGTCAAAATTTTCGAAAACATTTTCATCAGGCTATACTTTATAAATGAATCTAACCAAGCTTCCTTCAGCTTCCTAAAATAGCTCGACCAAAAGCTCTAGATGACTTGAGTCTTCGCGATTGATTGATAGGAGGAAATTATTTGTCATCTGTTTTCTGTCCTTGGTCTATAACCTTATGCATGTTCGTTTAACACTCTCGTACACTTCCTTTTTCTGAAAAGCCAATGTTCATTACATTCTTTTTTTCCACATAGCAGCTCTTGAACTTTTTGACAGAGCCCGCATGCTTCATGAAATTTTAGATATAATTGTGCGGGCTACATAAAACCTTACACCTTAGACGCAGCCACAGGTTTTCTGTGCTTGATGCTGGTAGTATAGCATCATTTTGAGAGAATTACACCCCAGCGACACCTTGGCGTCCGGAAAATCCCCACTCGATTCGATGCTGGCTCTTCTGATTTTCCGAAAACCCAGAATATTTGCAGTGTGTTTGGCGTCAAACGCAACGTAATCAATAACAATGGTGATTTTGGACCGCCGAGTCCTTTTCTTGTCGATTTTGAGGCGCGGAAAAAGGCTTCTTGTTATTATAAGATTCCGTCCTGCACTGATTTCAATCAAGGTATTTTTTGTCGAACTTAACCTTTATGCGCAGTTTAATCAAACGTTCGCTCACTTTCGTTATGCTTGTGACTTCCTAAATCATCTTCTTGTCAAGTATGAGTATTCAAAAGTGCGTCAAAGTGTTTCTACATCTTTTCGTTCAGCCCATTCCAACTCATCTCATATACAGACTTCGGATCTGTCATGATATATTTTCATTTTCGTGGGTCTTCAGCAATTGTGTCATACTTGTACGACGCTTGTTTGTTTTCAGATAGCCAGATCTACCATTGTGAGACTAATTTCAGGCTTTTTGAGACGATTTCAATGTTCATACATACAAATTAGTTCGTGTCTGTGCCATCTTGAAAACGTGACCATTTCGAAAATATTACGATATCAAATATTACCAACGTCGATTTAACCAAAACAATTTTTTCCAATACCAATAATTCATCAGACATATAAATTTGATTATTCATTACCACCGTAAATTTCGCGAATTCAAAACACTTGATTTTCTGGCACTAGAAAGAGGTGTAGATAATATTCCCTGGAATAATATGTTCCACTGAAAACTAAAATAATTAGAATGCTCTTGAACGAAAGGCACCAAATGTATCATAAATGGAAGCGGTTTAGAATCGAAGAATTCCGTCGCCGGTACTGCGACTGCTTCTTAACAAGGTCACCAGTGCTATACGATGAGAAAGTCCTTAAGAAACCAACTGGCCAGGTAATGGACGAATACTCTAATATAGTTTGAAAAGTATTTGTAGAGGCCAGCAAAAACGTTGCACTTTCGGATGGTTTGGCACCTACCTTTCCTAATGATAGACAATCCACCACCGAATTCAGTCTCTCCAGAGTTGAGTCCACCCTATAGTGCTCATCCGGTCTTTCTAAAAGTGCTTCTTCCGAAGCTTTTGCCATTCATAACGCACCTATTTGACTCGGTCCTTAGAACATCAGTTCTTTGTCGCATTGGAAAGTCGCAAAAGTTATACATATACCTTAAAAACTCGTTGAAATAAATACAGACCCATACCCAGTCTACCATTCCTCTCTAAGATTTTCGTGAAATTTATGCAAAAACAAATCGACTTATAGTATATCCAAGCGATAGCCAATTGCTTTTTTCTCGTCAATCAGGCTTTCGTTTAAAATAAATTGCACCACGACACTCAAAGTAGTAGACGATTTAAGGAAAGCAATTTATGAAGAATATGCTTCGTTCCTAGTTCTCCTCGATTTCTCCAAGGCTTTTCAAACCATTAGTCATTCGATTCGATGTTATATGGACTCATTTAGTCCTATCTATCTGATTGAAAATAAGCTGTTGCCGTACCAAGAGGGGTTCCTCAAGGTTCCATTTTAGGTCCATTGCTCTTTTGTCTGTTCATCAACGAAATAGAAGGTGTTCCTGAGAATTGCTGTAAAAAAGATGAATTACGAAAAATCTATGATTGAAGAAAATCCAATAATCTCGTCCTAAATCCTGACAAATAAAAATGTATTGTTATCTAAAAAAAAAAAAGTTGTTGTCCGAAGGAAATTTTATCGATATTGTTCTTAATCATATTGTAAGATAGTTGGAAAAGTATATGGTGCTTTTAGCACAAGACCCGAAACATGTAGCGTGATTTTCGAAGCTTTTCCCGATTCAAAAGGCTTGAGAGGAAGCTCAATTTAATAATTTCGCACGCTACAATTACGGCCGGAGGATATTCGGTCACGTGTCTAGTTTGACAAAAGAAAAATGTACGATTTGACTTTTGACAACTTATTAAAGTACAGAACGCTTTTTTATTATTAAATATAATAAAAATAATAAATAGAAGTTTTTTAATCCTTATCATTACCGAGACTCACTAATCTCCTTGTGTGCCAAAGTTCTCCTTTCTGACATCCGAACGACAGTTCTTCGTTTAGGCTGCTAAGCTGTGGAACATCAGAGAAACAGAAAGTGGGATGAGTTTCCGTAAAAAAACTGTAGTCATTTCTTTTATCCTCTTCAAAAACTGCAACATTAATTTAGCCAACAATAATAGTCGACTTTCTTTTTTGTCCCTTTTACCTTTTAATTTTTTTATTTCTTCTCATAGTTATAGTATTTGTCCTCTTAAGTGTTTCCTACAAATCTTTTTAAATGCATATATAAATAACCTCTTGTATCGTCATGTACGAGAATAAATAAGTAAAAAAAATAAATATTTCATTATCACCAGGCTAGTGTGTTAAATTTTGAGGACAGGTACAACTCAAGGTAGCTAGCTTTGAAAGTCGGTCAAATTCGACAGCTTTCTCTTTATGTTAAAAAACTCAAGTTTTGCCAAAACGACCGCGTCTTTTTTTGGTTTCGACAATTTTTGTACATATTGGTGCCTGTTCTTGATCGAAATTCATCACAATTCTAATGAAGATTCAACAAATAGTAGTTCGAACTTGAGAGACACCCAGGCTGGTTATACGAATACACAAATGTTGAGAAATTTCATGAAGATAAAATATTTTCAAAGCGAAATCTAATTTAAATAAACGAGTGTTTTCAAAATTCCTCCTTTCAACTATTTCGAAATAGTTTTAATGCCAAATTCCCAACAGCACGTTATCTATTCGACTATCAAACCAAGTCTCATTCATCTACATACTTAATAATTCAATTAGCATCGTTATGGCAAATAGATTTGATGGCTCTCTTGGGAGGCGTTTCAGATGCGTTTCATCTTACAATATCCCGCCTCAGTGGTGATGGTTAATCACATGAACAGTCGGCAACGCATCCGGAAAAGTGATCTATGGTGAAACTAACAATTTACTAATCATCTGTGAATCTTGATTGAAACTTCCCCACCCTAAGGGGGCTATCCCGAGTAGTCATAGAAGGGTCATTCAAAATCGCTCCTAAATCTGTAATTACAGACAGAATTTGCATGCATAAATTTACAATCACTCATGCCAGTATCGGTCGCCAGATCGATCCTTGGATGCGCATCGCATCCTGTTTCAGATGCCGTGTAATTCAATTACACACATACACACACGCTCGATTAATATGGCTGATAGCAATAAATTTGTCTATCAATACCATAAATTGAATTAAATCGTTTACATCGGATAACACAGCAGCTGGTGAGAGGTGTTCAATATTCACCCCGTGCCTCACGTGGAGCGCGCGATACTTTTGGATTAACAGTCTGCCTTATGTTATGATGGAGGTCATTACGTCCGTGACAATGGTTGGTCGGGTCGAGGATGTTATTTAATAGTTGCATAACCTTCCTGTGTCGGATGTGAACTCTAAATAATCATATCACCCCTAGAATCCGGTGGCTTCTCGTGGTTGTTATGCCTGCGGTAAAGCTGATGATGAGTGATGGGTTTGGGATAAATTTATAAATTTTCCAAGAACGACCTTTGACGGGAGAGGAAAAAATTGCAATTACAATTGCAACCATGCCCAAAGGACATGGTTATTTGGAATTTTTATTGCAAACTTTATGGTTGATGGGAGCGGGGAGCGAATGATTATTCGACAGAAAAGTACAACAGTACGACAGATTCCGACACATTTTCTGACGGAAGGAAGCGTTCATTCGGGGAAGAAGAGAGCGCGCGTGGTGGACTTTTTGAAATTTATTCAATTCAACATTATGTTTAACCAATATTTATATTTTCGATGCCGGCCACCGACAATACACAAACGGAAGATTTATGTCCTGTTCGTCGAGTACACTGGCTTTGTAAATTATTCGTACGAGTTTTTGTCAGTACTTAGTGCCTGCTGAGAGTGAGAATCGACGTTGGAATGCTGCCATTTGCGAGTCAAATATGAAGAGCAATCTTAAAAACCAAAGTAGCAAACTTCCCACTGGGCAGCTGAACCAAGATAAAAATGATTAGCAAAAGAGCTTAAATCCAGGAATCCGGAGTTTATACAAGAATATTTTCAACCAATTCAAAAGTAACACCAACTAACGTGAGACTTTTCATCGGCGGTCAATTGAAACCTTGAGATGTGCCAATTGACTCCGTTGTTCCAGCTTAAATCAAAAAGTCCATTAACACGTATGAATATGGGACACAACATGTATAGAATTGTGTCGAACCTTGTTTAAAGTACACCTCCTCAAGTGGGACAAAAAACCTCTGTAAGGATTTCATTTTTATCAAAGCGGCCAAGAGCATATGCGAGCGAACATTCCCCCATTGTAATTCCTGCGAAATCGGACGAGTTTGGTATGGACGTCAAAACTTTACATGGCTCTATATGCCTCTTCTTTTTTAACGCTTTAACGACCTTAAAATTGATGAGCACGTGAGATCTTTTCCTGGTAAGAACGATCACGGAAAAAGGCCCCTTCATGAAGTAATCTCAGCACAGTTGTAGATTGTCAAGATGAACCAAATCCTTAAAATCTTTACAGAAAAGGACATCAAGATGATTTTTTTATTTCGATCATAGGTGGCTTTATCCCAACAACTAGAGTTACGCAAGTGAATTCGCCCATCAGGAACTACAAAAGAGTCAAAATAAAATGGGCCTAAGTCAACGATGTTAATTTGGACTCTAGGAAGACAACATCGCTGATCTGTCAAGCTGTCGAGCATGAGTCGTCAACCTTAAGGCACGAGTCGACTGTTTGGTGGGACGCTCCAGTTTCTTGAGGATTATCGGATGCTGGAATAATTGGTGAAGCCTACACCGTTCATATCTGTGTTGTAGATACAGAATACCAAAGACGCAGCTCGGATTAAAATCTGCAGGCTACTGAATAGACAACTCCTCAGGTCTAGGGGGACTAGGATGCAATTTTTCCCAATGAAAAATTGGATCATGAGTTGGAGTTTTCTTTGAAAAAGTGTTTGAACGTCGACGACTTCAGAACGTCATTCAGGACTAAGTCAAAGCTATCCTTCGGACTTCGAAAATTATCATTAGAGATAATATTATCGGTGATCTCGTTACCATTACCGTCGGCAGAAATACAACTATTACGACTTTGGGATCAATTTGTAAAAAATTTGAGCTCAGCGAGATATACACTCAGAAATGCTTGGATAAAAAGATATATCTAGAAATAAGGAACCTGACAAACTTCTAAATGAGTTTAAATACCCATGTTGAAAGTCAGTGTTCTATTGGACTTGAAGCAAAGTGGCAAAAGGTGCACAACGATGTCTGAAGAAGTTGCTTTTAAAGAGATGGAGATGAGATCATACATCATCTTCTTTTCCCTTATCCCGTCTAAGGCACGAAGCTTCACTAGGAAAGCTGCACAAAAATAAAGAACCATCCAAGTGCGAGACGGACTCGTGCAACAAACGAATCGAGTCTCAAATAATTTTCCCGTAAAATTGAGTTGCAGTTTAAAAAAAAAAACAAATCTAGTGTTCTAAAAAAAAAGCGCGAAAAAACGACAACATTTTTTTTCATGAGAAACAAGGTTTCACCACCTTGGCAACGGACAACAAACTGATTCTCTAATGGTTCTGTTTATTCTTTTGTGGCACGGAAACCTACAAATTTAATAAAATGTAATGAATTAAATTTTTCCAACCTTGTCGTTTAATGATTTTTGATTCATAATTTTGAGGTACTGGTCATTTACATCGAACCACTACTGTAGTCACATCCTGGATTATCCACATTACATTTGGACATACAATGTAGGAGCGTGTAGGCGAATCAGTTCATAAATCAAACCATATGCCTTGTGTCCTGTTGCAAAAGCAAACAGGAACACACAACACAAAAAATTACAGCAACACCAACCAGAACCAGCAAGGACAACGACAGCGATAATGGTCAATGGCAAACAAAATGACATTCCTATTGTTTCTCTGCCCCAAATCAAATACACAGTCATAAATACAAACATATATGTACGTGCTCGCACTCATACATATGGAGTGCTCCTTGTATGTGCTTAATTGATTTATTAGCCCATCCATTGGATCCGTAATTTATGAATCGTTTTCGAAGCGTTCATCAGGACCGCGAGGCCAAGGCTGGTGGCAGAGCTGGCCGGGCCAAAACGACCAGCCAGCAACAACTACCGAAGCAATATGTCGTTCTTCCTGTGGCAGATAGTTGACCAATTAGCACTTTGTTGGATTTTTATTTTATGATTGTGAGTTTTTGTTTTTATGCCAAGGAATAGAATGGCACGGCGGCGGCAGCGACATGGGAAAAGCTATTCATTTTATTTAACGGATCACGCGTCATTTGATCGGCTGGAATACGACAATGACATGAGGCTCGTCCCGGCCTGGCCAGTTCGGTAGGCTATTTCGGTAATTAGATGGTTGTTTGCACCCCTTTTAATGGCGATTTAATGGAGCGAATTTCTATGTTTAATACGAGATCCGGCCAATAAATCTCCTTTTTAATGGCACAGATTCGATGTGTTTTTATTTTTATTTGTTATGCGGGGACAGTTGGAGATTGAGTAAATTTATCGCATGATTTTACGTGGTAAGGGTTAAGTTGGGGCTGAAAAAATAAAAATGGTATTTTTGCATATCTGTGAATCAATCAATTGTTTAAGGGTTCCGTACTCTAAGGGTGTCAGCGGCCGTCCTTCCGTCCGTTTGTCACAGTACTACAATAACAGGTAGGCACTTGTAATTTTCATACAATGTGAACTACTATGATCGATATAAGAACAAAGAGTAAAAAATTAAGGAGGGCCCCGATACAAAAACACTCGTTTTTTAAAATCCGAACTCAATTTTATCACAAGAAGGAGGTAATGTGATTTTTAAAATTAATTCAAAAACGCAACATAAAAGTGATAAGACCGATACTTCTCTTTAATGGTAAAACAAATTCCTTCTACTGATCAAGGACATCCCACAATTTAATTACGTCAATATGGCAGCTGAAAGCCACTAATCTGTTCTCACCTCCGGCTAATCCCATAAGCCGATGATTACAAATAATCCAGTGACAGTCAGCCACCACACACACACACGAAGCAAAGTTTCTGCCACCAAACCAAAGTTCCCATTCAAGGATCAAATAAATGTTTTACCAATAAAAGGAAATTACCACCAATCCAGTGTCGAGACAATCTTCTGTCAATTGCCGTCCGCAATTAACGCCTATTTTGTACCAAACAATTTCCAATTTATCGAATCCTTTCATTGTAATTAGCTGTGCCATCAAATTAAGGACATCCAGGTACACCGCACTAGGCAAAACAGGTTCCAAGCCAAATAGAATGCTACAGCAGCGCACAACACACGTCCATCCAATTTGATTCAACACTCTCGCCTCTCGGTGGTTGTAGCACGAAAAGAAAGAGGTCGAAATTGGCAAAGGATAAAGGATTCGTCAGAGTGCAAGGGGGCGACAAAGTATCCTGGAACGTTGTGAGAAAGACAGTATTAAACATCAATGGAGATTCATTCGTTGATCCAGTGTGTTGCGCGTTGTGCGAATGAATGGGAATTTGATTGACTCACACGTTAAGAACGAGCAGGGGCAAGGATAGTCGCGTAAGTTTGAAAGGATTTCGTGATTAGCCACGTAATTGAAGGCGAGCGGTCAACTTTTCTTCTGTCCTGAATTAATTCCAAATTGAATTGATTGCTGAGTGATGCGCTAGGAAGAATATGTGGACATGTATGACGAAAGAAAGACGCATGCATTTACCTTACGGTGGTACCTAATTGAATGGTCTCGCAGTTGGATGTGACAATGACATGGCGCGTCTCGAACTAATTAGATTTCTACTGAATTAAATTCGAGGTGAGGATGCATAAAAAGAATGAAGGGAAATGGTCATATAAATTTATAGAGAGGACCCTTTTCTGGGACGGAGTTTCAAACTCCGTTTTCATTAACTTCAAGCCGCATATGATTGATTTCGTCGCACTAAACTCTACAAGGCGATGGCCGTATTTTCGATCCCTCGTTTGTGCCGCAGATCACTCGAAAACACCTGATGTCCTGTGCAGTTTAAACGAAAACACTCCAAAATACTGCGGATTTGCCCCGATTCTGGCAAGGAAAAGAAGCAAGACGAGGATCCTTAAATGAAAAAATCAATGGAGGAGTATTATAAAAATTTAAAACCATTTCAAAGTCGACTGCAATATTCCAGCTTGAAGTGTCATCGAATCTCAGAGTCTCAGGTAAAAGGTTCTAGAAAAAAGCGAGTCCGAACCGTTGGCTGAACGATGAGGTGTTGCAGTTGAAAAAGGGAACTTGGTTTCATAAATCGTTCCGTAAGGAAGTTTAAGGACATGCTTACGTAGATATGTAGAAAATAATACGGAAAATCTCAAGAAGTGAAAAGGTTTTGAATGCGCTGGTGAAAGTCCATCGGCCGCCTACATCTCAGGTTCATCATCATTTCATTAATTTTACTTTAGGTATTAATAATGCGCCAGGCAAGTGTAAACACGGAAGGCACTACCGACATCACCGGTCGCTTCCTGCGAACCACCATAGAGGCTTCTACGGCAATTGGAGAACAGGCGAAACGAGTTGGCCTCGAAGTAAACGAGGACAAAACTAAGATCTTGCTTTCAACCGCATAGGACAAAACGTCACTGCTGGCAGAAGTAATTCCGAGGTGGTTAAAAAGTTTATATACCTCGGAGTGAATATCAACTCCACGATTGACACCTTAGTGGAGATTTTGCTAAGATTCACCCTAGGTTACCGCTGTTATTGGTTTATCGAAACAACTGGACTCAAAAGTCCAAACTGGGAAGACGAAATTCATGCTCTTCAAAATGTTGATCCTGCCAGTTCTACTGCTGAACGATCAGCAGGAAGACAGAGCAGATTTCATTGGTCCTTTATGAAAGGGAAGCTAAAAAAACAAAGAAGCTAAAATACGACAACTACACTGGACCGGCCACATCGAGCCATTGAACGATAGGCTTGTTAAGAGGAAAAGGAAGACTGAGCATCCATTTTAAGGATCAAGCGATCGCCAGAGCGGTTGTTCTGGATAACACAAAGCAGCGTGCCCGGGATCGACAAGAGTGGAAGGCTGCCATGTCACAGGCAAAGACTCTTCAAGGGTCGGGAGCCCTATAAGTAAAATAAAGTATTTTTTTACATGTGCAAATTAAATGCGTGGATCCAGTTTTGCTGAAGAAAGTGAGCAGTAAGTAGGATATTTTCCAACAATGATGGCAGCTCAGAAGTCGTACAAAGATCGGACAGAAGGATGGACCTTCTACAATTTTATTTGAAAATGCTTTTGATCGCCTTAAAAAAAAATCTTTGTGTGATTTTTGATACCTTTTGCGATATGGTGGTTGGAGGAAAATCCTAACAGATTCAACGCAGAGTTGAATTGGAATGGATCAACAGTTTAGATAGATAGGATTTGTAGAACTGGGCTACATTTAAACTCCGACCCGAATAGTATTCGTATCCAAACCAGAAGGAAATCGTAGACAAAGGAAGACCTCACCTGGGGTGAAGGAAAAGAAGTGGAAAGTTACCTCAGCTAACCTAGCTGAAGAGATTTGAGGGTTAGTAAAGACTTCGAAATAAGAAAAGAATCTGATAAACTCATTAAACAAGTTTTACATTGATTTTTCGTGTTCACGAAGACACAATTTTATTGGCTCCGACACACTGGTTATAACACCCACATGAAGGTTCACTGCAAGCAAAAAGTTTGTGGAATACATAGAAGCGGTCTTAGCAACAATCCATTGAAGCAAAAGTAAACGAGGCAATCTACGTTTTCTACCTTTGCAAAGAAACCTTTGGCAGGAACTGAGTTATGCGACCATATGCATTTCATTGATGAAGGTCTCGAGATAATGCTTGACCTCCTTAATATCTTCGACTATCTGAAGAGCACTGTAGCTAATAGGAAGGAAGGAAGGACATTCCTGTAGACACTAAGATAATTCAGCTCGGATCAAAGTTCGAAGAAGGTACTGGTGCTGGAATCTTTTTCAATACATTGAACATCAATAACTCGTAAAGATTTTCTTATAAATGATCTGCTTCGACGGTACTAACAGAGAACCTCGTTCCTATAAGAGTAAACATCTTTGCGGACAGCCAAACGGCAATAAAAACAAGGAAGCTATAAAATCGAAGGTAGTTAGTAGGTGCATAACAGTTACAAATTATGTGGATTCCTGGCGACAGTAACATAGACGGCAACGAAATGACAGATGAACTTGCCAAGAATGGATCATTGCCGAAGCTGGTTTAGGGCGGAAAGATTACCGAACATACCACTGTGTGAGCTAAAGAAAAAAAAAAGGACAATAGTGAATCGAGAGGGTAGCAAATAAGTAGTAAATTCTAGGGACGATTGTCTCATATTTCGATAGAAGCATATGATCGAAACTAAATCCAAAAAGAAGTAAAGGCTTTCTGGCCTTCAAGAAGAAATATTTACTTATCCTGATGGGTATCCTGACAGTACAATAGGCCCAATAACCGTCAGAATAGGCGTTATCCCTAACGACTTTTGTAGGAGATGCCAAGATTAAGAGGAAATGGAGATCATTAGACACCTCCCTTGCGAATACTCTAACCAACAGGCGAGACGGTTTCGGCTCTCGGGGGTCAGAACGCATAGAGAACTGGAAGCACTCGCAAAGGTACCACTCCAGGACCTTATGAGTTTCATCAGGAGCACAAGACGGTTTCACCAGGAGCCGGAACGTAGTTAATAAAAACGGGAATAATAAACAGGCCCCAATGATTACTTCCAACTGCAGGAAGTTCATCCACTTAAACCTAATCTAACCTTACCTAACCTGAATGCCAGCACCATTATAAAAATACGAACTTTTGTTGTAAGACTCAATCTCAATCTTCAATTTCTTGTCATCAAAATAATTGGTTGTGAAGATGATCCTTCAATCTCTGCTGTGAAGGCATAACAATGACAGCAGGGTGATGAAATAATTTATGTCAATTAAGTTCGAATGAAATACTGTGAATTAAGCGAATGCAAATAAGTCGTTGACAAAATATTTTTTTTCTTTTCTCTTTTCCTAATCCTTTTACACGCTTCGTGAAAAATGCATTAGATGGGTTTTCACAATCCCTTGAAAACTAGCAAATTATGTTAGTACTCCCAAACTTTACCTGACAGCAACCGATTAAGGACTTTTTTTTAACATCATTCTGTCATCGAAAGCAATTAGCAACATAATAAAAAGGTTCTTCGCCACACCACCACCATCGTCTGGAACAACAAAGCTTTGAATAAATTTAAGATTCGAAAAGAAGACTTACCAACCACCTAGCCAACAAATTGCAACAGACGTTACTCCTTGGATTCCCATGCACAAAGTGTCTATGGCCACAGGCTAACAAGCAGCTCACAACTAATTATTCCTCCTCAGACTTAATCAATTGCAGAGACGAGGCCAAGGAACAAAAGAAGGGCTGCCCTGCTCCGGCCCTTGCCCCAACCAAATGGCTGCTGCATGTATCCATGCGAATTGTTAACATGTTTGTGTTTTTCGGTTTTAACTGCTTTGTTTGCCATAACAATAATAATAACAATGTTACCATTACCATTGGGCAAAAGTTTATTGTGGCCAACTGAGAGAGATGGGTCATGGGGAGTCTCGGGAGCTGAAACACAAACTTTGCGCGCTTTCTTTCAATTTATTCTTTTATTGTTGCTATTGCTTCTCGCTCACTTAGTTGTGTGCTTGTTGTTGCCTTCTTTCTATAATGAAACCTTTTGCTCGAAGGGAAATAAATTGTTTTATGTTTTTTTTTTTTGTTATTTTCATTTCTTTTGTTGTTAGTGTGCTGGTTATGCCGAACGGAATCCTTTTTATATTTTTCTCATGAATGTTCGCATTCTTTTGGTTAAGGAAATTGTGGAAAAATTTCTTTGTTGCTCATCCCAAGCTGGTTGGGCTGGAGAAAGCCCTTCGAATGATTACAACATCTTGCAACTGAAAATACTTGAGCTTGTTATGTATTCTTTTTTTTTTTTGTTCTCTTATTCTTGCGCCCTTCGGGAGCGTTATTCTGGCATAATTGCTATGAGAAATTCATTTTGGAACACAATCCCATACCAGCTGTGGATGAAACTCGTATTTTGCGAAGAGGGTTAAAGGTCGCAGCGATATGGAAAGATTCACGGGTAGGTTATCGGTTGGGGTATCTTATGACTCACTTAGTCTGGTCCATTGCGTATGTGTTGATAGTTCGTGGAAAAAACGTTGCAGAAAATACCCTGCAGTGATACACTTGTCCTTGATAGAAGCTTCTGTTGAGAGAGCACACAGACAGGACAGAGTTCAATTTCACTTCATTATCATGAGTCTTTTCCGGTAATTATACCTGCCACGAGAAGGATGTTCCTGATATCTAGATTGATCAAGTTATCTTATAATCTTTTTCTAAGTTGGACGCCAAGTCAGTCTACCTCAATTGGTTTCATCACCAGTCAACTATGACTTTTTTCCCGCATTAACTTCTTCCTAGAGAATGATGATCTACAAGGCTTTATGATAAGTACCTGGCCTCAATAATCAACAAATCTCAGCCAAATCCATGCAACAGTTTTATTTTGGGGGCCACTCTGTCAGTGGATGATGAAACCATGAAGTAATATCGTAAAGTGATTCGGTTCTTCTTTTTAAAAACGTTAACTCGCAGCGAAGTCGATAGATTCTCTAATGACGAGCGTCAAAACATATTCCAGCGAATTTTGTCTTGGCGGACAATATTTTTTTAATGAGGTCCGCCCAAAATGCCAAAAAAATCCATGATCTTATTTGCAGACCCCCAAGCTAAAATTTTGCGTAACTTTGGAAAACAGTCCTGTCGGACAGGATTCTTGAGTCAATCATCAAAATTTAGCAAGCACAGAAATTGTAACACTCTTTTCAGCTGTTCCTACTTTGTCAGTGAAAATAAAAAGGTAATTGTTTAACAATTTGTTTCTTTTAAAACTGCACAAAGAACTATTTGCTGCCGGTACAGAAACCTAGCAAATTGTGATTTCCAATAAATTGTTGACAAAAAAAAATTACTTTGCAAAAGTATTTAAGGCCAAAAAACAGAAATATTTTGGATGTCATATGCAAGACCATTTGTCTGCCTCCTTTTTTTATGACGTCATTTCATCGTTTGCCAATGAATCGACTAAACTTTGAAGATGTTCCGCTGGTAACTTATTGGACCAAACTTCTTCAAGAGCATTTTGACAGAGGTAGGCATTTTGCTGCTGATTTTCAAAGCCATAATGTGCCAGAGATTTGCAATAGGGTTAAGGTTCCGCGAATCATAAAATCTTTAATCTGTGAAAAAATTTAATTGATTATTATTACTAAGGTATTAAAGCCGAAATGCTTACCATTTTGGAAAGATTATACGAACTAGAGTCGTCTTATATCTCCGGTCTCTGAGAAGTGCATTTCTTTTGACGGTATCAAATGACTGCTTAAAATATTTTAATATACTTCCGAGTTAACAGTTCCTTCAACGAAGCATAAATCTCCTATTCCGTAGTAATAAAAACACTCCCATATCATTTCTCCGGCAGAATGCTTCACCATTCGGTGAAGGTAAATGTAAGTTAAGCTCTCTGCAGTTCTTCGCCGTACGTACCGGATTTTATCTGATCCGAAAAATATCTCATAGGAAAATATGACTTATCCAATAAATTTCTGTCCAACTTTTGTATTTTTTTGCCCAAGCTAGCCGAGAATACATCATCTTTTCGATGTCAATATGCGATTTTTTGCGGACGGCGAACCATAAGGCCGAATTTCCAAGGGTATACCAATTTCAGTTCCGATTGACTCCTAATTAATACCACTGTTGCACATGGGTTCCTCATTTAACCTGCTCACTCAACTTGTTGAATTGTTTAACCTGCTCACTAAACTTGTTGCATCCAACCTCTTTTCTAGCAGTCAACTATCCCACTTCAAAAAGTGCAATTATTCGACATTTTTGGTCTTCGATGATATGCCAAATTTTCGAAATTATCAGTTTTTCAATCACCACGTTTCACTTCAAACCCTGAAATGACCCTTATTGATTTATTGTGCACTTATATACCGAAATAGAATGGAAGTCGTTTAGAAAAAGCCGCTTCCTTAAAATTATTAAGGATTTTACTGCGAAAAATAGGTGTCGCGCATTCTATGCTCGCTACTGTAAATACTACGAATCGGGTGAATGCAAATTTTTGTCCCTGTTCGAACTCCAGCCATGAAGCAATCGAAACCAAAATATGAACATCCAAATTTCAAACCAATAAATAATCTTTAGATTATTCTCCAAATCATTCTGCTCCCACTGTGCAAGTTCAATATAAGGGTAGAAATAAACCCTCGAGAAGGAGTAAGTTATTTATAAAATATTGGACCCAGGTTAGAACCGTGCTGGAAGCCTTAAACTTTTTCGAATGGATTTTTAAATTCTCTCTCGTGTAAGCATATAAAGGAAAGAGTCTGGTCCTTGCTTCATGAATTCTTGAGATTTCTCATTGTAATGAGATTCAAGAAAAGATTCCATATTGACTTCCGATGTGTGTATTTTCGTTCAGTTTTACCAAGAGTTTTACCCATAGAGTTACGGATACCGTAACGTCATCAGCTCCATGGACAACTTTGCTGCAGTCCAGGCTCTAACGACACTCGATGAACTTTTGGGACTATATTGTCGCTGAGCTCAAACGCTACTCCTGTGCCAAATCTTTGTGGTGTCCATGTTCATCTTCCTCCTGAAGTTGAGACATCAAAAATAGAATTCAATGTGTTTTTTCGTTATATTTGTTCATTTAACATCCTTTATCCTTGTGGCCTAAATGTCCACTTCGACTTTTTTTCCAAGCTTGTCCTCGCTTAAAAGCATTCGTTGAGTAAAACGGTTCCTCAACTTGGTCGTTCTAGAGAAAAAAAAACAGTAGCTTAGCAAACTGTTTGAAATCCAAATTATTAACAAAACAGGCCTCAGAGCAAAACCCTATGGCATCCCATTTATTACCGACAAAATTAAATGCAAAAAATGTTTAATCTGACAATTCTTATTTAAAATATTGATGCTATTTGCCAAGCATACACAAGCCTGAATATGTATGCGAGTTCTCCACATAGTACAGCATCTTTCGTTTGTTTACTTTGTGTCATAATCAACTGCTTGCTTCTTCAAGGATAACAGAAAAGAAACATTCATCATCAACATCGGCCTAAGGCTAAATGTTCCGTCAACTCATCTTCCTTCGCGAAGCAATAACAAAAGAGATTAAAAAATATAATTTTTCATAAATATGTACATCAATCGAAGCATTAACCTTTTCCCGCTCCTCCAGAAACCAGCAGGCAGCTAAGTAAACAAATTTTCACGATAAGAGGATAAGACGGAAATTTGACAAAACTCCTGTCACATTCTGGGCGATACGAATGCGTTCAATTAAAGGATCGCATCGTCGGATGCGAATCCAAAGAGAGCAGTATTTGTCAAATAATTTGACATGCGAATGGCGGAAATCGCTTCCAGCTACGACTGCCACACGAACAAACAACGAAGAGGACATGTGATAAATTGCAATCGTTCCGGTGGCGTTCTTTTACGCTTTCTTTCGTGGCGGGGTGAGACTCTCAAGACTCGACACCGAAAATTCGTACTCGGTACTCGAATTTGAATTTCCGTAATTTGTATGGATTTTCCGCAATCGATTTGTGCTCCCTCCCGAAGCAGTTGTGTGCTGAGTTTGGCCTTTAGCCCGATGGGGACATAGATTGATCCGTGCTCCTTCTATAAGGAGTCGGATTAATGTGTGCTCGAAGAGGGGTATTTTGAAATTGAGATATTTTTCTTGAAACTCTGGTGGGAATTTTCTTGTGATAATTTTCACATCAGATACGATTTAGCTGAAATAAGGGAAGGATTCCTTGCACGTGGGATTTTGAAGGGAGGGTCTGAAGGAAAACTTTGCTTGAAAGCTTTTTTGAGGATTTCAAAGTTTTGATTTGCGTAAAGCATCGTAATTTGAATTGATTTTTTGACACGGTAGCCACGGAGCTCTGAAGATCCATTACTCGAAATTTCAACAGTTATTCGATTGCGGAAAGAAGTCCTGTGTAACTTCCACTCATCGAATCGTCTTAGCTATAATGCATCACGGAGTTGAAAAGAACGTTTCCACTTTAGATGCCAGAAATAAATTGGTAAGGCAAAGAGCAAAGTTTAGTAGTTCTTCCATTTTGCTGAATGTTGCAGTTCCATTTTCGGTAGAAGCATTGAACGCTCTTCGGGGTCAATGGATATTATGTGAGTTGGTATCGTCCCAAATTCAACAAATTCGTTTGTTGACGTACCCATTCATCCAGAAATGGGGCTCTTCGCTGAGGATGATTTTCCGATGAAAATTCGGGTCAGTTTTCAACTGCTCCAGAGTCCATTCAGCGAGCATGGGTCGTTGTCTATGGTCGTTAAGCTTCAGCTCTTGGGTTTGTTGAGTTTCGCACGGGTACAGGCCTAAATCAAGATGCAAAATTCGCCAAGGCCTAAGGCTATGTTGTTGTAAGCGACGAGAAATCGACTGCATCAGATTCTTCTCTCACAGAAAGCGGCGTTGTTGCGTTTCGTTCGACGAGCGTATGTTGTTTGACCGTTTACTGAACCAGTGGACTCAAATTTATCCATGACACTGTGAACAGTCCTGAATAAATGACAGCCTATTTGACAAATGTAGTTTCAACAATATGGCCGCTTTCAAATGATTCATCTTCAATTCTCGATTCTACCAATGAGCTTTTTACTCAGTTACTCAGCCAACAGTCTTAACAACTTATGTGGAATAACCCATTCTTGAAGCCCCACTTTGATGCAATGAAAGGGTAACTGGGTCTGTGCAAGACACTGGAACCCTTACCTTTAAATTTCCAACCCTTCCTCAGTCACGTTTCCATTTCATTTCCCATGACCAGGTTCTTTGTTTTTAACAACTCGGCTATATGGAGGTGGTGGTCTCGTTGGGGGTTTTCCGGTACTTCGTGTCATTTTAGACATAACCTGTTAGACTACTGTGTCCGGCTGATCTTTTCTTCTCACATTGGGTTTCTAAGAACTATTCTCTATGTCAAGAAATTTTTTTATAAGCTTAAGTGAGTGGCTCGTTAACCTTCTTTGACTGTGATTCGTTTTGCTTCTCCATTTGTGTTCCAGAATTCTTCAAGCTCTTTGGATTAACTTCGGTTTCGTTCGTCGATTAGCTCAAACAGATACAGACAACTTGCATTAAGCTCGATTGATCCTCTTTCAGGGCCAAGGCATCGCCGGTGACCGCTTTCTCTGCCGGGTATGGATATCTGATTCAAGTTGTGAGGTTGACAAATTTGTCATCAATGGTGCTAAGACTTTAAAAGTATAAGTGAAGTATCGCGGCGGTAATACATTATTGAAAACGAACGTTTATTAAATAGCCGTGAGTCCGTCGAGGATGGCGAGAGCAGTGGTAGGCGCTCGACATCGAAAACCAACGAAAACATAAATAAAATCGAGGCAATGTTAGTCGAAAACCGCAAATTGACCATCCGAATACTTGATCATCGCTTATGGATCCGGTGAAGACGTTAAGCTTAAAGACTTTAGTTTAAGTACAGCCTCCACAAAGCTTCTACCGAAAGACTTGGATTTCATGCAAGCAAGTCTTTTTCAGACGAAGTTCTTCTCGTATGCTTTACTTTCAAGGGATTTGTTTGATATTTGAAAGTTTGTGCCGAGGTTTGGTACTCGGATGAATTTTGGTTTCGATTGCTTAATGGGTGGAGTCCGAATTTCGACCGAAAATTTAACATTGGTTCATTTGCATTCGTTGAATTCGCAGTATTTTATTCGACATTAATTGTTATACTAAAAAGTTGTGTTTTGAGAGTTTGTTTCACCGATTTGCTGTCAGTATTGTGCCTTAACAGCAGCACCAACAAAAGATCATCTATGTATGTACACAAATCTTTATTTTAGAATTCCAGAAGCCATTACAGTAGCAGGGTTTATTATGATTGTGCTGTGGCCCACCGAAGAAACCACTTTAAACGCATTTCCACGATTGGCAGCCGAATGGAGGTGGTAGAAAAATCGAAGACGGCCACAATCCGATTAAAGAAGGTTTTTATAATTATCGAATTATTGAATCTTTGTTGAAATAAGCCAAGTCGGTATTCCACGATTTTGTTAAGAATCCATACTGAAATATTTTCCAACGATAAATTGCCTCCTATAACAATTCAAAGCAGTATCTAAGCTAAAAAAGCTTTTTTTTGTTAAAACCAAAATGGTAGGAAAAAGGAAAACACTTCGCCAGATTTGATTTACTAAAGCATTTCCATCGACTTCCCGTTTATAAGGGTCTTGCAACCACCCAATCCTTAAGTCTTTCCGAGTAATCTTCTTCTTTATGGTCGGCGTTTCCAGCTAATTACCACCTCAACTGCACAAATGAACCTTCCTACTCCTCTTTAGTCGCTACTTTTAGCTTAATTCAGAACGGAAATCAATTACTACCACCACACCAGCCGGTTACTATTCTGCCACCCTAATACTACTATGTGTACTACCTACCGCTCTCTTGAAGCTAATTAAATTCTCGCGGTTAATTAACAGCCAATTAAGCAAAATCACTTGTTCTCCCCCACTACCATCGAATTTCCTATATTAGCAATATTTTCCTCTTCATTTTTCTTATAGTTTGTTTAAGGATAACTTTTCCTCCCACACCCATCAGCCGCAACCGCAGCATTCGCGCCTAGCAATGACGATTCGTAAACTTATCGAACAGAAACAAGGACACCCCATTCCTTTTCAATTCTGCTGCTCCTTGGGGAACTTTTTGAACATAGTTCCCGCACAAAAACGAAAAAAAAAATTAAAAGAATCCTTGATATTTCTTTTCGCTCGTTCTCTTGCGTCCCAAAAAGCAATTCATTATACTCATTTGCCTATTCATTCGCATTTAATACATATACACTCCAAATAGCGAGTGGATATTCCCACTTCGTTGCCATTTGAAGGGTTCTTCAAACAAGCGAAAAAAAAACTCCTGCTAAAACAAAAAGGGAAAATTTTAGGAAATATTTTCCTAATGAGTTGGAAAATTACATTGCACCGCATTCCCGACGATGTCGACGACGACCAGTAGGCTAACGAACTCCATTTTTCTAACACAATAGACAAAGCCTTAGCTGTGGGAGTGCATGAGAAAGCCGACTGCGTTCAAAGAAATGTGAATGCACCGAGCAGTATAAATTGAAGAACGGGGCCGCCACTAGGCGGGAAAATGAAGAGCCTCCCAAAACATCGAAAATTCCTTCAAATAAAAAACAAAACACAAAAAGGACTCACGAGGAAAATGTGGAAATGAAAAACGAATTGAAACGAATATGGAAGCAATCCTTTATTTTGGGATTCAGCAACGCGCGTCCTGTTGAAACTTTTTTCATTAAAGTGTGAATTGGTATTGCAATTCAAGGATGTTTAAAAATGGAGCGGGCATAAGCATCTTCAGCATCCTAATATTGCCTCGTGACGCTGAATCGATAATTACTCTACTACTGTAGATGGCGCTACGTGCCGAGCAAGAACGAACAAAAAAAAAATTAAACCAAAAGTTAAACAAAACAAGCGTATTTGGGAATATTTGTTCTTTTTTTTTTTTGTTTTTTTGGGTGGGCACAGAGGTTCACCCATTTCGGGTGATATTAAAAAACTTTCTCAAGGACTGACTCATTGACGTCTGCGAGGAAGAATTTTATTGCATTTGTCAATCGGAGGTGAAGTTGTGCCGCCGCCGTGCTTGCCACTCTGACCCCGTACTCGTGTGTCGTTTATGGGTGAGGAACGCGCAACGCGCTCACAGCACTGTGGTGAGTGGTGAGATTTTATTACAAAAGTTTATTTAGCGTTCCACGTTGTAGTTCCAACTGATTGTTATTGCTTTTTTATTTTGGCAACGCGTACACATTTATAGTAAGTGCTAGAGAGGTACGGTACGGTTGGGCGAACTTTTGGTTATTTCTAGTAATAAAACGTTTTTCAGAGCTGATCCTTATTGGTTTTCTTAAATTTCCAGTGGAATGACGCATTCAAGTTTGCATTAAGTACTTAACTTAACGGTTAGTAGAGTTTTTATAAGCTGAATTTTTTTTCTTTAAATGACGAAATAGCTTTACCTGATTTTTATCCTTTTTATCCAGTCTCAAGGGATTATGAGTACCCCTTAAGCGACAGAGAATCTCTCCACCACAGAGGTTTTTTACCCTCAATTTCCAACCATACATTTTTCAAAATTAGTTTTTGAAAGCACAATGAAGCTGGTGCATCATCGTAAGGGTCAAGAGCTCCAAGTCATATGTGAAGGAATTCTACAGCCAGATGTATTTGCATTTCAAAATTTTGTAATAGGTTTTTATAATCAGATATGTCAAAACTAAGTTCTTCGCCAAAGACCGACGAACAAATCGAAGGCTTTATAATGACGAGATGCAGTCGTCTTGCCGAGTGGTCACACATATTTTTTGTGCCAAAACGTTATCGACAAAGGAGTTCTCGAAAGGTTTGGCTTGATTTCAGTGACAATTTAGGAATTTTTTGAAAAGCTTAGATTTTAAAATGGGGTTTTAACCTCTGTAATACCGGCTGACTCCTTTTTCGTAGAACGATGTCTCGTATCAATTTACGGTGTTCTTGAATCTCTGGTCGATGAAAGCTCGTGCGCTGGTTCTAGGGTCTGCTGCCTGATATTCCTGATCTCTCAATTTCTATACTCTTTTGTCCTGTACATGAACGAAGTAGACTTCTTTCCATAAGTCTGATTTTCTTTTTACTGACTGGTTTTTACTGACACCATGAGCTGCTTTTGCAGAATAATAGTTTGGTTTTCTTGCTCAACTTCTCCAGCAGTGAGTTAACCAGATGAAGAGCAAAGTTGGATTTTTTAATAACGCTGTTGGCATGAGCATTAAATTTTTATCGCTCGGTAGAGTTCTTTCCCAAGTATTTCGCGTCTTCCTCCGGCTGCCGTCGTTGGTTTCCTGAAGCATACGAGTACCGTTTTGCTGCTGTTGACTTTGAGTTCTCACTTTGAGTAGTAATCAAAGATGACTGGACCAGATACGTTCTAGAATTACTCTATGATTCGAATCATGATTCTATCAAACGATCGTTTAAAAGCCAGGCCATTAACAAAGTGTACCCAGTCGAATATCATTTTTGAGGAGCAGTCCAGCCTTCGAAGCCTTCTGTACGGATGTTAGCTTTAGATTAATGTGGTCCACATACGACAAGAACAGAATAGACAAGCTTTTAAAAAAGCGATTTGACTGATCAATGGACGATCAAGCAGCAAAACTAGTCCCCCGTACAACTAATACCATTGCAGATGAAAGAAGAAATATGAGTGATACCTTCACTTTCTATAAACGTCAGCATCTTCGACAGGTTTTTTTCGACTTCATATTCAAAGGTCATGTCTGTCGCCGAATACTAATACCACATCTGAAAAACAAAGCTGATGATGCCCTATTTTTTATTTAAGAAGCTTTAATGAAACCCCAATGCCATGTTGAAATTCCCATTTTCTTTCCCCAATTCACTACAAGGGAATAAGTGTAGCCTGAGCACCAACCGCACCTACGCGCGCCAAATCGGAGAAAACATAATTAAAAGAAATTATTAAAACAAAAGCGAAACAGGATTCTAAAGATTACTTTTCCATTTTCAATTCGTGAGCAACATTGTCCGCAATCTTATCCTTGATGAGATTAATACAAACAATAAACCTGCAACGTTGCGTCCGTCGTTTGTTCGACTTTCAGCATCCGCAGCCCACTTTTCAAACGAAACTAAAACTGCCACAAGCAAGAGTTGATTAAAAAAATTCCTTCCCCCCCAACAGTTTGCAGTTCTCACTTTTCCTTTTCAGCTTTGCCGTCAACTTCTTGGCACGACATTCAAGGACAAAGTCGGCACTAACACCGATTTTAATGGAATTGACGTTACTTACTCGCTTCTTTAGTGGGCGATGTTTTTCAAATGCTTCGATTGTCACAGTGTTTTTTTTCTCTTTTGTTTTCTTATTCGTACCTCAATTGGAGTGGCAGATGGGGATTGAATCGTTATCTGAAGTATAAGTGTCCAGTTGACATACAAGGCAAACCCACAAGGACATTTAAACATCAACTGCGTGCTGCTGTTTGCGTTTTTTAAAAGCACATTTCATACGAATGAGGAACTAAAAATAAGAAATAGAGCAACAAATGTTTTTTTGTAAAAGCAACTTTTCTCAGTTTTTCTATTTTTTATAGTCATAGCCGCGAGCGAATTGAAATTGCGTTTGTTTGTTTTTTTTATTTATTTTTTGTTTTTTCATTGGCGCCCAACCGAGGACCAACACTGTTACCTACTTTTAATGCAACGATCCCTTTCATTTTTGAAAAAATTAAATTAATGCTTTTGTGTGCATTCTTTACTGAGGTGAAAAATTAATTTACCGTTTGTTTTGAGTATCAACAACAACAACAACAACAAGAACAGCGACGTTGACGTTGGCTATTGACGGAAATGATACTTTTTCGGAGTTTCATATTCGACCCGGTTACGAAAGGGTGGTAATAATATGCCGCGAGGGGTTGAAACAAAATTGTGGTCACATGTTTTCACATGGTTAATGTACGTACCCGCAGGGTGGTGACGGACAAACTTTTACTCGACCCGTGATCCCCTTTGGACTCGGATTGATGCGCGCTGTGGTTTCACGTACCGAGTATTTTTTTTTCTCTTGTTATATTAGAAATAAATCAATTTTTATTGAAAAGTAAACACAGCCGAAATTGTTTATTGAATACGCGTGTGTGTTTGTTGGGTGGTAAAATAATAATATTTTTGTATGTTAACGTGGCAAATTAAATTCGTAAATCAGCCGCATACACGTGTCATATCGCCACAACTATTAACCTTTGGCTAAACAATCATCTGGGCATGGTTGTTAAATAAACACTTTTGGAACGATGGATCAAACCATAATTTGTGCGTTAATCGATAATAATTGTAAGGGCTGTTGTGGTTTTTCTATGGAGAAACATTTAAAACGAACGATTTATGATGGCAACTTATCATTGGCAATTGATTGGATTTGATTTCGGACAATTAATGATTGAAGTTAGTATTATGACTCTCGTATTATATAAGTATATAATTAAAAAGAAGAAGGCTGTGTGGACCATCCACGAGCTTGCATCGCTTATGGAAAAAAAACAAGCACTTACTTTTTACAGGGAAGCAAGGACAGGTTACTGTCATCTGCCGAGGAAAAGATTGGATATGATGTAATATAGCAGGCAAGAGGTGACAAATGAAAACTGAAAAGAGACTCGCAGACGCAATTGAGCCTTGCGGAACACCAGTAATTCTATCATGAAAAAGTTCATTGAATGGATAGGATGTCATACCATATCGAGGGGACCAGCATGCAGCAGCTACCTTGTGTTTTGGCTCATATGATTTGTTTTGACAAATATTTGCTCTTTGAGGAGTAAGCGGGCATGAGTAGTAAGAAAGGTTGGAGGATTCTGGGTCATATATTTCCGCTTTATTCTTTTTTTCTCTTGCAGTCGTGACCGTGGCCAAACAGCAACCAACTCTTTGCAGCAGAGTTTAAAAAAAAACTTGCCATTTCAGTCGGAGCTAGATGTCCTGCCCACCGGAGTCTACCGATGTTTTTTTTCACTCTATCAGCTTCGAGGTAGATCATGTTCAGTTCGTGATTGTAGCGTTTTCGGAATCGTCCTTCCTCACATACGAGGTAAACCATTGTCCGTGAAATTTTTCTCTCCAACGAGGCTTAGTGACCGAAGTGCATTTTACAAGTTTCGGATCGGATATGTTATTACTGGTAGAATCATGGCCCATTATAGCAGCAGCTTAGAGATTATTGTTAGATTTCTGAAATTGAAGAGTCTTCATAGACTATAGCAGACTCTGTTTTGGATTTGAGCTGCCACCCGCGTTTTTGTTGGAAGGATATTCGAATTCATGCTCCGCTAGCTTGATCGTTCGATCTACTGTTCTTCTTGAAAACTATGCCACCATATACTTTGTCCTGCATTCACTTGTGTGCAGCCCCTGATATTGTGCCGCTCGCTAAATCTGGGTGAAGGATTCGTTGTCTGCGTAAACCAATATCTGACTGAACCTGGTGACAATGGTCCCTCTTGTTGCCGAGCCAGAGTCCCGGATTGCTTTATCCAACTCCAAGTTGAGGAGGAAGCAGAACAGACCTACTTAGTCTTGTCAATTTATTCAAGATGCCGAATTTTCTCAAGTCTTTGTATTGTTCTACCCTGGCTATTCTATCACCCACGGCTTTAGAGTCTACAGTTACATGGTAAACTTTTTTCCATCGCCTGCTTAAAAGTGAAAATCTGGTCAGTTGTTGATTTGCCTGGGATAAAACCACACTGTTAATTCCCAATGATAGTTTTAGCGTATGGGGCTATCCGTTCTTGAAAAATAAAGGAGAGAATCTTGTTTTGCGGCATCTCCCTTCTTTTTCTTTTCGCCCGTCTTCTGGCAATTTTTCATGCTCCCACAACTGAATTGCTCGATGTATGGCTGGCCCGCCATGTTTAATCAGCTCGGCAGATATGCCATTGAATCCTCATCGGGCTTGTTGAATTTCAGCCGACATAAAGTCTTCTTTACCTCTTCTGAAGCAGAGTATATGTACCTGCAAATATTTGTTTCACAGACATCAGAAGTCTATCTGTAGTCATTTGCAGGGTTCCTTACCTAAAGTGTGTCAACAGAACCTTTCATAGGGCTGTATCTTTGTAATAAATATTACATCACATTTTTGAAGTGCAGGAAATTCCTTCCATACAAAAAACAAGCTTTGAGTTTAAAAGATCGAAAAAAGGCCATTGTACGGTGAGGGGTACGAAACCTTTTGTGTGCGTGTCCGACTCGCGCTTAGCCGTTTTTGTTGTGTGAAAATCACACTGCTTTCTGAATAATGCCAAAATTTAACTTTTTTACAACTTTCATGAGCCGGAATTCGTTTGCATTTCTCTGCACAATATGGATTCCAAAACAGAACATCTTCCTAGCCTTCAGCTCATATCATATTGAAAATACTTCAGTCTTATCCTTATTCGAATTTATTCAAGATTCCTCAAAGAAATGTTCGGCTACATTATTCCACATACATTTGCAGCAGCTCTGCTTTACAGAATTCATTTATAATTCCAGTTGAAGAACAAAAATTATTTCTTATCTCTTATTTGCCTCCCGGAAAGGATCCTGTATCTAGGATGACTTTTGTAAAATCATGCCTCGCAACCACCCATCCAGTGAGATTTGCTTCAACCCAAGCATAGGTAACTAGCTGCCAAAGGTTCCATTACATTACTCTAAAGAATGAAGATTTATACCCACCAGACCCACACTTCTGGCCAAAGTGAAAAGTTCCTCTTGGAAACTAACTATTCCTTGAATCGGTGAACAATATTCAAAGACCATTATCGTCGTGCCTTATTCACTCATCCTCGTCCTTGGGAAAATTTCTTACGAAATCAATAACAAAGTATCGCAAAAGTTAAACGGTCTTATCTCTGCGAATGCGTCTGTGATACGAACACTTGTGCGCCCTGCTACGGGCGGGCTCTTCTCGCATACGTCAAAGTTTTCAGTTTTCGCCTGTCGGTGGTGTTCCATGGAACACGCAAACTTAAGGTGACGCTACAATGGAGTGAAACATCTTTGCTTGTATGGCCCTGAGGTGTGTGTTGCAGGTACGATTGGAACTGATAGGAACTTGGAAGTCTGGAAGGGGACTTAAAATAAGGGCACACAGAAGGACGACTCGATGGTCTCACAGGGGCAGGTGTAGAACTGATTTTTGAGAGTTTGTTTTTTTTTCCTTTTTTTTAATCAACAAATTCGACAATTGACAGTTGACAGAGGTTCGACGCTGGACGATTTATAGGTGTTCTTTTTCGATTGTTTGTTTTCCACGGAAATCTGGGGCCGGAGGTCGCTGTGTGGATGGACTAAACTGATTTCAGCATCTTTATTGACAAAACCCCCGAGGAGGGGTGGCTGACAGAATATGTGTGTGTGTGTAGGAGGAGGTTTGTTTTAAATTAATTCGAAAAGTTTCCGTTTTGTCCTCTTTTTGGCGCTGAAAACGTTTTATGACAACAAATTCTGGGACACGAGTGGTTTGGGTTTCATGTGTGAATGTTGGAAAGGAATTCATGGAAGAGAGAGAGAGAGAAAGAGTGTGTAGATTCATCAATCATCAAGTCAGGTTTATTGAGCGCGCATAGTAAAATAGTTTTAACTTTGCAAAAAGTTTTTTTTATGGTTTTCGAATTCACCGTCGGGAGATAGAAGTGGAGCGAAATGAAGCTTTGATGGTCCTACAATGTCAGAGGGTAAATAGGTAGAGTACCTACGAGATGAGTTTTGCGGAGAGGTATTCACTTGGGTATGACAGTTGAGCAGTTGAAATAAACGTTTCCTTTTATGTCGGGAATAATTTTGATGAGTTTGTGAAGAGATCGAGCAATTAATTGACAAAGTGCATGCTGACGAGGGCAATGTTAACAAACTTTGCTTGGTTGGAAGTCGTAAATTGTTTAGCTGGTTTAAATGTTAGAGTGACAAATAAGACCCAAATGCATTCTATTCATTTGTTTGTGCTCGTTTTTCATTCAAATGCAAACTAAGAAATGGCATTAAAATGACAATATTTCCCTACGAGCTCTTCAGCTATCCACTTTTGAGATATACATATGCAACAAGCTGATTTATATTACTTCTCAACAAGTACTGAAATAAAACGGCTTTAATGCATTCTCCACCTCCGAACAGAATTTACCTGTGAAATTTATTCATAAGGGTTCCGTACTCTAAGTCTGACAACGGATAAGCATCCGCTGTCTGTTCCTGCGTCTGTCCGGTTTTCACGGCACTGTATCTTCTTAACCGTATTAGGAAGACACTTGCAACTTGCAACATAAATTGTTTACTACTATAACAAGTAAAAAAATCAGCAAATAATAATAAAATGGGGGTCCCCCAACATAAAAAATATTTTTTTTTATAAAACGCAACTCAATTTTACGCAAAAGAAAAGGCTAAGAAAAATATTCTTTGCTACGCCAGAAAATCTGTTAAGCACAAAAATGTAGGTATCACAGTAGCGGTGTTTAGCCAAGGATTCTTTAAACAAGGCCAATGTGCGGTGGGTGATACGAAACCTTTCATCTACGTGTCCGGCTATCTTTTTGTGTTTTTTAAAAGCCATTACAAAGCACTGTTCAAAATTGTTCAACGATTGCTGCTTGAAAATAACTTCATTCAAATTACTGCTTCGAATGGTTTGGCATTTTCCAATGTATTTTCGATGGTTTCGGCTGCTTTTTTACAACAAGCCAGCGGGTGAATCATCTCTAGAAGGTTCGCATAACTTCGACCCTTCACCTGTACTTATTCTCTTTCTAGTTCTTAGAACATGATTCAGTCACCAGTTTGCTTAGATTATGTCAATAATTCTGCTATGAAGTCATAACACTGACAGTGGAGTGATGATTCATTCTTCCAACGAAAGCACAAAAATTTTCATCTATTGGCGATTAAAAAGTCTGTGAATTGAGTGAATGTAAATAATTGTCATCAAATAGTCCATCCTAATTTGGATTTCATCCGAGGAGCGATGAGCCAAATCTGAAAAAGAAAATTCTTTTAACAAAATTGTCATAAATTTCGGGGTGCTTTCAAATGCCCAACTTAGAAATGCCAATAAAGTGGGTGGACGAATAGTCTGAATCTTTTAGGAAAATTTCTCCTGATGCTGCTGCGACCGATATTTATTTACTGAGATCTTTGACTTGTTTAGGTTCTCGGACAAGGGTGCACACTGCCAGCAGTTGCAATATTCTTCGTTGTGCGCACATGACGAATAAGGTACCATCAACTTTCGTTAAAAACTTGCGTGTGTCAGCTAAAGTTGGTGCAGAATTCAAATTAAATTTTTTTGTCTCTTTATTCAGTAAAATCTGTTTGATTTCTCTGCATACATTGAAGTCGCCGAATTCTGTGAAGTTACTGAATCTTTCACTTGTAATTGAATGCCACCAAGGAAGCTGGTATTATTTTTGGTTTTCTCCTTTTGGGATAGGGATAAGAATTTACCCGTGGTAGGCATGCCTGTCGTAAAAGGGAACAAAAATCCAGATTTTAAAAAACAATTATTTAAAAAAAATGAAAAACAATAAAATGAACCAACGCAAAGGTAGACCAGACTTACTGGGAAATTCAAACTCTGAAGTTAAACTAGGACATGGACTTGAGATAAAAAAATTGCAAGCTGAACATAAAGAAGTCTGAAAAAACATTCCTAAATGGCATTGCTCCTTAACCACAAGAGCAATGCTTTGAACTCTAAAAAGTTTCTCCACGTCTTTGAGGAAACTGCTTGGATAGTAAAAAAGCAGAAACATAGAAACATAGTTAACAAAAAAAGAACTAAGCAGAGATGCGTAAGGCAGTGCTTTCCAGTCATAAGTTGAAACATATCGCCCACAATAAACAAACAAAAAAAGAAAAAACAGAAGGAAAGACCGAAAGAAATATCCAGTAAAAATCAAAACATACTAGCTCGGATCATTGATATATGGAAAATTGATATACTAGATGCAAGTTCATACAGAGCTCTCGGGAAGGAGCTTAGTGAAGCAACTCATTTTGAATCGCTCACTGACCCATATAATGGATACTTCATCCAACATGTGATTGACGAAGCATCGTAACTGATGGAAAACATGCAAGACCCATTCCACTACTTATGCCGACATTTGACAGCAAAGCGGAAACAAAAAAAAAATTAAAAAAGAATTTAATGCTCTGAGAGTAAATGTTCAACTGCCGCGAAAAACGACGGAATACTACAGCGCAAGATGTGTCCACTTTTTTAAATAAATATCAAATCAAATATAAAAAAAAAAGAAAATTCAATTAAATCGGGTTTTTCCGGAATTTAGTATTGCCGATTTTTAAAAACTAAGTTTTGAATTTCAAAATAAAATCCATAACGTTTAAATCAAACACTATACTGGGATTCATTTATTTCCCACTATTTCTTCATCGACTGTTACCATATACAGCAACCATTAGCCAAATACACAACCTCGCTGACGAAATAAATTTATTGGAGGGAAAATAAATTTTCTCAAGAGCAATTTTACATATTAAATATTTGTTTAATTCAGGACTATAATCATTGTGTTTTTGTTTTGACCGAGCGTGCTCAATTTCAGTTTAAATTTTTGTATGCTATCGCCTTTGGGAGGTAGCTTTCTAGTTAAGCGATTTTGTCAATTGTAGTCGGCGGACAACGTTAGTCTCGTCCAATATTTTTATAATTTCGTTATAACAGTGATCCTGGGGACAAGTGTAAAGCTTTTTACCAATGTTAGTTACTTCTTCAAACACTGAAGCAATTTCTTTTATTCCATGGAGCGTTCACGATTGCTCGTAATGTTTGGATTTGAAATTTTTGTATTATCGACCTTTTGCTGGCTTTGGCATAACCCCATAGTTGTGTGGTGGCTTTTATAGAAGCAGTTTGTTGTATAAGCTTAATTTTGAATATCTCCCCAGAGCCAATGCATTTTCTAAGCCTGGTTTCTAGCTCGTCGCGTTTTTTAAAATGTGATTAGCACTTTAGTTTCGGATCTGGTCATTTCTAAATATTTTACCTCGTTTCATTTGAGCCGAATTGAGAAACAAAGGTTTATTGTGGACGTTTCTGTACGTTAAATTAACATTTGTTTATTTGGCCTCATTTAAAACTATTCGCCAGGTCTTCGTCCACTCTAATATTTTGTCTAAAGCTCGCTGAAGTTTTCTCGTTGAGGATTTGACAGTATAATCCTTTGCGAGGACAAACGTGTCATCCGCGAACGTATCTACGACTGTGTCTTTATCTTGGGCCATGTCTCTCGTATAAAGCAAGAACAGAATCGGTTCTAGAACACTTCAGCTCCGTATCTAACATGGAAAAGTCTATTTTTAAGGTAACTTTCTTTTAATTTAAACAAATACTCCGGGGAAATAAACCTTAGCTTATCCTTTGGTCCTCTGTGCCAAGCCTTGTCGAAGGCTTACGATATGTCTAGAAATGCACCCAAGCATATCTTGTTCCCTTCTTCTGGCTGAATCCTGGGGCATAGTTCTCTTCAGGTGCAGTAGCGGGTGATCGAGAAAAGTTCCAATACGCTTCTTTTTTTCAAAGAACATGGATGTAACGATAAGAGTCCTGCTACATGACAGCATTGGGTTGTTTACAATAAGTTGGTCCTTGAACGTCTGAGAGGTCTGCAGATCAAACCCGGGAAATAACATCTGGCAACCACTTTTCGTGTGTCTTAAAAACCATAATTCATATTTCTTCACGAATTGATGTGTCTATCCTCAACTTGGCAGCAAGCCGCCACTCACTTGTGCGCCTCTTACAAAAGCCACATTCGATCACAAAATCAATGAAAGGCTTAAGCACTTGACTAATCTAATAATCTATGATTGAAGCTCATCACTTTGCCTTTCAATTTCAAACTCAACCAAAAGATTGCCTCCATTGTGCGCATCATCGTGACTCGTCTATCCAACGATCTCAGTAACCTCGTCTAAACATGTACTTGTACTGCCTCAACAATGAAGTGAGACATAATTTTCCAGCACTCAGCCGTCCTCTTCAACTTCAGCTTGCGGCCATAAAAATTTGCTTACCAATTAGGGAAACCCTCTTCAAGATAAAATCTTAGCCCCCGAAACAACAATCTGTCAGATGGTTTCGCTATTTTGGAGATGCCTTCCAATTTGGAATAAATCTGACTGACGGTGTAGGTGATGTTCAAGCCATCACCATCGTCGTCGTCGCCACTTTGTCTTGTCTGGTGGCAATCGATGCGAGTCGTGGGTGCACAAGTGCTCTTCCAAAATTGGCATTCGATCGAGAACAAAAGTGAGTTACTAATCAACGAAAATGTTTAAAAGATTTTACCAAACACGGTATAAAGGGGCACCATTTTGCCTCGGGATGTATCTTTTGGTAAATATTTGGATTACTGATACACCCAATGGATACTTTATTGTTCGAAGCTTCAGCTGGCATTGGAATATTGATCGCCATTGATGAACTTTATTAGATTTAAGCCAAATGGATGTGATGTGTTTATGGCGCGACTACACAAGTTGTCGTTTTTGTGATATATTTATGTATCTGTCCGGTCATAAAGTAGCAATTTTTGATTTTTTATGTAAATTAATTGGTTAAAGATTAATTTATTATGTTTATGAATGAGAGCTTCTATACAAAAAGGTTATTCATGGAATGAATGGGTCAGGAGTTTTGATTTTTTAATTGGAAAACATTTGAGGTACATTATCAGAAGAAACGAAAAGTTTTGGTTTCATTTTCCTACATCGATACCTTGCTGCCATTAGATGCCACATGGTGGTGTCACTTGGCCCTTGCTTTTTACTTGACATTAAATGTTTAATCATGCTAACGGAGTAATACAATCTTGCCATGCGTGTGGGCAGCGCGTCTATAATTCTATTACAGCTAAGTTAATTACATCTTAGTTCTACATTCCATATGTCGTCAGGTTCTTGTGATTCCCTGCTGATGTGGATCGATCTTCACTTTGTGCCGCAGTGAGGCATTCACAGAATAAGTGTTTTATCGTTAATTTTGATTTGTTGCCCACAATAATTATTGGCAGTTAGTCCTATTTTTATTTTCTTATATGCTCACTCTCAAGGGATCATGAATACCCTTAAAATGCAATTAGCACTAAGCGACTGGTGGTATTAACAATTGTGTAGTGGTTTGCAAATCAAATGTATTTAAATTTCGATTCTTCCATGGTTGGGGTCCGAAGAGGTATGGATTTTTTTTTTAATGCATTAGCTTTGAATTCGCAGTATTTTTTTCACTTTTAGTTGAAATGATAGCAATGGAAGTTTTTTTGTTTCGAAAGATGGAAGGGATTGGTAACTTAGTAGCCAGTGACCAGTGTCTATTAGGATTCTATATTCTTAAATTCTTTCTTTAAAAAAAAACTTATTTTTTTATCCCAGCTGACCTCCAGCAATCCATTGAGGTGGTGATCCCATGGCTCATGGCTCTGTCTGTCTTTTCCTTTCATACTTTTTTCCTAAAAACTCTTGAGAGACTCATAAGCTACAATCTTAGGGTCCAAATTAGCCCCTCTTGTACCTCCAAATCTCAATTTGCATACACAAAATGCAAATCAGGCATAGTTCTATGCAAGAGAAGAAGCGGGCGATCTAGATAAAGTTCATTATGCACATGAATAGGGCTATCAGAGGCTTGTAACATGACAGCTTGGTTGTATATAGAGCCTTAATAGTGAATGAAAGAAATTTGAAGCTCAAATATATATCGTTTAAATTTTTAAATTAAATCAACATCGGTTGAGTATTTGTGGGCCACCCTATACTACAAGTAGTAAGTTTTGCAAAATATTTGCCCATATGGCATTTGAATCTAAAGCACTGAAGCTTAAACTCATTGCAGCGATGTCGAGATCCTACGAATCGGCTATCTTCAGATAACTGGCTTACTCAACTCAACAGGGCTGTTTTGCGCAGTTGCTAAAGCACCTGTATGCCTTTCAATTGGCGAATTTATCCAGCCAAGACTGTTTTACTGAAGTGATCGATCAGCGATAGAAGTCTAATAAGTGTGTGGATTTAATAAAGTGATTAGTGATTAGTGTCTAAGCGTCTCGTGCTGAAGCTCAAACAGATATTGGTTCTGTTCCGAAAGCGTAAAACTTGCAGCAGTCTTTAGAAACACAGAAAATGTCATTTCCAGATATGTCAACTAAAAGCGAATAAAAAAAATTAAAAAACTGTGAATTAAGTAAATGCAAAAGAGTCCATATTAAATCCTATATTTCAACTTGGACTCAACCCAAAGAGCTTTTGAAACCAAAATACATCTGAGGTTCAAACCACTCCACGATATTTCAATTCATCCTTCTGTTTGCGAAACGCATTATAAGGGTAGTCACGATCCCTTGAGAACAAGCTTATTATCTTAAAAAAAAATACAAGCAACAGAATAGTGGGCAGATACAATTCTTTCATTTATGCAATCATAATCTTTCCTTAGCAATGTTCTTATATTTATCTTTTCTCAAAACAAAATCCTTTTTTAAAAAATATTTCACAGACTTTTTTTTCCTCTTTTCATTTTAGGTAAGCTTTTTGGAATTGAAGCCATACAATAACCATCTTAAAAATTGAGACAAAAATTCAAAGTAAGTTAAAATGTCATTAAATTGGAAAAAAATAGCTTAAGTCATCATTTGTCTGATTTATAGCTAGCTGTCTCTAGTTGATTACTTAGTTAGTTAAGCTACCGTTCCACTTGTGTGCACCAGAAATTAGTGCTTCCCTTTCCGTGATCTTTTACCCTGACTCTTATAGTTAGATCCATTTCACAGAAAAAAATGCATCCCTAGTGTTATCATAATGGGCTAAATACTGGCCTAAGTGTGTCAATGGAGCATTGATTGGGATTGTCATTTTACGTGAGTTCTTATATTCCCTTCTATGAGAATGGCAGCACAAATTATCATGGTCAACTTAAATCGAAATATCTTTGTTTTTTTTTTCCTCGAATCTTTAATGTTTTTATTTAAACAAACTTACGTCTCCATTTTTTGAGATCAGGGATCCACCATATTTCGCAATTGGACGTATTCAGTCTCTTTTGGACTAATATAATTTTAGTTCCAACACATACGCCTAAACATCAGATGCTCGTTGAACGATTTTTGAATCTCTCAATGATGTCTCCAACGTCAACAAAGAATATCTGATTCACTTCGGGTCCATCACTTTTCCTCAAGCAGATATTCAAGGCCAACGATAAATAGCAGAGGACTAAGAACACTCCCTTGGTGTATGCCAACTTTGCTTATGTTCTCGTCGATAACTTCAAACAAATCATTACCTAAATTAGTCCCACCGATTGTCCATAATCATCATCATCTTCGTGGTCAGAATTGGCTCTTGGAATGAGTAGTCTGTGAGAATGTAAGTTTATAAAACTGTGGCCAACTATGGAAATTTCTGGGGAAGCGAAAATTCAAGGGACACGAATGTTATTCTCACTTTAAGAGGTATTTCTTTAAAACGGTTTGTCCCTTACGAAGGTTTAGGAGTTAAAACTCTCACTCATGCAGATTTTTTATTATTTATTAAATTAATAATTTTTTTTGAACGTGTCCTTTTAAAAATTTTTTATGTTTTTCAATTTCATAATTTTTGTCAAAAATTGAGGGATCAATGTCACAAAGCAATTGTTTCTTAAGCAACTCTGTTGCAATCGGCTTTTGTCTACATCTGCCTCATCATGTTCATTTGTCTTATCATCTGCCTCATCATGTTCATTTTTGCCTGCGGCTGTGTCTTGACCCTCAAATGTGAAAGTTTTGTCCGGAAAACACTTGAAAAATGAAGCAGTTTTGTCTGCATTGTAAATACCGTTTGGATTCTGTTAAAATATTTGGAACAAATCTTCCGTCCACTACGGTTGTCTTGAAAGATGCCATGTCGGCTTTTAAGCCTACTTATCAAGCTGAAGAGTTTTGTATTCCCAATTTCATGGCAAACATTTAACTATTTCTTGGTTACAAACGAGAACATAGTTTAGTTTTTAACTGACCAGCGAGTTTTGAGATTTATATTGTAAATCGGAACTATTTACCGTGGTCAAGAGTAAAAAACTGTAACTTACTGAGGTCTAGATGACTCTCTCTCTCTCTCTAAAAGAAGTTCCGTCACTCACTCATAGAGGCTCGGGGCTAAAAAATGACGGGACCTAACTATTGATATTCCTTTGAGAGGAAACCTATCCAGTTTTCGCTTATCCAGGTTCGAATGTATGTTTATGTAGGCTGCAAGAACCACAGCAACATCTTCAGCTGCAACATTTCGAATGATGTTAATGATGATGCGCTGTCGGTTCTTTCGGTGTCTATGAAAATGTTCACGTACCCAGGAATTAATAAAAACATCTCTTAATAGTGATATTAACGCATTCTTAGTCCTGGATGGATCGATATCTGTGCACAACGGTACAGAAAATGATCAACAACTTTCACATCACAGTGCTGTAACTTAAAACTTCCTTTCGAACCAATTGAAAATCTTTTTCTTTTTTCCAAACCATACAATGTTTCCATCCGTCTGCCCAAGTCATAAAAGAAAATCCAAAACACCACCCAAGTAAGAAATAATGCTATTATTTGGATCTGTAAGGCGGCAGCCAGCGCGGCGCATGCTGTTATTTGGGGCACAGTCACGCGGAGTTAGCAAAGATAATCAGATGTAGATACTTAGACTCCATTTAGTCGTCTTTGATTGTCAAGTGACACATAAAATGCACGAGAGCAATTTGTCCTTTTCTTTTTTTCAATTTCCCGCTGGACACAGAACCGCTAGGCTGGCTGACCGGAAACAATTAAAAATCAATTTCCGTCCCATTGCCACCAGCACAATCGAGTGTCAATGCAACAGCCGCCAGTGATCTTACATACAATCGATTTTTATTCATTTGGCTGGCTAACTGTCGATCTCGCACTACAATCGAACAGAGAGAAACAAGTGGTTGCTCGCAGGAGGGCGACAAGCCTCCCCAACTCCCTCCCATCCACTTTGAGACTCTGGCTCCGAGATTCCAATATTTTTCCTTCAAGCAACAATGGATTCATGAATGGATGAGTACCTCCGCCGGCCGGCCGCTTCGTCGTCGATCACACCGAGCCGCAAAAACACGCAAATCACGCCATCTGTAGTGTGGATCACTACGATGCAGTTCGCTACACGACGCGAAATACCGGGAACGCGATCTCAACTATCTTTGTCGTGCCTAATGCGGAGGAGGAGGCTGTTGCTGTTTTTTTCTATATTTCTTTTTTTTGTATCTTTTTCCAATTCTTTGGAAGTTGTTTTATTTATTTATTTGTTTTTTTTTTGCGTTTTCGTCGCTCAATGAGAGTTTTGTGCAAGAACGTTTCGCTATTTCGCTGTGAGACGTGTTCTTTGACGGAGGGCATAACGCTTGCGCTTCCATTTACAATCGCGTGCGTGCCAAAGTGGATACGTTAAGTTTTTTTTTTTGTTCAGTTTTTTCTTTGCGGTTTCGCTCGATTGAATTGCAGATACACAGATACGTCAAGCGTAGTGAATGACTTGATGGACAGACGCATGCACAACAAAGTGCTTGTTCTTTTCCACCTAACTGATGTTTGAGTAGTGCTTTGAGTTCTCTTTTTTTTGCGTCTTTGTGGGTGGTTCTAATCCCTTTGTAAACAAACAAATGCATAGTCCTGATAAGTGAAAACAATGTGAAATAAATGTAAACAGTGAATGCAAATCCGAAGGCATTTTTAAGTGTTTTTTTGTGGATGCATTAATGCAATTGGATTATCAAATGACAACAAGGATGGTATGTAAATAAGATCGGTATCAAAATCAAAATACATTTTACTAATTTTAAATTTTTCTAAGTCATTTTTGTAGCGCTAAATTGAGTTGCGATTTTAATTTTTTTTGTGATGTAAGTACAAAATAATGCTTTTCGAACTGTTATAAGACTTTGCTTCTTGCCAAATTTCTGGAATAACGGGAAGAACCCTTGCGAGTTTCAATAAGGACCGCAATCATAAGTAATTGATATTAATTGCAACTAGATACCTCAACACATTCCTGTGAAAAAATTCTGGTGACAGATAGACGGGCAACAAATCCGATAATGGATACGTTTTTACTTGTGAGGGACAGAACCCTTAAAAAACAGGAAGTAGTTGAAACTTTGTGATCTTCAATACTAACTGAAGGAAAATATATTAATTCCAGTATTCGATCGATTCTTTAGGCCATAAGTTCGCGGTACCCTTCAATAAAATAGTAGAGATTTCATAACTCTTATATTTTTTCTGTACAAAACGAACCTTAGAGCAAAATATGTGATTTACTTACGCACCTTGATAGAGACAATGGCATCTTAGAAATAAATGCATTTGATGAAAAGAGCTCTTTTGAAAAGTGTATGTTTGAAAAAAACTGTTTCTTAAGAGATAACCTTATTTTTAAAAGTAAATTAATTAATTTAAAATTCTTATAAACTTTTAACACTTATTCTTACAAATACAAAATATAAATATATGCAAAATCATGTTCATCTTTGCTATCAGTTTCTATTTCAAGGGCAGGTCTAGATATTAAATTTTAATCCCAGTCCGAATCTGGTCAATTTATCCACTTAGTGTCTACATTTTGTGAACAAAACGTTGGTAGACCGAAAAAATAGTTTTTTTTTTTTTTTGGAAACTGGCTTATTTTAAGATATTAAAGAAAAATTCTTTATTGGCACAGTGTTGTTTTTTTTACTTCTCAAAAACATTCTCTATCCAATAAGTACCCTGTGGACCTCCTCTTGCTTTAATTAGAGGTGCACATTGGCAATTGGATGCAGGTATAAATTTATTACGTTTTCAATTGACTCTGAACGTTTCTTTGCAACCTAAACTTTCATTACTGACACGAAATTGTCAATTGGGTTGAGATCTGGACTGTAGAGAAGCCAACTTAATACATCGAAATTATCTTCTTCGAAGTACATTTTATTCTAAAAAAAAATGCAAATATTTAATATTATTTTTAGTCATAAAAGTTCGAACTTATTTAAAAGTTTGATATTATTCTTTCATATAGTAAAAAAAACAAGTTTATATTTACAATTTTGGCTGTACGACAAGAGGAAAAATGATGCTGCAAGTGCCACCAAAAAGCTCCAGCGCAAATTCATTTTCTGCAGTGTCTTTCGATTCTAGGAAGAATATTCTACCCCTTTCATCTTCAGTGAAACATACCCAGACCATTACACCTTCAGTTTTGTGTGGCATCCATAAGATGCATTCAGAGCTCAGTCTTTCCTTTGATTCTATTCGCGCAGGAATCCTTTCATTTCGAACATGCAGCTTAAACTTTATTCGTCGAAAGAAATAATCTTAAGTCCAATTAAGATGCTTCTGTGCTCAGAGCAATCGTTTTTCTCTGGCTATTATTGGAAAAGGACTCTACAAGTTCGGCTTTCACGAGCCTTTTCCTCACTGCGCTCGACGAAATTATATTTTCTGAAGCTTGACACAAATCGTTTTTGAACCAATACCGACGGCATTGCACTATTTGAACGACAATTTGCTACCCAGCGCAAAAAACATCGTAGCTCTCATAAATTCCAAGAACTGCGACCGAAAAGTTACTGTGTTCAAAGGGTTATGAATACCCTTATAATGGCAAGGGTCAGGGAATATGAATTTCTGTCAATAGGGTAGGTAGAGGTAGGAACAACTTTGCGGTTAAAAAACGTTAATGTTAACGTTAAAGTTAAGCAAAGTCAATTATTGCATTATGGCTGCTACACCATCGTCAAATCTGTGGGGCTAATGTTCATTGAATTAACAACCGAATGTCTTACAACCGCCCTAAAATATTTAAATCATCGTTACGACAGCAATAATATTCATGTATTTTTTTTTCAAATTGCCACGTTTTTTTTTAAAAAAAAAAACTTCATAGCCTTCTGTTGAACAAATGATACAAATTTATTGAACATCTTTTACGAAGCCTCTAAAAATCATTTCTACGTATAAAGAGCTATGACCTCGAACTTTAAAGTACATTAAAACCATTGAGTCAATGTTTTTCTCATCCCTTAAAAAAATAAGAAAGTAACGTAGTCGCATCTCCTGCCAATAACAAGGATACGTTGTTATAAAGGACAATTCAAAAGCGCATCTGTTCTAAACGGTGTCATTTCAATTGAGTCTTACGATAGATATTTTTTTTATTCCTCTATGCTCATTTTTCAATCACCAGAACAAGATCTTAGGCTGCATTACATTTCTCCACAGCATCCTTGTCGTGTCTCCCTAGCAGTTTCCGTCGGTACGCCTTGGTTCGCCCGCAGTGAGTATTTCTTGCGTTTTTCACATTTGTTCATTGCTAAAAATATCGGAAAAGTCATGTCAACAGACAGACACCGATTTGCTGCATCATTCCCAGCTTGAATTGGAAAAGGAATTGATTCCAAATTTTAAGAAAATGGAATGCATTTGCGACGAGCCGTGAAGCACAAATACTGAACCTATTTTTTTTTTAATGATAATCGATATTCACTTCAGAGCTTCTTATTTCGGAGAGATTAAAAATCGGATATAACTACCTAAAAAATTGAACGATGTGAATTAAGGACAATCAATCACTTTAACATGTCTTTTAAAAAAAGCTAAGGTCCTACTGGCATTCCTTGAGGAACTTCAAATGTAATATTGACAGCTTTGGATATGAGCTTGAAATTTACATATCAGTGCCGCAATGACATAATCTTCTGAACATTTATTGAAGCAATCCAAAAACATTTCAATTTACATAAGAGGTCGAGGTAAATATTTACCAAAAGGAAGGAGTTTTTCAGACCTCCAGAAAGGTTAAAGTTTCAAAGAGATCGAGTGCCACAACAACCCTTAAAAGCCGCATCATCAACAACATTAAACACAGAAATGAACATCATACGTTCATAGCTCGAGGCGTTTTACGGCAGAGTGTTTACAAAAAATAAAAATCAAGGAATGGTGTGAAAGATAAACGAACGGAGTTTTAAGTCATCTCATCAGACTTAAAAGTTAAAGGATTTAGGAAAACATTTAGAACAAGGAAACGTTAAAAAAAAATACTTAATTGAGAAAAATTAAGAGGGTGAAAACAATATGCGAAAAATTGAGAAACGTGAAGGAACCTTCAAACATTTTTTTGAATCTTAAGGAAACCAATGAAACCTCAACGAAATTGATCAAACTTATATAAGGATAGTGATAGATGATAGGTGAGGTGAGAAAATTGAAGAGATTTCAGGAAATTTCAGGAACCTTAAGGAATAAAAAAAAGGAAATTGTAGAATAATCAAGTATATTAAAAACAGTTGAGAATAATAAGGAAAAATCGGAAAACAAATATGATCAAAAATGAATGACTCCTCCTTTTTAATTAAACCATAAAAAAGAATTTTGTTGTTCTCGAAAATATTTCGAAGTTATTTGCCTTTTAAAACTTTAGGAATACTCGAAAAAGAGCTGCGATACCTCAGACATAACTAGAAACAAATATCATAGTTTTGAACGTGTTTCGTTGCCAATCGCTCGGCCTCCACACCAAAACAAAAAATGGTCAATCTATCAATGTAAACAACGTCAAAATAAAAACTCCATCTGCCACTATGCTGGCTTCAATCTAACCCCAATGTGGGTGAGCAATCACTTGTTGCCGTTGCCATTCATTGCCTCATTACGAAGCCACATGGTAAAAGTCACTCATCATTCGTCCAGCCCACCTAATGTCCATCCAAATTGCAATTTTTTTATTTTCCAACACACCACCAACCCCCTACCCGCGACAAGTATCCGCAAATGACCGTAATACCAATTCCAACTAATTTATTGAAATAATATGACACCAACTCTAATTTACGCCCGTTGCCATTTGTTTGTTCAACTTACTGGAAATACATACCAAAACACGAATGCGAAAACTAGAATGAACACAGAACAAGCTAAGGAAAAGGAAAACACAAAAAAAACAACCCCAAACCAAAAAAAAAAAAAAAAGAAAATCTCGTCTCAATTTTCCAAAAATGGTTAAAATGAGTCGCCCACGCATCTTGAACTTAACACAGCAAAGTGCGCACCCAAGACAGCATAGCCGCCGCCACCACCACCGCCATCGAGGAGGAGGCTAGCGTGTTCGCACATAAAGCTAACTACTTCACACCTACGCCACTGGAGCGTGTCGCTGGTGTTGATTCTCCACACTGCATAAATGCAACAACGTCTGGCCAGTGTGTGACGAGAATCAAACTCCTCCACCTTGTTCAATGGTTGATCAATCAAGTGTAGTGCACAGACAGAGTCAACATAGTAAGAGTTTAGCAAGGCGGTACGAAAAAAGATTGGAATTATCCGGATTGAGTTCTGGGCCGAGATTAAAACTGCAATGCAAATGGCTTTTCACTGGTCTAGTCTGGTGGTATTTTGGAGCAGTTTATGGTGCCCAAAGATGAAGTATCTCCTCTACAAACTAGTCAGATCAGTCGAGGTCGTTTAGAGAGATTTTGTTGTTATTCCGAGGATATCTCATCGTTAAGGAAATAGTTTGATAAGACTAAGCGAGACGTTGGACCTTCAAAAAGTCATAAGTGTAAAAAGACAAAATGAGAAAATTTTATTTTGCTTGCGAAGAAATATTTTCAAAAATTTAGTAACTTTTTTGTAAACTATTTCTCCGCCTTAAAAAGAAGATTGTGTATTCTTCCGCTTCAAAGAATCATCGACTGGAAGAGGAAGGCAGAAATTAACATCAAAAATCTTCTGATCTGTTAGATCTACTTTCAAGCTTGGCGGTGATGCCATAATAGCCTGGCGATAATTTCTCCGCTGGTGATGAGGACCTCATCCGTATTGATTTAAAGGTGACTTAGGAGAAGCAAAGTTGAATATGGCCTTAATTTACATTTATGCAAAATAATGGTTGGGGACATTTTTGAAAGCCTTGTCAAGGATATATTTTTCAAGAAGAATAAAAAAATATATAAAATGGCCAGTCAAATCGTTCGTCCTTTACCCAATAGAGCTTTTTTGAGACTAGCGTGACAAAGATATTTCAAAAATAATGTTTAATATCGGAAAACAAACTTTTTGAGATCCTCCAAGCAGCCTGGAGATTGACAACTCTGGAAACTCTCAAAAAGTTAATCGACAGAATTCCTTGATTGGCGGAGGAGCTAAATACCGATTTTTTGGACAGAATATGCTGTCCCGAAATTCAAGAATAATACAACCAGATTGTTGTAATCTAAAAATTTGCCACTGCCGTGCAAATATTAACATAACTATTGAAGTTTGATAACTTATTGATTTTTGTTCCACAGACACAGTGTGAAAAATAATCTTTATAAAATAGGCAGGAAACTTTCGGAAGCTGTCCTTTTTTATAAATAATATATATATCCTTTTCAAAACCAACTGGAAGAGTGCCAAAAAAAAAAAAAAAAAAAATTTCAACCCGAATTCTGGATGCATTTGAACTATTCCAGAGACAGTTCAAGCCCCGGGTAAAAAATTAACCGCATTTTAAGTTCATCATAGACCTAGCTTGTAATCTGTTCACTGTTACGCACTATTTTATAGGTTTTTTTTATTTTTGTTGGCTGACATTGAAAATTTGGATCATGAGGACATAAGAAGCGCTGGTGAGGCTCAACTATACTTGCATGCCTAAGTTGGAAGGAGAAATACGATCGTAACATTTATTTAAAAAAATAGCTGCTGTGTCTCTGATTTGAATCAACATTTAATCAAAAGAATTTAAAGCAGTCAAAAGATCCTAAAACTGTATGAATGAAAAGTTATAACAAGATTTCAAATAAACACTTAAAGACTTCAAAAAGACTTCAAAGAATTCACGCAGTCTTTTGGTTTGAAGTCTTTTGATTTTATTGTGCTAGAAATCTTCGGTACATGTTCTATCACAGCTCATGGTATTTGGTTACTAAACTAGGGTTTTCAAATTCTTTCTTTAAGACATACTTTTTGATTTTTCTTCACAAATGCATTTGACATTCTTTTCACAAGTGACATATTTCGAATAACATTGCAAAGATCATAAAAGTTGTTGTTGTATCCGTCTGAACCTCAAAATAAAAATATACTTTCATCTGATAAGACTACGTAGCTCGAATCTGAATTCGATGTCATGTGCGCCCGTGCAAAATTTAAGCACATTTCCTTTCGACCCACGTTAGGTGGGAGATTTTTCTTCAGTTTCGGTCTTTTAAAATGTGGGGCATTCCTTATCACTCTTTGAAGTGTAGATAAAATTGCTGTAATGCTAACACTTCTCTTAAAATAGCTCTCTTATTAGCATTGGGAATTATTCTATTATAATCGTCTTTTAACCTTACGACTTCTACCGGTTGTTTAACAGCCTTTAATCCTTGTGAGCTTCAATTTTTCTTTCTCTACCACAGTTTGTGACTTACCTCTACCCATATTAATTTTTAATTATTACTTGAACAGAAAAAAAAATGGTCTGATGACGAATCGAAACTATACAGAAAAAGCAAAAACCGTGTAAGGGGATGCTTCCGAGTCATGCTCCTTTTGACAGAGTGCACACAAAGATCAGAGCAGGGCCACCTACTTTCTTCCTTTCTTTATGCGTTAGTGCTGCTGCTGAGCACGCTGCTTCCAATTGATTAGACTAAGCTCTCTGGCGTATGCGATTGCTTGATCCTTGAACCGGAAGTTCGGTCTTCCCATTCTTGTTGAACCTGGCAGCTTGGATTTGTAGAACCTTGGCTGGATAAAAGAGTTCAAGATGACTGTATGAGTCCATTAATCTAATCGAAAGTCAGTCCTTTCTTGCTTCTTGCATTGAATTCATTACTTGTTTATCCAAATAACTTAATTTCGATCACCTAAAGTTTCCAACAAACAATCTCTTGATCATTTTCGGAACGTCTGTTTCTGCTACAATTTTTCGCTCTCTCTCGCTCTCTACGATACGAACTCTAATCCACAAATCAGAGCAGACCTTTTTTATTTAACATAAAGACCTTAACTAAATAAAGTACTCGTAGGAGTTATCCAAATCTCATGATCTACCTCCAAGAGGTAAAAAAAATATTCTATTTACCATTTATGGTCCAAATTTTGCACACGAGTTTCATTGCGTTGGTGGACGTTTTGGTGTGCGCTCAAACGATGATTACGCATCGTCGTCAGCGTGAACGCAGCAACCACTTCTCTCCATCCTAATACGCGCAGTCACAAATGATCCGAATAAGGGAATCCATACAGCAGATGCTGAGCCTATCATTTTTCATTTGGATACCGTGCGACCAAAAACGCGTATACGACAACGACAACCACGAAATATGAAGTCTTGGTACCACTATTGGCCATTTAAGCATTTACATGCACCAAAAGTGAGTGCTGCAGCTAGAGGAGACCTCACGTCATAGCCCAAAGTAAAGCGAACTATTTGCACAGATTAAATGCTTTCCAACCAAATGTGGATTATGGCGCGAAGGTGTTTGGGCGGAATTTTAAGCCAACCCGAGCTGAGGGGGAAAAATCCACTAGTAGACGTACTCTCTAAGCAAACTGCCAACTGCCGCCAACTTAACTTACAGCCAACGACTTAATTTTAACAACTCTGCGGCTGCTGCTGGTGCCTACTTTGGCTTCCAATGATGACAATGGCGACAAGTTTTATGGTCCAAGTATGCAATTTCGTATTCGTAATGCACGCGAGTGTGCATAAATGTTTCGTTTCGATCTTCGCGGATGCTGATGTGGGACAGGAGGTTTCCCAAGACAGATATGCTTGGTGAGGTCGTTTTTTTTTTGTTTTGTGCAAGTTTCTTTTAGCCAAATTCGTGGCACGGCTGCATTTTGTAGGCACAGACTGAAAGGTGGCCTACGCAGAAGCGATTAATTCACTTCCATGTTCATTTTGTGGGATTAAATTGGTGAGGTGAATCCGAAATTGGTGAAATGAAAGTCCTTTTCACGATGGCCATAGAGAAAAAAGGTCGCACCGTGTCCAGAGATTGCGTGGAGCCGCCTACTTGTGAGTGGTCATGGTTTGGATATTGGGATAAGGAAATTGGATTTTTATGAGAGTTGTAATAAGCTAGGATCCATAAAAGGGTTTCGCTAGAGATTAACGAAGTCTTTGCTTGGGGCGAGGCAAATACATGCAATATGCTGTAACGCCATAGGTATTAGTAAGATTCGTCACTATGGAAACATGAAAAATCCTCCAGGCCCAAAAAAATTAAGACATGTCCGCAGGAGTCTTAAAGTCACGACGATTATGAGTTGAAAGTTTTTTGAACAACCCCCATGGAATAACTTTGGAGGTCGCAAATAAGTTCAAGACAGAGAAATGACTGAGGTGACAAACTCACCAAGGGGGAGAAGATATCCGGAAAAAAGCCGAACAGATATCAGCAAAAAGGCCTGCTTTAGAGGTCCTAGATTGAAGATTATACTCCCTCGTATTTATTCTGTATTTAAGCTGAGAACAACCAAACTTTGAGCAAGAGATCTGGTGATCCAAACTGATCATGCAAAGATTTTTTTATTAAGTTTAAAAGTTTTATTTTGTTCGCTTTCAAATATAAATTCTTCCATCAACTCAATCTACCTGGTATCCCATAAATTCGTTGTGTGGATCATCATTCAGACAGACACAATTGTGTTTTAAAAATAGTAAAAGCCTGCGTAACTCGTCATTCTCTCGCTTCCAGTTTACTAGGTCAGACAGACGAATAATAGGACTCATTCAGCAGCTGTCAAGTAGAACAGCTGAAGAAATGCCCACCTGACAATCAACATTGCCGACAGCTTTCTTCCAAGACAATTTCCATTTCCATTTGCATTTCCCAATTACCGTTTTTCATGGCGCAGTGGTTTCCCTAAACCAACACCAAGACTCCATAAATACTCGTACACACATTTTTCCAAAAAGAAAAATCCACTAACGATGATCTCCCATTTCGCCCTATGCGATCGCCTAAGGAATGAAAATTTGGATCACTCTCTTCCCAATACCAACCCAAAAAAAAAAAACACACACACAGAAGTAGTGTGTGGTTAAAGGCGCGACGCGAAATTATAGCCGCATTCTGACTTCTACCAAATTTAGGCAACTGACTCATATTTCGAGAACTTGTGTTCCAAATTAAGAATGTCTCAGGAGGCAAAATATATTGAAAACGGATCGACATCGAGATGATGCGATGCGATGGCGGGATCGGGAGCGAGTGAAGCAGTGCCACTAAATAAACGCGCCAAAAGATGTGCGAGCGACGCATACTCATGATATTTTCCCAAGCTAGCACCCGCTAGATTTCTGTGCAGAGAAATGAATTGAAGACAACGCAGTCAGTTGGTCTACGAAAAGAAAGCTAATTTTGCGGATGCTCGTCTAGCCCATGGGCGGCCTTAGAAAATGTGGTCAGCTTCTTTGCTTATTTTTCTGAAGCTTCTTGGAATTTATTTTAACTTATAAAAATCTCTACATCCTTTTCTCATTTTTTTTAAAAGGTGCGCTTCGCAAGGCCTTGCAAACTGTTTTTCTAAATTGGAAAATTGTACATTTTTGTCATCTTTTTTTACTATGGAATAAAACCATTGAACGATTTTTCGCAATGGTATAAAAATATCAAGCCCTTTGAAATATTGATGCCTTACTTGGTATGATTAGCAGCCATGTCTTATTCTTCTTCTCCATGCCACGTTTTATGGTAGGCCAGAGAACGTCGCGATTACCTTCCTACTTTGTAATTACTGTTGCTGAGTTTTCAAACCCTTTCATTTCGAATGTTTTTTTGATGATTTATATATTTTAAAATTTGGGTGAACAGTTTTTAGCATTTTATATTTCTAATGTCACATTTCATAATTTTTTTTATTTTAATTTGAAAGAAGAAAGAAATATAGTGCAGCAAAATTTCGGTTTAATTTATGTTAAAATGGAGGTGCCAAGACTTTATTCTTTTAAAAATGCCGATATAAATATTTAATATTTCATATTTCAGCAGGAAGTTTGTAAAACAACTTTTGACATACGATGGAGTACGAGTTTCTAAAAAGTGTAGTCCGAAATGATAAATTTAGAATAGTAGGAGAATTGTTCCTTAAGATATAAGAGCCGACTATAGGATTCTGCATATAGTCCCCTCACATAAAAAATATTTTTAAAACTTTATAATAATATAAGTGACGTTCTGGAAAAATTTTTGTTATTCGAAATAGTTCCATAGAGTGAGCTAATCGGGTTCAATTCCAAATTTTTCTTAACGCGCATTTCTGAAGTAGCCCCTCAACTACACATACCATGTTCTTGTCTCGAATAAAAGTATTATATTCAAGAGGCATCGAACTGCTGAAAGAAAGTACATGTTTTTACATTCAAAAACTGTTCAGTCCATTTAAAATGTTGGTCTATAAAAACTCCTCAATATTTGAATTGACTTACTACTTCAATGCAAATGCAATTCCCTATGCAGTATTAGTGTTAAATAGAGACTGAGTACCTAGTCCTTGGCAATTGTTATTAAAAATATTAAACCTTATACAAATAGGTGCATGAAAGATGACCTGAATGTCTGTCAATTCTTTTGTGTCAGCATAAAAAAAAATATTAATTTAGTTTTATTGCTAACGAGAAGTTTGTGCTTAGCGAACCACGATCTTAATAAATGAATATCTAATGGATTGATTGAATCATATCTAATTGCAAGACCATCAGCAAAGGCTTTAACTTTCCCGACAAATGAAAGCTCAAAATAATTTATATAAATTAAGAAGAGAATGGGACCCAGCATAGATCCTTGAGGAACACCTACATTAATATCCTTCGAGTCGCTTAAGACATTACTCACTTTTACTTCGATTACTTAAAAAAAGATTCACACCAGCTATGCCAACCACGAAAACTAATGTTATTAAGCGTTTTAAAAATATACTATACTAATAGTATACTGCGATAAACCATATCAAAAGTTTTGGTTATGTCAACGAAAAATAGTGCGCTACAATATTTTTTGTCATCCATACCTTTTTGTATAAAGGAACAAAAGTCCAAAAGTGCTCTTTTTCTTCAGATGAAAGCCTTGATAAAACTTAAGTGCATTGACATGAATCACAAAATCCTTGTTAAATAGAGGTACCATAGCAGCACATTTCAATTTATCAGATTTAAAATAAAAGCCAAAATGTCAACTCTCTACTCAGCTAACCAGCAGCTAAATCTTTTGAGTTCCGGTCCTGCTTTAATGATCAAGACAATGTTAGGCTTAGGACACTGAAATGTAAAAATTATCGGTTCTATCGTTCTTCCTCACTCCAAACATTCTGTGAAATGGAAAAATCCATTTGCATCGAGTGTGGTGTCGTTGAAATTGGTCCACATCTTTGGCTATCGTCTTCTTATATGGTTCCATTGTATATGGTATTGCTTGAACCACAGAGCCTGTAAATGCAAAAAAGAAGTGAAGGATTTTATTAAAAATCCAAACCCCATTTGTGATAGATTTATTTTCATAGGAAAATTCCGAGCTGGCAGTGCCAACACACTACCGCAGCGAAAGTATCTTAAAACTATGAAATCTGTGCAGGCAAGATGCGTCATCGCATTTGTGTGTGCTCCAACAAGTGGCCGCCACGATGGATGCGAGTTCGCCCCTCCTGGTGTGGTGGTGGTTATTTTTGGTCAATCTAGAAAGGATGATATTTGAGTTTAGTGCTTTTATTTTAGATGTGTTTTCAGTTAATAAAAAAAAAATCTATCAAGAAGATCACATGGTCTTTTTTAAGCAAAACACTTTCTATGTTGATTTTGAGAATTTTCTCTTCTTCTTATTTTCTTCTTTTTTTTTGAAAATTAATGGGGAGAGTAGTTTATTTAGTTCAAAACGTTGTGCTGCTTGTAGGGAGGGAATAAGGTAAGCTGATTCGTTTTTGTGTCATATGCAAGTCCAATGAATTTGATGTGCATGGACATATTTATAAATGCGTGAGGATCGGATGGATATCTATGAGATGCGACAATGTTGCAATAGGCTGTAAGGGTTGCCGTCAAGGGATTTCATGTGGTTTTTAATATGATTAAAATAGAAAACTGATACATCCCTTGCAATTTTTTTTTTGAATTACATATATTTTCTTTGTATTTTGTTCTTGTTGAGAATTAAATATCGGCCACTCCGTCAAACAACAAAAAACAATATTTTATTAGTTAAACTACTAAACTAAACATTTTATTAAAAACAAGGACTGAAAACAGAAATTTTCAGGAATTCTATCATTAAAGAAATTGTCCGATTTGTTTGTTTGTTTGTTTCAATTTGAAAACTTAATTGTTCGAAGCTGCTTAAGCCTTGTGCGCAAAAAATTTTACACTTTTTTGTAGTTTGGACATTTTTTTTACTTGGAAAAAAATATGTTGCAAACTATCCGTACCACACAAAAAAACAAGTCTGACTTAACTCAACGAAAAGAACAACGCACATTTTATAAACCTCTTGTAACATTCATATATGTAAAATAAAAACAAGACAAATATTACGCATACGGCCGAGTTTTAGAATAAAAAAAATTAATAGATTTTTTAAAAATTTTATTTTAAAAATTACTCTTCAACGATGAACCCAACCTTCCGCAGCTGATCCCTAAAAGTAGAGATAAAAATCCATAGAGTTTGTCTTGGACTCTGAAATTAACGCAAATCAATAACGAAAATTATAACCTCTACTGAAATTAATTAATATTAATATCCAGTGTTGAACTTATGTCTTGAAATACTTATGATATATCTCAAACAATTGTAAATGCTGTGAGAGACAGTTCTATTTGCTTAAGCGGGCTAACCAGACATTTCTAAAAATCTTAAAATATCGTCATTAAAGAAATTAACTCAATTAACTCAAAAAGGACTGCGAAAATACAATCGAAATAATAATAATAAACACAAAACAATGCTTTTTGAATCTTTTTGTGTCCAGGCTCACCTCCTACTGATTGGCCATGTAAATAAACTGTCGCTTCTGAGCACAACGAATACGGAGTCCTAGATTGAAACACGACCGACCTCTACATTAAACAAGTCTTACTTTTTGAGTCACTCATATATCAAAGATTTCGTCTTAAAAAATTTGCGAGTACATCGTTCTTACTCGTCACACAAGGTTTCAGTAAGGATTGGTTACTTTGCATTCCACCTAAACCTCCTTTAATTTGCTCTGTGAGCTTTTCCAACGAAAACTGGCCAGCCATCGTGGTCATCATGACTTACCCGCTTGATCTTTTTGATACGAGGCTGCTTCAAGAATAAAACCTGTTCAAACTACCCGTGGTCTGTCTGTACGAAGCACGAAGCAGTACGCGATATTCAAAAAAAAAAAACATACATTTTTTTTTGTTTTATTCTGTTTTGAATAAAAAATAAATCTACCGTCGGTTTCTCTGTATAATTAACACAAATTACCAACCCATTCGAATTCAAAAAAGTAGACTCGCATCATCTTCCCATACATGAATATCAATTAACAAAGTAAGACCCAAGTTAACCTACCTGAGGCAAACTAGATTTTCCTTGAAAATCAAAAAACATATTTTCAATATATTTTGTTTGCTACTTTATCTATAAGGAGCTCGAAAATACTTTCGCCGCCCCAAATAAATTCGCAACAAAATATTCTGCTGATTGACATTTGGCAACCCTGCCGAACTTCATTATTCATCGCATCAAAAATCCAGTGATCCTCCCGTTGAATGTTATTTTTAAACAAATTGCCATACACACGATGTTTGCCATATTTGGTCTAGAAGCCGCCGCATAGACTGTCTTTCCTTCGACCGCTGCCAACAATAATTCTAGTCGATCGGCATAATATTTTTTTTTCGAAAAATATTCTTAAAACCCAAAAATAGATCAAAAAAGACAAAAAAAAACACTGCCGCACATGTATGGCATTTTTGGTATTTTTTTACAAAAATATAAACAAAGCAAATCATTGATAAGGACTAGAACTAGTAGAAGTATCCAGCAACCGGCCTGATCGGTTCAGTCCGCCCATTCCAATTCTGATGCTTATGCCGTCATTTTGGGAAATGATTTTTATCAAAAAAAAACACTCTCGCTCTCTCTCTCTCTCTGCCTCACTTTTCCTCTCTGTAATGATTAAATATGATATTTTAGAGGGTCTAGAAATAAAACTATAAAGTCAGAGCCTTCTGTGTATTTACGGTCCACATATAACCAACGGAAAAAAAAAAATAATCATCTCAGATTGGACATTGGCTGGTTTGCTAGATCACCACCGCGTTTATGTGTAAATAGATTTTTTTTGTTTTGTGTTTTTGAAATGCTTACACACTGTCGAAAAAATGCGCTCCCTATTGTAGTGCTTTTGGTTTCTCTTTTTTCGTGTGTGTTTTTGAAAACTTTTTGGACGTTACTCGTGGTCGCGCGAAAACGATCCGACGACAGACGAGCGCGAGACAGGCCTATACAATCGCTTTAAACAATAACCAAACGAGTGAGGAGTCAAGAAGCATACAACTTAACGACCGTCATCGATAGACGACGTCCATCTAAGGTGGATATATTTTTGAAAAAAAGTCTTTAGTTGCGTTTTGGATGTCAACGTGTTCGGGCGGAAATAAAAGTTTAAACAAAAAAAAATCAAAGGATACTCGATTTTCCAGAAAAAAAGAAAGTGAACTTAAACAGTAAACTGTGAAACAATTGCAACGTGCTGGTGAATCTTTTTTTTTAATATCATCGTCGAGTGTTTACAAACAACGGTCACGTGTTTTGAATTTTCGAAAACACTGAATATAATCGCGGAACTTATAAAGAATTCAAAAAAAAAAAATAAAGAACCAACAAATTAGTGCATGAAATTCAAAACTGTTTTCGGAATACCATTTTTAAACGTGAACTTTATTTCGATTAACCGAAAAAGGCAATTTTCGCACACAAAACAACACTCACGACACATCGGCAAAAGAAACCGGGAATCGAATTTCAGAAGAGAGGAAGTTCCCTTATTTTTCTGTTTCTATTTCATTAAAAAAAAAACCGTTTTCGACTTGTTCAAAAACGGAGAAATAAAAACACATTTTTTCGTTTTCGAAATTTGACGGGTTTTTGAGATATGAGAACAGTAGACTGGATTTAATGATAATGTTGCCGGAGTTCTTATTTAATGGTGAATATTTTTTAAAAAATTTTTAACAATAAGCAAGTTTCGCTTTAAAAATTGTTTAAGAGAACTTGGCTTGATTTTTTCTTTTTTGATTTTCGGTGAGCAAGAGATTTGTTTGTTTGTTCTCTTATGGGGTTGTAGTTTCATTGAGTTGGAGTCGATCAAAGTTGCATGTAAGGTGTCATGTAACGAATGTGTATCTTTAGCAAAATATGCTTTCGTCAAATGTGTGTGCATTTTTTAATGCGTCAGTGATATTCAGGGAATTTTGAAAAGGAAATAACGGGAGTGCATAATTCATTTTGTTGGGAACATTTTAAAAAAAAATCTAGAAAATTACCGAGCATTTAAGCTTTTATGGATACGCACACACTTTCATGCCGGATGGAATTTTTAAACTGTAAAATAGTTCGAGTGAAACGATCCTCTTGAAATTATGTATTCAAGAGTTAACATTTACCTAAGACCATTGTAGTCGCCTATAATAAACGTTTGCTCTTCGAATGTCGTCATATCCTTAAGTGGAACTTTAGTAAGTGTCCCCATCTCTTAATGGTTTCAGGATATCATTCATCCTGGCACTTTGGAGGCGACGAGACTGCGCAACGCCTCCAATGGTTATTTTAGCAGACCGATCAAAATGCTTCTTGGACTTTTGAATATTGATGTCCGAGTGTTGATCCTTTCTTGGCGAGTTCACCTGCCATTTTGTTTTTCTCGATATTTATATGGCCAGATTCCTGTCACCTGGTGGTTTTCAACATAAACCTTAATCCAGTTGGCCTACTCTTGTTGCTTTTTGCTGCTTTTTAAGAGTGCAGATTTCAGTCTTAAAAGACACTTCATTCTTTTGGAAGTCTCAATGACTCATTTGTGTGGTATAAATTGCTGTTTCATAGGTATGGAGAATTTCATCACAAAATTGTGAAATAGGGCTGCATAACTTTCAACAAATCTGACACCTGATCATTTACAGAAGTGGTTGACAATTTTGAGAAATATCAGATAAAAGATTGATTGGAATCCTGAAGACGATAAATCGATGCTTTGACCCTCCAATAACGCTGGGTGCAGTACGTATTTGTCTCGGCAAATCAACCACAAATGCAATCCATAACGTTACCACTTAGAAAACGAGGACCGATGATTGTGGACATGTTTGAAGAAGGAAAGAAAATTTTAAGACATTCAAATGTGGTGAACCCCAGGATATAGTGTCATTGGTCCTGCGATTTTGGTTTTTATTCTTGATTACTTCAAGGAAAACTGATAAGCTCCTAAATTAGAAAACGAGGACCGATGACTATCGACTTGAATGAGAAAAAAGGACAATTTTTAGTCAAATAAAAGTGGTGTACCCCAGGGAAGCGTTATTAGTCCTTTGCTCTTCAAATTTTTCCTCGATTGAAGGACAATTGTTTTACTCCTTAGTTTGTTTTTTTTGGCTCATGATGCAGCCATTATGAGCGAAGATCAAACTTATCTGCAACAAGCGCTTGATATGTGGATGACTGTTTTGAAGAGGAATGGATGTTTCCACCAGTCAAAAATGAATAAATAGCGGTGCCGCCCATTCTTCGCTCCATTAGATATTTATTTCAATAGAAAATTTGTACCCAAGTGGAAACAGTTTTAAAATCTTAGAAATGGAAAAGTTTTGGAAATTGTCTAAAGCCGAGATGAAGAGGACCGAAACCTTCAGATCTGTAAATTTTTGTTTAGGCCACACATGCCAACCAGTAGAGATGCAGTTGAACAGGACTGTTATAATTGCTTTAGATCGAATCATAACCACGCGTTAAAAAAGAAAAAGAAGCTTATCTAAAACTTATAAAAGACTTTGCAAAGTACACAGGCCTTTTACCTCGAGTAAACTGAATATGTGATGTCCTTCCGCGGATATAAATCATACAAAGGTGAAGTGGATTTTGGATTGAATTCTGTGGATCAAGAAAAAGTCACTGTACACAAAACCCTTAAAGGATCATTAAAAATCAAACCTTGCCAAACCTCAAGACCTACAATCAATATATTGAACTAACCCATATTCCCAATCAAGCTCTGCACTAGAAACTCGAGAACCTCAAATCAAGAAGCATGAAGCATGAGCAAAGCCTACTAACTGCTTTCCGTCTTATATTAACGAATGCATTATCTTACCCGATTTTTTTTGTTGTTTTTTTCAGTCGGCAATAGCATGCAGGACTTATCTCGTGACGAAATCAATCTGTTAAATGGGGCCAGCACTGCATGCGGAAAAGAGATGTGCTCATCTGTGATACGTTCCACGGTCGTTTCACCGTCGCCATTGAAAGCCCCGATCATTCAAGCCATACCGGAAGTCAGCTTGGTTCATCCTGTCAAATTGGAAGAGGATACAACCGATCTATATAGCACGCCGTGGCATCACGTCAGCACTCAACCCTTGGACATGGGTTCGAGTAAGCTGCTACTTCAAGGCTCCGACGATCCACTGATATCTCGTGGCGCGCACACCGTCGATGATGATCATCCGTCGGAGTTCAATTCAATAATTGCATCAGTGCCGATGAAGAACGTCAGCTCTTCCAAGAGCCAGCTTAAGGCTAAGCTTCAAAGTGCTGCAAAGAAACCATCTACCCCAAGGGCAAAACGAAAAGGCGCCATCAAACTACGGTTTCATCATCAGGCATTGCCAGCAGAATACTTAAGTCACTATGAGGCTACTCAGGGTCAACATATACCCAAGATTGAAGCGACACCGAGAGAAGCAGCACCAAAGTTGGTGGGCGAAAAATCACCAACAAAGAGTTCGCACGAAAATGTGCGCAATTGGTTGCAGAAAATTGCCGAAATGCAGCGTCAATCGGCAGCAATGGAGACTATGGACGATTCGGGAAGTGAAGAGATACCCACCTTCGAGCCACCGCATCCTCCCGAAGTTGATGTGAATGCAAACCTACAAAAGCCTGCACGGAGAGTTGTCAATTATTCAGATCTGCCTTATATGGGCGAGATGACACTGGACAACTCGAAACCAAGGCGAGGTCGTAAGCCTAAAAAAGCAGACATTTGCCATCTGATCTACAAAAACTACGGCACCATTCTTCCAGGAACTCCGAGAACCGCCATCGAAGGAAAGTTACTAGGTGAATGTGCCACAATCCAAAAGCTGGATGAACCATTAAACTTGTGTCTGCGGGACCATGCGGATTCATTCTCCGTTTCTAGTAATGATGAGGAAGGTTCAGATGCGAGAACTAACTCTAATTGTCCTACGCCAATCGCAACGCCATTGGATGCGGTCACTGACACGCTTTTGGCGGCCAACCTTAAACTCTCTCTTCCAACCGTTGGATCTGCAGACCTGCCCGCAGTCGAACCACCTATAAGTCAGTCAACGTGGCCTAATACAAATACCAACGCAAACCTCCTTCTTCATCCAATGGGCTTATACTACCAGAAGCTCATCGAATCGGGTAACTTTCCCGGAGCCAATGTCGAAACCATCAGTCACAACAATCAACTGGCCCTTAAAATTCCAATTCGCAATACAAACCTTCTGTCTCTGCCCAAGATTGAACGACCTATATCTACGCCGGAATACCCCGAACAATTAAACACTCCCAGCTCGATAAAGTCTGAAAACTCGATCACCACATCTGCAAGTCTTGCGACCAACCATCCCCCGCAGAAGCGCAAACGCTCGGCGATATTCATTCCACCCATGCCGGCCGAGAACACCACCAATCCAGCCACAGAGGTCAGCATTTGCAAGTTCAAATTCACCGGAGGCGCCAATCCCTCGCTGCAAGAGAAAAAGATGCTTTCTGTCGACTCGGATGGAAACTATCGCTACTACAGTGGTACTGGCGACAAATCCATGCGCAGCTATGAATTCTTCCCTCGTGAAAGCCTTCAACAATCGGGCGCTGTACCAGGAATGAATTGCGCTGGAGTATTTCTTAACGCCACCGGGGAAAAGATTTCCATCGACATTTCGCCGCCTTCGGCTGGCCTGAGTAATGAACTCCTACAAATTCCAGACTCCCCAACAAACAGCATTCTCCTGCCATCTGTATCGGTTGCCACATCAACGACATCGTCCTCGTCACCATTTCCCTCGCCAGGGCATCTAAAGAATTCAGATAGCACCAGTTCAAATCCTCATCATCATCACCATCATCACGCGGCGCATCCTAGCTCGAAGAAAAAGAAATCTCGCCGAGCTGTTCAGCGCGAGAAACTTGAGAAAACCTTTAAGGAAAAGGGATTTCTGATACAGACGCAACAGCTGGAATCGGCAGAGGGCGCCACCTACTGTAAATTCAGACAATTGAAAAAGTTCACACGATACTTGTTTCGCAACTGGAAGGATTACCTACCGCCAGGTGAGCTACAACACTCAAATGCAGCAGCTGTGGCTGCTGCTGCGGCAGCTGCAGCTTTAAACAATCATAGCCAACATACGCCGCCACCACCGCCGCCTGCGACATCAGTCATCGGCAGTATCTTGGCAGAGAGCTACACGAATCATCAACGGAGTAAGGACTCACATGGATTCCATGAGATTCAAAATACCTAAACGTTTAGAATAGTATAAATTGTGAAAACAAAATTTTAGCTAAGTAGATATAAAATCGGCTTATATAAAAAGCATCAAACCCGTCCTATTCGATAAGTCTTAAAACAAGTAAAACACTACACAGATAACATTTGGGAAAATTTTGCAGTTTCCGGTCAGCATTTCGACTTAGTTTCATCGCTATTTTAACGAGTTTCATATTTTAACCGGGTTCCGCTCTTTCGGGACAAGCCCAAGTTTTAAGAAGCCAGTGTTCCGTCAGCGAAGATCAAAACGCGAGCGCCATTGATTCATCTTTTCAAGCATAAACTCTAACAAACTCGTATATCGATAATGTTTTCTTTCAGTTGGAATGTTGTGGACGATTTTCCCAGGGCTATGTATTTTTTTAAAATTGGGTCTAAGGACTTCAGCAACTTTATCCGATTCGGATCCTTCCGTCATTTCATTTAATTCAAATCTAATTTAATGATTGTACTGTGAAGCCATCATTTCTCCAAGTGTGTTGCTCCTGTAATTTTATGGAGAATTGCATTTGAGTCATCCTAAGACTTGTTGACCTATTAACCAGGCCTTGAGGTATTGAGCCTGAACAAAAGCTGTTTTTCATCCTGACACGCTGCTTCCGCGATAGCTCGAACTTTTTGGAAATCTGGCACTCTTATTTTTACCTTCTGGACTAGATTTCCATCATTGTACAGCTCGCTCATCTTGTACCTCGTCCTCAATTCGACCCACTTGCAAGCGAAGAATTTTACGCTCCCTAAAATCAATTGCAAAGTCTGTCTTGCTTGTCGTCCAACCTTCGGCTCCATTTAGACGAACTGGCAATATGAATATTTTGTAGAGCATGATTTTTGTCCTTCCCATGATTGCCCATGATAAGTCTTCATCGGATCTCCACCAAGGTCCCGATTGAAATAAAATCCTTTACCTCTACAGACTTGAAAAAAAAGTATTGCCTTACATGTCCACACCTTCTTGTCTGTTCAAGCCACCTTCTTGCTAGAATCTGATGTAAGTCCGGGATAAAACATAGGTTCTTGGTCCAACCTAGACAGAGCATCGGGTGTTTCGTCATCCCCTTTCATTCCCTCTGGATCAAATGCTGTTTGAATACATCCACAGGTCCATGCATACAGATGACATGATTTGCTTCAAAATTACGCAGAGGCAGGATGCCTATTCTTGGCTTTTGTTTTTTTTTTTTGTTGTAGAAATATCGTAAAATATTTTTGTTTCTTCGATATTTTCGAGCCGAAGATTTTGAAGACTCGTTATTCGCATTACATTCGAGAATTTGCCATCGACTTGACTAGCTCCTTTGCAGCGTCTTCTTGTAGACCTAAAAGAGAAGGTGTCAACTAGGAGGAAGGCCTTAGCAAACAAGGCTATTAGTGGTGCTTAGTGATGTTTTGTTTCGATTCTAAAAATCGAATGCATTAAGTAAATTTTATTAAGTGAGTTGGTGACATTTGATTTGATTAAAAATCAAAAGAAGCAACTAAATTAGGATTTCGTGTTAAATGAAAATCAATGTTATATTTAAAAATCCGAAATTGAAGTGAAACCCCTAACAACATTTTTCAACAAGTCGAAATGGAAACGCTTAAAACCATAACAGAATAATTTTTAGCAAACCTCGACAGTTTCCAAAACATATGGTATATTAAAAATTAAAAAACAAAACGTCACAAAATTTTGAAACACTGTAACATTTAAAAATAAAATTATAAGAAGACTTATTTAAATGTGAACATCGACTGATTTTCAAATAACAAAGAAACAAAATAAAACTGCCAAAGATAAGTTATATTAATATATAGTATATTTTTTTAATTAATTGAACAAGCTTTTGGTTTTCGAAATCATAACTAACCATTAAAAAAAATGAAAAAGAATCAATTATTATAAAGCTGCACAAATAAAACGCATCTAGTCTATGGTGGTTAAAAAACCCTAAAATTTAGTAAACACAATTTTAAATTAATTTTTATTTTATCGATTTTTGTTCTTTATTTATTAAATTCTGAATACATAGTAATAATAATAAATTATATAAAAAAATGTTATGTAACATTAATAATTTATATAAGTTAAGTTATAAATATATAAAAATTTCTTTTTATCTAAATAGTATGTATACATTTTTTCGTTCGTTTGTTTTTTTTTAGAAATTAAAACAGAAAGTAAATAATTTGTATATAATTCAAAAGTCTTTAAACTTAATATTTAAGAAGAAATGAAAGATAGAAAAATTATAACAAGAATTGTTAAAATGCCGAACACAGGGTGCTGCTAATTTGTTAAGCAAGAAACTATTATTTGCCTATAGTAAATTATATTTTATAATTATATCTTTCATTTATTGTTTGTTTGTTTTTGTTTTTTTAATCTAATACTGTTTATGATAATTTGTTTAAATGAATTTATTATTTTATAATTGCGTTTTTTATAAGTGTTGTTGGAAAAAAATAAATAATTTTATTTTTATAGAAAAATAAACAAATTTGTAAGTTAAACACTATTATTTTCGTATTATACTTAATCAACTGGGAATATTTTTGAATACTTGTTGAATTTAAAAACAAAAAACTCTGGATTCTTAATCACAACATGTTTTTGTTTTCCAAAACGTAAGTAATAGTGAATAAGAAACAGATATGCATATGCAAATTATTTTTTTAATCGTGGCTTTTCCTGGTAATGGTGCTTGGTTATAACTAATGCAGAACTCGGTTTTATGGTATGAAAAATATTTTACTACGTACCTTGTCCCTTAAACTCGCGATAAAAGATCACACCGAGGAGTGTCATTAAAAAAATTTACCCATTAAGTTTTTATTTGATATCCAAAATAAACTCTTGTTGAATCCAACAATTTTACATGTTTCTATAGCCTGCAGGACATCTTTAATTCGAAAAGAATTAGGACGATCAAAAGGGCGTAAGAAATAGAGACAAGGAAAATCATTGATAAAGTGCATTTAGGACGTCGCGAATTGATGTTCAATACGGTACTCATAGTAGCCCGAAAGGCAATTACTCCTGATATGAGAAAACACCAGAATGATAAATAAATTTTGCAAACACTGCAGAAAGTAATATTCAGGATTTCTGCTAAGTTTTTTTTTTCTCAACTTTTTGGCTGATTTCAAACAGCTTCCAAAGCGTACAGAAAGAGAAACGTTGAAGCTTCATAAATATCTTTCCCTGCTGTACAAAAAATTAACACAATGGGTCGATATAAGTGATGTTTATTTGATCCTCTGTCTGCGAAAACTCTTGCGGCTCTACCCTCCACGCCTTAACTCATATATAGTATATTTGATTTGAATACCCTTTTAATAAAGGTACTGAAAACCTATTAATAATCTAGACGATTTCAAAAATTTTTTCAGTTTTCTAAAAAATGTGAAAAATAAGAACCTTTGGTAATCCTTGTCCTTGTCATGGATTTTTTGTTTCGAAGTTTCGCCTATTAAAAAAAATTACACTCGAAATGACATTGTTAAAAAAAAAATCGCATGATTTATTTTAATTCTGCTGGGAAAAGGTATTTTTGAAAGCTGATGAAACAAATCACCTGTACTTTTGGTACGAAAAAGCCCTAAACTCACTTTAACATGAAGAAATAGAACCATTTTTCCAAAGGTTACAGCATAAGAAAAAGATAGGGACTCATTTATGAGTTTTATTGGAATTTTTTTTTATTCAATTTTAAATTGGAGCGGTTTAAAAAACCAGCTGCGTTAGGTGTTTGCCGAGAAATGTATCACGATTTCGAACCCATTTTAAGACAAAACTATGTAATGAAAGAAACAACAGAGCATGTTTTTCTTTAAATGAAATTATAGTAACTGTCTTAACGAACACAAGGGCAATATTTGGACATTGCAAACAGGACGAATATTAAGTTAACCTTGAAAATATATTTAAGTTAATATCTTTACTACTTCATCATATAAAGATCAAAGACCAAACGTTTAAAGAATGGAAATTAAAAAGAAATAAGGCACATTGTTTTAGGGGCGAGCACGGGTTTGTGAAAATTGTTTAAGGCCGGTATACGGAATGATTTAAGCAACTATGCCCTTTTACAAAGATAATAAAAATTTGGAAGTTGCCCAGCATTAGTCGCATTACTCTTGTTCATAGTCCAAAAAAGAACATGCATCAAATACATCAATATTCTTTATATCTGTTTCCTTGGCATAAATTTAGCTGCTATAATGAGTGCACCAGCGGTCAATGTCAGAAAAACTCCAACCAAAGAACTAAAATCTTCATCTGACTGTGTTTGTTTACCTCTTGGTGTTCAAACAATATGATATCGTAAAAAATACTAAAGTATTCAGATCAAGTCTCTGTATCCATGGAGCAAAAAATTGCATGATTGTCTTTGAACAAGTAAAGATGGACCAATGTGCAGTAAATTTTAAGATGGTTGCCCCCCGAATTGTATCATGGACAACCTCTCATGAACTTGTGAAGCGCACACCAGTTTCTATCCCAGACTAGCAGTTAAATTTTTGATTTGGATCACATGTGGACTGAAGGAGCAAATAATTGGGTTAGAAAACAATATGAACTCCAGTTAATTTTTAATGGATTCCAAAACCTTGGCAGGGTCTATAAGACGTGATGCACATGGTCCGGGTCCGTGTGAGAGCGTTCAACAATCTTATTGCAGAGCGGAATATGGATTGACCCAACTTCAAAAAAATATTTCCTCTTTAGTTCAGGAAGATACAAAAAAGAATCGAATGATGGTATTCATCATACCAACTCTTCCTGACGGCTGTTATGACATTTTTGAACATGCATCAAACAGGAGCTTGGTGTTCTCAAATAAGCACAGTCATCATGTAGTTCTTGCTTGGAGTTCCGATTTCCAAAAATACGAATCACGCATCACGAACAATTTCGAAAGAAGAGCCACCAATTATTTAGATCCTCGAGAAGACTAAGTTAATCCCTTCTTAACATAGTGGGCATGATAAATTAAAAAAATAATTTGCCGATTTTAAATTATAATCGTATTTTGACTTCGCAAACTGTGCAAATGAAATTGCTCATAAACTAAAAGCGAAAATTTATTTATTACGAAAACAAATTTATTTTAAAAGAAAAAAATACTTTCAGCTTAAATTTAAAATAAAAATATATTAAATCTTATTCTATAAATTTGGAATTGGCCTCTTAAGCACCTAAGCCACAAAAGTCAAACAGATGCTTAGCATTCTGTTTTTTTACAAGGAATACAAAAATTATTTTTAAATAAGGCATTTACAAGTTTATTAAAATACCACTTTTTTTTTCTTACAGTTTTAGCTTCAATTCCGTCAATTTAAGTTTCCTTGTGTCGAAAGGGTTTTAAATTCTTTTGCATTTCTTCTCATAATTATTAATGAATATATTTTACTTCAAACAACGTAATATCAGTTATTTTTGTGAAGTAAAAGAGTTGAAGAAAGAAATGTCCTTAAACTACTTGAGCTATGAATCTCGATTGATTAACTAGGCTCAATTTTATATATTTATCGTAAACGTGATTATAAATCTGCTTTTAATTGCTTTTATTTTTGGTCAGTAATTGAATTAGCTTATTTTTTATTATCTCTTAATATATCAAAGTTATAAATTTAATACAATCGATTTGAAGATGGGGATCCTTGTATTTTTTCTATTTTTTTTCTTAGTTTTCGAATTATTAGAAGAGTGTAGTGTAGATTTTTTTATTCATGAATTCTTTTTCAACTGGAATAAGGTGCACATGGAATTAAGAAGACGAAGATTAAGTTATACGTATTAAGTTCAGACACATCGAGAGGATTTTATCAGGGAAAGTTTTATGTAAGTTGAATATAAAAAAACGATATCAAAATTGTATGTGTCCCAAATTGCGAAAAGTGCCATACAAACAATGAGCAACATTCAAAAGAATAAAGGAGACATTCTGCGGCATATAGGCTCTGAGAAAAAACACTTGTATTGCTTTCGGACGACATATTTTAAAGCAGTAGTGGCTGAACTTCAAGCACAAGAAGCTAACTATAGTGTGACGCCAGCACACCAAAGGCAATACAGAAGACTTATAAGTGGTTCACACCTGTCGGTTATTTATTTATGCACGATGTCATTTTAAAGCGTTTCATAAAAAAAAAAAACGATGAAACATTAAATCATTACCAATGGCCTATCGTGCATGGATGACGAACGATTTTTTAACGAATGGATGTGATCAGTCAATGCAGAAATGGAAAAAAAAATATTTTTCATCGATAATTGCTCGGACCACATTTTTAATTCGTCTCTCGGCAATGTTTTGTTTTTGCCCGCCAGTACAACCTCTAAGCTACAGCCTCTGGATCATTAAAACATTCAAAACTCTTTAACGCAAGGAAGTGATGTTCTCCATCTTCAACTTCATGACCGAATCGAGGATGGACTAGATCATAAAATCACTTTATTTTCAGGTATGAACATAGCCGACAAGGAATGGCAGAACGTTAACGAGACCACAATTAAAAACTGTTTTCCTGCCTGGGGATATACCAAAGCGGAACTTCCGTTTAAAGATGACAAAATGAAGGAAATCGTAAAACATTCGAAGTTTTCGTCCATTTTAACGACGGCCTATCAGTAGCAGGGATGTTCACCGATGAAGAAGACGATTTACACTTTCAATAATTGGTAGTCTGGATAATTTGTACCAAACCGTCAGTCCCCTGGCCATATAAATTATCGGGATTCTACTGTATAGAAAAAAATCCACCAAGCACGAGAAGCCTACGGAAATGGGTCGGAAAAGGAAACTGGACACGTAAGATTATAAACATCATCGAAGTATGAAGCAACAGGAAACTTGAATTTTGTTTATAGATTTTGAGGTCATATCCGCACAGACTTTAGGAAAGCGACTTTGCAGATTGTTCAACCTGTTCGAATATAAATGAAGACGCTGGAAAATATATAATATGTTGTAACCCAACGAATTAGAAACTTTATTTACTGACACAGAATCGGGGAAAAGTTTAAACCGCGGAAAACATGATTAGCCAGATAACTCGGAAGTTAGTTCGAATTGTTAATTGTGCTAAATTCAGCCAAATCTGAATTTACCTAAGGAAAAATGGATAAAATTCAGCCAAAACTTATAAGTACCTTTCTTGCTTAAACTAGTTTTGTATAACTCCATCGTTTCGTCTTGAAAAACACTCAACAGATAAATAAACAGACATACACTCTTACTAAATCTTTACTTTTTTGGGTTTGTGCAATTGTTTTAATAAATGCTTTTCCAATAATTAATTACTTTCAACTTACATCCTAAATATTTATTTTTTCAAATGTTTTTTTATAAAACGAATCTAAAATTTGCTCAAATTTTCTTTCGATAACATTTCGATAACGCGACATTAATCTTAACTACTTAACAATTCAATAATAATATAAAAAAAATAAATGTTGTGCATATTTGTCCAATTGATAAAAAATATAAGTATATAACTTACCACCTCATGTGTTATGTATAAACGAACTGTTCAAAACTTAGATTTGTATAATTTAATAAATGTGTAATTACTTATTGTTCCCTTTGCAGTGCGTTCAGTGGGGGGTTTGCTTAAAGCTGCAGTGCTTTACTCTTACCAGGAAGACTCTGTGACAAAAATTTAACAGACAAAATTTGTCTGATGGTGAAAAGAAGAGCAGCGTGTGAATCTTCTTCTTCAGTCTCTGATGGATGGTCAATCTAAGCTGCATTGGTTGATATGTGTGTATTGTTGTCGTTGTGATTTGCCTGAGTTACACTTGTCAGTTTTGTGGGCGTGGTTCCTGCTGATGCTGGGGTCGAGGTCGTCATGGGACAAACAAAGTCCGTCCATTCGATTTCGCTGCCTTTTGTGCTCTTTCTGCGTTTCAGCGAAAATTGTGATTTCTTTTGTGGTTTGATTTTAGCAGTTATATTCAAGGGCTGATAGCCAGGAGCAGCTTCAGCGTCGCGTTTCCCTTGAATAGTATCCCGACCAAGTAGTTCTTTGAAATGCGTCGCCAAATGTCGTCGCAAAAGTGTTTTACTCGGTGGAATACTCAATAGGTCAGCCAGCAATTCAGCTGTGAATCGTTGTTCGTAGAGCATCAGAGCTCCGTGTACTCCTGCGCCACGCAAATTTGGTGCATACTCTGATAGATCGGCTACCTTCAGCCATTCCATGACGCGATGCGCTGTCCAAAGAGCCACCGGCTCGTTGCTGTTGTCATCATCGGACTTGGAACGACGTATGAGGCACTCGGAGTCGTATTTCATTTCTCGCATGCACTGTATACCTCGACGGAGCGAGGCAATGTGCAGGCAGGACGTGACATGTAATTGAACCAGGTCTTCCATTGTGAGCCGATGTAGCATACGACCATCGATCTTTGCCATAAGAAATGTGTCCTTATACTGCGGAAGGCCGATGTCATCGAGCCAACGCATGATCCAAGACACATCTAATTTGCCTGCTTTCAGCGCAAGTTCGTCAGTCTCTTGGCCAGTTAGCTCCGAGATAGCTAAAGTAATTTTCTTGCGATGAAGCGGATACTTTAGATTCAACTCCTTTTCAATGTCAATTGGAGAGCTCTCGAAAAAACGAACACTGAAATTCGATTTCAGCCACTTTCTACAAAGAAAACACGAAAAGGATTTTTTTATCGTAAATGGTACAATGTGTAAATTAAACTTACCGACAATCCTCCTCATAGCACCCCAGTCCCATGTCACACAACCAATTGCAAATATCGTTGGTGTTCCAATCGCTGTATGGTTTCGATGTTGACATCATCGATTGAGTCCATTCAATGCGTCCGCCCGCAGTTGCTCGCGCACCGCCTCGTCTGAATTCACTTTCCTCTGACGGAGGAAGTTCCAAGTTTCCACTGTTGCTCCTGCGAAGCTTGCCAAAGATATTTCGGAAACCCTTGGCTTTGTCCTTCGATTGGCTGGGCGACGGCGACGAATTATTCTGCGACATAAAACTTCCGTACATATCGTTCGCATCGTCAATCATAATCTTCTCGGCTTCGGCGAACGCCACGTTTCGTTTGCCCTGCTGTTGTTGATTCGCGTTGTTGTCAGTCAATGGCTTTTGATTCTTTACGTGCGTGCGCGGTAGACTGTAGAAATGCGGTTGCACTTGATGACGTAGCGAAGCAGGCGGTGTCTTCGGAGCGTTTTGCGAAGTGACGCCAGCATGTTGCAGGTTTCCCATGCTTCCGAACGGTATTCGCTTTGTAATTGCACCACCGCTGCTCGAGCTGCTTGAATTGCTCTTCAGTTCAACGTTTTCTCTCTCTAAGGCAGCTCGGTGAAGTTTAAGCTCACTTAAGGCGGTCATAAGCTCAAGTTTCTGCGTTTCCAACGCCGACTGTGACAGTATCTGCAAAAGAATGGAGAGAAAAACGCAATTCAATGACTTCATCGACATAAGGAAAAAATCGTGGGAAAAAGCAGTCAGGCTTGACATCACCAAAAACACCTTAACAGAATAACATGTCAGATGTGCTGGCCTTGGTTTGCAGAAAAACACTTGAGCCAACTTCCGTCTCAAGTGCAACGTCCCCAAAAGTAAACAGAGCACAATAAAGCTCACCTGTCTCTGCAATTCCTCCTCCACTGCGCCCATCTGCTGCGATTTTTCAACCAACAAACGTTCCAATTCCAATATCCGGTCACTCTGTTCGGCTGCTTTGTCCGCCATTGCCTGATACTGCATGGCTAAAGCCTCTTTATCCCTCTGTAGACGTCGCAGCCTTTCATCCGTATCTTGACGCGGTAGGTGTGTCTCCAGCCAATCAATTATAACCGCCGACGTTGCCGGATCCGGTGAGGGGGCGTTACACCCGACTTGTTGCAACGCCAGCGCCAATGTTTTCGCCGTCGACAATACATTTGAGGCTGAAATTAGACTGCGTTCAACATTAACTGGCGCACTGACATGATTGAGCGTTGTCCCCGATATAATGCCATCCATCTGTTGCAGGGCAGCCTCCAACATTTTGCTTGCCTCTGAGGAATCTGTTACTTTTCTCGCCCGGGCATTCATTTGTTTTGCCTTTCACTGTTATCTTATATTTTTGCACTCACGAGCCAAAATTGTTTACATAATCTACGTCCTCCCAAGGCGCTTGAGTTGCAATTTTCTTGCTAGGTGCTGGCGCAACTATTTTTAGTGCCAATTTATTTTTACCGATAGAAAAATGAAATAAAAATATTTTGGAAATTAGGAAAAAAGGAAGAGAACCCTCGGATATGTGTGAAAACAAATTTATTGTCGAAATGTCAATTGTGCAGTTTTTAGTACAGCCTCTGGCCATGGGCAGTTACATGAGCGATGGGTGTGGTCCAGTGGTGCCAAGTCATCATTTAATATCAAACAAACAAAAGAAGCTGCGCTCACTGATAAGGAGTATAAAACTGAACGTTCTCTCGAAACTGGACTACGGACTTTCAATTTTTGTATTTATGCATGAAATTTAGTCTCCAACATATAGAGCTGGAAAACCATACAGCAATAAGGATTTCCCTTAAAGCTTCAACATGCTTAGTAAGTCGGGATTAACCTCCATTGAACAGAGATTTGGATATCTTCCGGCTTCCATAATAGAATAACTAAATGACCTTCTATTTGCAAAACTGGTTGATATCCCAACTACCTACAAAACAACAGGGAAATATTTTTATCCTCCTTGGTTGCTAAAACAAAGTTCCATTGTTACGAACTTTGGCAGGCTACCTGAAAACTTTGCCTATGCCCGCGGAATTGCATGCATAGTCGTCGATGTATCAAAAAAATTGACTTTATTTGCACTCTCTTAGTTTGCAGTATTTAATGTTCATTGATTTTTCGAGATTTTGTTCGCATTGGTAGAGGTCTTTAATTCAACGTTTTGACTTGTTGCATTATTATATAGAATTTCATTGGTTTTACTTTTGAAACCTACCGTGAATCATGCCGTTTTACCATTCATTGTGAACTTGTGTCAGAGTAACGTCAATTTTGACATTTCTCCACCTCTGTTTACCAAAAAATTGCCATCATCCGTCACAAATCAACAAAAATATTTCTCACCACCGTCTTACGCATTATTTCATTCGGTTTATTTGTTATTCCTAATAAGTTTACTATGAATTAGGATAAGCTATTAAAATGAATCGTTTTGAGTACATTGCGGCCCGTCTCTTCGAAGGTGAATCATTCGTGAGTCGCGATCGAAATGTCAAACTCTATGACGGCCATGATAAGGTAATTTGAATAGTTAAGATTGGAGTATTCAAAAAAATACTATTTTAATGATTGTTAGACACAATTTGAGGAGGGAGAAGTTGTGCTGACAACGCATCGTCTACTTTGGGGACGTCCTGGTGAAATTGCAAAAGCAGCCACTGTCCTGGGTCTACATCTGAGGCACATAGTCTCGTTGAGCGAAGAAACGGCTAGTTCTTTTATTTTCGGTCGTAAAATCCGAATTATTGTCCATTTGAGACCACCACCAGAAGATAAAGCCCCAGGACCCATGGACTATAGTAGAGCTTCATTTATTAAGCTCTCAGGGAAAAATGGTTTAAATAGCGAGTTCGCTATCGCGCTGAAGGAGACCTTCGGTTCGAGGGTATGGGAAATTCAAATTACATCGCCACTTGCAGTCGCTCCTAGTTCTGGTAACCCTTCTCCGAGTAATGAAGTTGTTCCGAAAATTAAACTGCGCACAGGAATCGGAGGTATAGAGAAGTCCATCGAACAGAAGCAAAAGAAAACAGATGAGAATATTGCGCTGGCTTTTCAGGATCTAAGAGTTCTTATGGCCATGGCTAAGGATATGGTGGGGATATCGAAAGAAATAAGCACAAGGATACGTGAACGGAAGGGTGAAATATCGGAAGACGAAACGGTACAATTTAAATCGTACCTGATGAGTTTGGGAATTGACGATCCGGTGACTAGGGACACATTCACCAGCAACTCGGATTATTTTAACAGCTTAGCCAGACAAATTTGTGAACTGCTTTTAGATCCAATCGAGGTAGGCTACTAAAATGGCAAATGTAGATTTCTTCTTCTGTTCTCATGAAGATTTGTTTTTAGAAATCTGGAGGAATGATGTCGCTAGCTGATGCGTATTGCCGTGTGAATCGTGCTCGCGGGTTGGAGCTACTCTCTCCGGAGGATTTACTAAACGCATGTCATTATCTGGATGGACCAATCAAACTACGTCAGTTCCCCAGTGGGGCAATGGTCCTTCAAATGGAGTCACAAGATGATGAAATTGTCGCTAAGGATACATTGGATAGGATAGAAACGGCCGGATCTTTGGCAATCGAAGAATTGGCAAAACAAATGAATGTGTCATTGCTATTGGCTAAAGAGAAGCTTCTAGTAGCTGAACGAATGGGATTGATATGTCGTGATGAATCTATACAAGGTCTCAGGTTTTATCCAAATTTAATTCTAAGTAACCAAGACACTGTTCTGGAATACTAGTTGCACGTGTGTTAATGACTGTTTTAGATGCGATTATAGTTTTGATTAAAAAGCTTTTTTAAAGAAAACAAAAAAACGGCGTTTCTTTTCTTTTTCTTTTTTCACTTGTGCGATTTGCACTGCGCACACCATGAACCGTTCGGTTATTTAAGTAAAGATCTCATTTTCCCTCGAAGAAGTCAAGGACTATTATTCTTTAATTCTACTGGCAAACGAAAGCTGCAATTTGCATAAGTGCAGCTATTGCAGATATCACTACTTGATGAGCATTCGCATGTTAATTTATCAAAGCCCAATCGAAGTTCGTTGTTTTATTTTACTGCCTTGGTGTTCTTTAAACAAATTTGAGACTTTGAGAGACTCTAGAATTGGTCTCCTTCTGAAAGCGCTCTTCTCTTTCCTTTGTTATCCTTTGTTTCATTCGTCTTTATATTCCTATGTCTCAATATCCAAAGTAATTGACTCTATCGTCATTCATAAGCATAGCATTTCGATATTTTCCTACAATACATGCCGAGTGGTTATCATCAAATAGACAAGATAACTTGCTTCTTTTTCAAAGATTGCATAGGTCCTTTTTTAATCTCTTTTAACTGCATTTTGTGGAGGAGAATTAATTTAACACAAACAAATATTTGACGGAAGTTCGGAATCAAAATGGTTCAAAAGTACATAGTTTCAATCAAAAGTTTTCTCCCACCTCTTCTTTTCCAGCTGAGGACATGTTCAGCATAGGATCTTTTTCTTTCTGGCAAATAGTTGCAGTTGAGAGTTGTTAGTTGAGAGGATAACAATCAGTCCCGTTTTGTTTGCTTATTTTGATAGAACTTTTCAGGCTGATATTTATGGATCGTTTTTCTCTATGACCTTCTTGCGTATATATATAGTTAAACGATAAAAAACTCTAATTCATGGTGGCTAAGTAATCGTTGGGACTCGTATGTATGCAGATGAATAGTTTTTGAACAAAAAAGCTGATGGTTCCAGAATTGTCCAACGATGTTTTCATGCGTCAGTGTTGCAGTATAAATTTATATGATTCACATTTCTGAAATAATTTTCCAAGCTCTGCCGTGGGAACGTGGATCAAGCCATAGAGAAAGAGGCACATCATAATATTAAATGGCCTCAACTTAATACAGTTTTGGAAGGAACTGGATAGACAAGACTATTGCAACATATTTTGATATTAAAATTGAAAAGAAAAAAAAAATTAAATTAATTAAACAAGTTAAATAACAGTTTCTTTGTTATAAAATTTAAACCTCGAAACGTAGAGATATGTACAAATTTGAAATTCCGGATATCGGGAAGTAAATTAAAAAAATTAAAGTTTAGTAACGAAACCTAATTAAATACAAACGACGATGAGCTAAAAAAAATAGAAATTCCTGCATGTGGCAACTTCGTACAATAATTAACATTTAAAAAAGCACTACGAGTACGAAAAGTTTAAATATATGAAGTGTAGGCCCAACGCCAATTTTTAAAAATTTGATCGTAATAATATAAATGTATGGCTGAAGATTTTCCCCGGAAATACTATGATCTAACTTTTTCCTGCAATCTTTCCAACGTTTCGCAATGGTATATGCGAGTAAACTTCTCAGAGTAAACATCTTTTTTTAACGTGGAAGATAGTTGAACCTTCCAGCCATTTGATTACTTGAGTTGTTTGCATAAAAATGTTTCTAGAGCTTACTTGTTTTCAAAATGCACTTACATAAGACCTTGATATTTTTTCATTACTTTGGATTGTTCTAGTCTTGATTTTGTCTAGAAAAACCCATACATGTCATCAGATTAGGGTTTTATTTTCCACCGGTCTGCGATTTCTGACTTCTTTCATTTTATTATGAGAACCCAACGAAAGCCAAAGTGCTTTTCTTCTCGAGCATATACAACTTTCGCCCACGTTTCCTTCCTGCTGGCTTTAATTTAATAAAACACATCATTCTTCAATATACTTTCAGAAATTATTATTCTTTTTATATTCATTCTCGTTTAACCTTGTATTCCCCTCCGTTTTCTTCCACTTAAATATATATATTTTTTTAATTTATTTTTTTCACAATTTTTTTTCCTTATTCAAATAACAAAATATTCTTTACATCTGCTTCTCTAGTTTTAAAACTAAGTTAAAAACAAATAAAACAAAAACAATTGTTGAATGTAGCTATATAGAATTAATTTAGAAAATAAATCTTATATTTACCATAAATAGCTTCACGTGATTTTTTTTTTTTTGTTTATTTTTCTTTTTTTTTTTTTTTTGCTTTCCAAGTTCGTTTATTAAATAAATTGAAAAAATTTAGCAGAAATGTGTTATCGATTTTGAGGATCATCACATTGATTCACTTAAATACGTTTTTTTTAATTTTATTTAATTAATTTATAACTTTTATATAATTAATATTTTATTTATATGTTTATATAAATCTTAAGTCATTTGCATTATAAAGCGTTTTTTTTTAGTATTAAAAATTAAGTAATAAATTTAATAGAATAAATTATAAAGACAAGTTGCAATAAATTAAATTTTAGTAATACTTTAAATCTTTTCACTGCTGTCTGCTGCTTCTCTTTTAGCGAATCCTCTTTTTACATTCATTTGTTTACCTAAACCTCTCCGCGTGTCTAATATACAATAGATTTTATATATTTTTGTTTGTATAGTAGTTAAATTTACTTGTTATATATTTACGTCACAATGCTGCTCTTCGTGTCTTACTTTTAGTCGAGTCTCTCTTTTAAATATTTTTATTAATATATTTATATATATAAGTACTTTATTAATTAATATAATGAAATTCATTATTAAATGATAATTCTGTATAGTATTTGTTATTTGCTTTTCTCGTAGTACATAATATTTCCTTTATATTTCATTTATTGATTGATTAGTAGGCTCGATCAATAAAGAATATTATAATATTTTATTTTATTAATCGTTCATTTTATTTTAACCTTAAAAGTATTTAGTTATTAATTTTTGTTATATTTTTTAGTATAAAGTATGTACAACATTTACAAAACTATTTTAAAATTTAATGTATTATTTTGCTTATTCTTGTTGACTTAAATTTACATTTGTTGATGGAATTTCGCAATTAACGTATTTTTATTTTAATTTTCGTTATAACATTTAATAAGAAGAAATATTTTTTGTATTTATTTTCTCTCTAATATATGTATGTGGCATTTTTTGGTAGCGATTTTAGGAAGTTTTTTTTGTTAACACTTTTCAAAACCTTTGGGTATTCTTGGGGACATGTTCTGATCTTTCAGTCAATCTTTTAAGCTTAGGATTGTCGATACATAGTTCGTAAATGCAAGCTTTTCATTTTACTTCATCTTCGTATACGTTAAAATTTTGTTTCCAGTTCTATTTGTCGTCAGTCAATTGAAACCTCGTCAGTGCTAGCTCCTTTTGCAGATGTTCTTTGGATTGACGGACCTAAGGAACAACTTTGGTTCAAGCCTTCTTGTTCGTAGGGCGAATTAGACAACGATTTAAGTGAGATTTGCCTTACACAATTAGGTATTCGAAGTGAATCGACTGTTTTGTGGAAGCTGAGGAACTTTGCACATCGCTTTACAACGGATCTATTTGATGAGGATGAATTCTTATGACTAAGCGGCATCAAATTAAATAAATGTTAGAAATAGTTGTTTCTATACAATAAATATGCTTCTCCATATGTGTTTCTGGTTCTATAATGTTCTCATAAATACTGGGGGTTGGATTGAAAGTTTTTCATCGCCTCCGAACGGCTGCAGAGTTTGTCGGTGGCTCTTAAGAGTCGGTGCCATAAAAAAAGTCGGACGTTAATTATCTGCAAAAAATACTTTCTTCCCGAATGAGGAGTTATGTAACAGTTTGTATAATTAAAAGAAACTAAATTTAAGTTTGCAAATAGATCGAGAAGCTTCAAAGAGCGAACAAATTAGGAATGAACGGAATGCCTTTTGAACTATTCATTTCATGTTCTGATTTATCGTTTCAGTTCCATATTCGTAGAGTTGTCACAAACAAGCTTTTTGGTGTGTCTTAACCAGTCAATTAAACGATGCATTCAACATCGAAATTACAATGGATAAAAACTGTATTAAAAAAGTCTGAAGACATTAAAGACCGAAAAATTCATTGAATTGACTTCAATATAATTAAACGGCAACCATTTAAGGGTTCGCCCTTTTGGTCTTAACAATGTGCAGGAATATTTTATTGTGTTTTGAAAAATGATAAAAACTAGTATGCAAGACAACAAAAGGTCGTTTTTGAAAATAAAAAATTGATATTATAGGCAAACCAAAAATGTACGAATTTGTGCAGTACAAAAAAAAATAGAGGCTGGCATGGTCTTCCACCTCAGAAATAAGGAGACAAACAGACTTTATTAATGGTTCGAATATCAATATCTTAACACAAACACATATTTATATCCCTGTTCCCTCGGAGGGTCAGTCGTCAATCCGAACGTCGTATTATTGATATTTATGGTTTCAGAATAAAACAATTTTTGTTTAGCCGTTGTCTTTTGTGGTGGCAAATCCGAAAAACAAATTAAAATAAAACGGAACGAAATTATATAAAAACGATTAACCCTCAAAATCCCTCTAAACAAAAAAACCAAAAGAAAGAAAGAAAAACGCAAATAGAATGTTTTTTTTTTTGAGAATTTAATTTAAAACATAACTTAATTAATTAAACAAAAATTTACAAAATATATGTATATAGGTTTATATAGAAGTATGTATAATTGCAGGATAAATTAATACTAAAGCATTTTATATGTTATATTTTGTTTTTTTTTTTTTTTCTTTCGCATTTTAATAATAATTAACATTGTTTTGTTTGCATGGTTCGTTTTGCTTTATAATTTGAACTTTCATACATAATATTATCAACATGAGAATATTTATTTAATTTCAATTTTCTTGAATTTAACATCATCCATTCCACTTATCTAAATTGTTTGCATTTTTAGTTTGTATTTTAACTAAACTTTAATTTGTTGTTTTTGTCTTTTCTTTTGGAAAAGCAAGAATATACATCCACATATGATTGTTCATAAAACTATGATTATAATTAGAAAAAAAAATATCTAAACAATAAATATCTATCTGTGTGTACATGTTTTATGAATAGAACTAGGAGTTAAATTATATAAAAAAAAAGTTTAACTTAAGCAAAAGAAATTAAATTTATGTATATATATAGAGGGAAACGACAAACGGCGAAGGCATTTATACAATAATAGATCACATTTCCCCAGAAAAAAAAACATTATTTAATTTTTTTGTTTTGTTGTTAACATCGTTTTTAGTTTGTTGTTGTGTTTATACTTATAATTAAGCTTTTAACTGTTTTTGTTTCTTGCGTTTAGACTAAAAGAGAAATTTTCAATTTGCATTTCATTTAAGTCCTTTTATTTGTTTGTTTGTTTGGATATTTTTTCTATTTAATATAAAATCACTATTTTCTTACGTAATTGGCTTTCGGCATGGAAAACGAAAAAAAAACAAAAATACGTTAAGTTAATTGCTGCATTATTTTTTTTTTTTTGTTATTACGAAACTTATTTGTTGAACTTAAATTATTTGTTAGTTTTAAATTTTATATGAAAATAATTTAACGTTAAATGTATTTATATTATTATAATTTGTTTTTATTGACGTTTGGAAAGACTATACAATTCAGGTATTTGGTAAGCGATTTGAATGCATTGTTATTATTATTATTTATTTTGTTTTCTTTCTTAGTTTTTTTTCTAATATCTTTACAGGTTTATTTTTTCCTTTTTCTATTTGTTCTTATATGTAAGAATTTTCTTTTTCTTTCGTTTGGTTTTCCAATCCTATTTATATCTCTAATGAGTTAGTTGTTAGAATTTTGTTAGACATGTGAATAAAAAAAAAAATTAAAACAAGTTTTGGGCATGCAAACAGGGAGAATATAGCTTTCTTTAAACAGGTTCACTATCGCTTCGAATCTCAAACATAAGTCCGAACGACTGTGATTTCAATGAAGCATTAGCATTCGGAAAAGAAAATCTGTTCGAATTCGAGTAGTTCCTGAAACATTCCAAAAACTGAAGTATTTAAATATTAAATATTATTATCTTTTTAGTTTAGCAAAACCAAACGTAATGAACGTTAACATTATTATTTGAATTGTTTTCGTAACCACAACAGGAGACGGATCTAACACTATTTAGTCCTTGTGGACCTTTGTGATGTGCTTTAAAATGGTTTTGTTAATACCTAAACAAAAATTTAAACAATAAAATAGTTCTCAACAAATCTGAATCTTTCCAATTGTTGTTATTTTATTGTTATTTTATTTTTTCGGATCAGAAAAGTAGACAACTAATTTCAGGAGGACGCTAGGATGCCTGGTCCAACAATTTGCAGTCACCTGGTAGGAACCGAAGGAAGATTATAGGTAAAAAAAACACAAGGTTTAATTGATTGTTTTTCTCAAATCGATATTTGGAGCGTTGGTTTTTTAAGTTACTTAACCATTTTTTATGCGTCTCCTCCTTTAGTGTGCAAATTCAAACTTAATTATGGAAATACAACTTTTTTCTGTTAAACAATATGAAATCTTTTTATTTAGAAATCAGCAAATAATGCTCAAAAAAAGTGCATTCAATGTTGCTAAGAAAGATTTGAATGGGCGAGAGGGTATGCGTTTTTTTTTTTAAGTTTAAAAAGTTTTAAAAATTGCGCAAATATTTATGTAATTCTTTTTTTTTCTGTTCGACCTATCGACGATGCTTTAAATGTTACGCTTGCACACTGAACTTGATCTGATTGTTATTATCATAAGTATATTTTTCGCTAAGACGAACATCCGTTTATAATGTAAAACTACCAACCTTTGAGAAAAAAGTAAAGAATATCACTTGAAACGAACACAATTGGTGCAATTTACAAATCTTGATGTGCAACAAACTGTGAAACAACTTCTCTCCGTTTTGTATTTTATAAGCAAAGTTTTGGAACCGTTTTCTAGAAATGGCTTCACCGATATGCCATTTTCTTGAAAAAACTCTTTAAAGAGTTTTCCGAGCTTTAGTTTACCAATAGTTCTTGTATAACTATCTTCTCACCTTTTGTTTGCTTTTTGTTTGATGTTCACAAAGAAAGAAATACAAATACAAATCAAATTCAATAATAAATAATTGTTTTAGTTAAAACTTTCTCATGAACTTCATTATAATTACACAAAAAATTGTACTTTGTATGCGAAAAAAAAATTATGAAAAATGAATAAATAATTATACTCATGAATTTATCTAATTTATTTGGATTGCATGCACCAAGTTAAACATACAAACAGCGGCGGTGTAAGCAGAGTGCTTCAAGATAAAAACGATACTATGGTAACAAAAGAGTTGCAGACTTTATGGTGCTAAATAATATGAAATAATTACAAAAAAAGAATCGAGGAACAATTAAAATAATTTACAACAAAAGATTAGCCAAAATGTTTGGTAGAGAGATAAATAGATAGAGGGTAGAAAGAGAGAGAGAGAGAGAGAAAAAACCTTTAATTATTATTATTTATTTACATCAGTCGCTGACCTTCGGCGCTTTTGATTGTGACTTGCAGCGGTCGCCACTTGTAATGCGGAAATTGTTCGCGGGCTAAGACTTCCGCCGGCAGTTCGCCCGGTGATTTGTATATGCTGCTGCTGCTGTTGTTGTTGCTGCGGCTGTTGGCCACTTATGACAGTCATTTGCTGTTGTTGCTGCTGTTGATTGGCCTGTGAAGCTGCATTTTGTTGTTGTTGTTGTTGTTGCTGCTGCTGTTGCTGCTGAAGGGTCTGTTGTTGTTGGTGCTGCCGCTGTTGTTGCTGCTGCTGTTGAACAGCTGCTACCTGAGTAAGAACCCTCTGTTGTTGTTGCGCCTGTTTTTGCAATTTCAACTGTAATTTCTGTGTTGTCATTACGAGGGGTGTGGCAGTTAAATTTGCAGTTGTTGTTATTGCTGATGCAGCTGTAAAATGAATGAGTTAATATTTTGTATTATTTTTTCATTTGTTTTTCAATTTGTATAAAATATCGAGTTAGAGAGAATAATTTAATTTTATATCATGCGTTCAAACATTTTAGCAAAATAACTTACATTAAGCCTTTCTTGAATGTATTTATGTACAATTGAACGAACTACGCGATAAAGTCTATTGTTGATATGGAAACAAACACATTACAGTGAGATACTAAGGGTGATTAGTTTGAAAATCAGTTTGTTACAGCTAGGGTTTCATGATTGGTTTCAAAACAGTAAGTTAACTAAGCACGAACAATTTTATAACATGTAAATGTACTCGTATATTTTGCTCCAGAACGAAAAAATCACCATGTTCAGAATACGGCATCAGTAATTAAAAAAACAAAAAACTCCTTAGTTTTGAGGAGAAGGAAAAATAGTCTTCATTGGGAACTAGACTAACACAATATCTGATAAGGACTTGAAAGCCGCTTATGATAGGAAATACTGATTTAACTTTATTTAAGGGATTCCTGAAAAACCGATCAAATCGAAGAATGTGAAAAGGAAATACACGAATAAAGAAAGCATATGTGCGTAACAAAATGGCAAAACACAATATTGGTGAAGCTAAATAAACCCGTCTTGGACTTGGACTATAAAAACAGAATTCTAAGTATAAGCCACTCAATATACTATATTTAAGGGACACTCGCTCTTCCGAACTGACGCTTCATCCTTTACGAATGAAGTTTAAAAAATGTTCTAATGGATTAAGCCGAAAATATTTAAAAAATATTCTTTTGCATTAAAGATGGATTGAAATATTTGAAATTTGATTAAAACGCAAGGCCCAGCTGCTTGAAATACTCCCGCCTCGTCGTAAATTCTATGGAAAAAATCTCAAATCTGGACGTTACTCACAAGTGATTGGTGTAGCGATCTTCAGTGTTGATCCAGCCAAGCTTCTTTGGGCCGCCATCAATTGGCGATTGGTTATTTGTTTGGCACCGACAACTTGTATATTCCTTCTACCCTGTTGCAATGAATTTAACAATTGTATTGACTGATTACTCGCACCAGCATTCCCTGTCGTTTGATTTCCAGGTCCACTTGTATTCGCTGCACTCCCACCCGATACCGTGGTGGTATTTGCCGAATTAGCACCACCATTACCGCCGCCGCCGAGACCACCTGAGGTACGGATTGTTTGAGGATTTAGATTTTTTACACCGGATGCAACTAATTGAGCTGTGGACAAATATGCGAGAAAACGAGAAAAAAAACACAAGGTGTTAAAAGGACAGGGAAAAGGAATGGATTTGGGGTGTAATTGTTTTTGTTGTTTTAGCAATGTTAGATATATATGTTAAGATGAGTGAATGAATCAGAAATGCAAGCAAGCAGTTGTTAGCACAAAGTTAAAACCAAACTTAAGTGAAAGATGCAAAGTTGTGCTTACCAATTGGCAAGGATAGCATTGAACCGCCTGTAGAGCTAATGCCTCCGGTGCCGGCATTCGTGAGAACAACAGTTTGTGTGCCCGCTGCTGATGCGCCTCCAGACTGTTGAGGATTTCCAACTCCAATTTCTCGATTTCCACCGCTACTGTTGCCTTGTTGTTGCAAGCTATTCACCTGCGTTGTACTTGTCACAGGAACTGATACCAGCAGACTTCTGGTTTGCTGCCCACTATTCTGCATCTGATTTGGATTTGAGTTTTGCTGTGCAGTTAAGTTACCACCGGAAAGGTGCAGAGATATTGGCTGCGTTAGACCTTGTATCTGCACCTGAACATTCTGTACACCGGGGAAGTTTGCCATGGCGCCTTGAAGCGATGACAAGTTTATACTTTGCAGGTTTAGAGTAGCAGTTTGTTGCTGTTGCTGTTGCTGCTGCTGCTGGTGCTGTTGTTGATGGGAAATGGGCGATGGGGATGCTTGTGGCGGTGGACTAGACATTGGTGATATTGACGCGGCTGGAGATTGGGCATTTGAGATTTGTTGTACTAGAGTCTTTGTTAAATATTGCTGTTGATGTTGCTGCTGTGGCGAGAGACCAGCTCCGGGACTACTACTATTATTCACATTTGTGTTGCCGCTGTTCAGTCTTTCAAGTAACGCTTGGTTCGATGAAATTGCTGTCGACGTCGTCGTCGTCGTCGATCCATTATTTCCACCACCGCCCGACTGTGAATGGTCACTGTTTGGCGAGGGTGAGGTGGCTAGCAAGGCGTTCAGTCCTGGCATTGTGAAATTTAAATTCGTTCCACTGGACGTATTCGATGCATTCGAATCACTGCCGGGAGACGGTGCTGCCGCTCCCACAACAGATGAATCCCTTCTCAGTGCGTTTGTTGTAATAACCCGCTGTCCCACACTATTACTCAGAATCTTTATGCTATTGTTGTTCACTGTACCGCTGGTATAGCCAAAGTTTGCATTTGTCATTATCGCTGGCGGTGAGGCGAGTTGCGAGGCCAATGCAGACATAGAAACTCGGACATTTTGCGGTTGTGTGGTTGTACCATCTTGATTCAGGCCGACTGCACTGACTGCTATGACATTTGCCCCCGTATTCGAACGCTGGCCACCACCAGGATTGCCGCTGACTATGTTAATCTTGCGCAGATTTGAGTGGAGTAGATTTTGGAGAACTTCGTTGGGTTTGCGTTGTATTGTTTGCTGCTGGGTAAAATTGTCTGTCGCCACCGATTGATGCGTTGTCTGCTGTTGATGCTGTTGCTGTGGCTGATGTTGTACTAAGGTGACAGTTTGCTGCTGACCCGTGGAACTAGTAAAGGTTCCACTTGCAACAGGTGTGCTCGTCATTGTGGCCGGTGCGCTATTCAATAGACTAAGTATTGAAGCGTTTCTTGAAGACTTTTGCTGCTGCTGCTGCTGTTGTTGCTGCTGGTTGCCCGCAGAGGTCTGCTGTTGTGAACCTGCGAAGAATTATATTTTATTAACAAATATCGATTTATAGCAAAATGTTCTTCATACCTGAATTCTGTTGCTGCTGCTGTTGTTGTTGCTGCTGTTGCCACTGATTCGCTGTATTCATTATGCTGGTTACAATTGCATTTATCGCTGGATTCGAATGTATCGTGTTCCCGGTTGACTTTTGATGGAGTATCTGCTGCTGTTGCTGCTGAGAGCCAGCCTTCAATTGCGCCTGCTAAAGTGTGAACGCAAACAATTAGGAAACCACTCTGAAAGGTATACGACTTACCAAGATTGGACCGGATGCTGCCAATTGAGAGCGTAATGCAGCATTTGAATTGGCCGCTGATATCACTTGTGTTTTTTGCTGCTGATGACCACCTCCTCCTCCGGCCGATTGTATCGTCAGCCCCGATGACAGTGATTGGTTGCCACCACCACTCGATGACGAAGGCTGTTGCACCAACACTAACGAACCATTACTCAGACTTAACTGATGCGTCGGATGATGATGCGACGTCTGCACCTGCACAGTTGCACCATTCGCGTCTATATACTGCGGCGGAGGACCCTGCTGTCGTATATGCTGAACAGTACCACCCGCAGTAGCTATGCCAACGATGTTAGCTCCCTGCAGGTTTATATTCACATTTTTAGAAGACCCCACTGTGATCGGCTGGTGGTGGTGCAGATGCTGCTGCTGCTGCTGTTGTAGACCAACCGCTTGCTGTTGCTGCTGTTGTTGGGAAATTGCCACCACCAGTTGTTGCTGGTGCTGCGATGCGTGCATTTGCTGTGGGTGATGGTGCTGGTGTTGGTTATGACCCGACACTGATGCAACCTGATGTTGTGTTACAGCTGCGGCCGCTGCTTGTTGTTGGGCTGCAGCAGTTGCAGCAGCAGCGGCTGCCAATGCGGCTTGCTGCTGTCGCTGCTGCTGGAGGAAAAGTTTTACCGCTTCCTTATGCTCTACCGACATTCCAGTATGAGAGATCTTAATTGGGTGGTCAGGTATGTAGTGCCTTATTTCGACCGCTTTGCGGCCCTCCTCGGTAAAGATCTCGGTAAACTGTTGAATGTAGCGATGTGCATGCGTTCGTGTACCCAATGAGAATTGGCACGCTTCTCCGTTGCGTTCGCCCACACGGTAATCGCGATCGACATATAATTCGCCCAGGTACTCTGAATTCATCGGCCTCTGATAGATGGACAGCTTGATGTGATAAATAACACTGCGTCCCTTGTTGTCCTTGCGCTCCGTTTCCAGAACGTATTCCTCTATCAGTTGTGGCTCACAGTCGGTTGTTTCCTTTGGCCATCCGTAGGTTTTTGCGAATTTCTCCACACCTATACTCTCGGGCACGGCCAACGGTGGATAATCCAAATTAGGCGTGCGAATCGGCTTAATCACATCTCGTGGATTCTTCGGCAGTTTGGATGCGAACGAGGAAAGGACCGCTGCCGCAGCTGCGGCCGCTGCAGCATTTGTTGTTGTTGTTGTGGTGGTGTTTGCATTACTTGGATTATTACTATGACTATTGCTACTATTAATATTATTATTACTACTACTAGAGCTATTATTGCTACAAGTTTGCCCGCCTACACCATAGGAGACATTGCTGCCCACTCCAAGCGCGCCACTGCCAGACGTTGCTGTCGCACTCGTTGCACCACTATGCAAGGGCCTCGGCCGTTGTCGCACCCGTTGCAAATAATCACAAAGCTCCAGTCCATAGTTATGTGTGAATTGATCAATTTTTCTTTTGCGATTAATCGCTACCTGTGAGTATTTGCGCATTTGGCGGCGAATATCATGCGTGTTGAACATTTGCCGGACGAATTGACTGTTTATCTCCTCCCGGCCGATGCTGGGGTCTGGATCAAGACACAGTGGCTCTGAGGTCGCCAGCACCAGTTCGCTCTCAAGCTGCAGCCGCTCCTCGTAGGTGGTGAGGTTGGCGCGACGCGCCAATTTCTGCACGTCCGAGTAGATTGTATCGTTGGTGGGCCTTAACAAAACATGATAGATATCACAGCTATTTGATGAAATTGGAAAGGTTTGGCGAAAATCTCTTATCTGACAGATCACACAGCCCGAATAGAAAACATTTGGTGTTCGCGTCTCGAGCAGATCTGAGAGGAAGCTGGGCAACTGACCGTTGTCGATGCACTGCAAAAGATTGTCTACCTCGTATGGCCAACGGAGGACTTCAATAAGATTGATATCCTCGTCGGCGGTATCTTCGGCAGTGTCGCCTGCTATCGTCCCATGAAAGTCATCTTGATTGCTTGCATGGGATGAAGTACTTTGCGATGAAGATTGGGATGGTTGAGGTGTTGCAGATTGTCCAGCAGCAAGTATATCGTTATCGTGACATTCGTCATTGTTGTTCAGCAGTTCATTGGGGAGGGAATTGTTGTTATTTATATTTACATTTGAATTAAACTTTTGCTGCTGCTGTTGCTGTTGTTGTTTATGGATTCGACTAGAAGGGGAATTGTTATTGTTGTTGCTGCTGTTATTATTATTATTATTATTGTTGTTGTTAGTGGACGTGGCGTTGGTACTAGACATAAATAACGACGTGGAAGTTGTTTGTTGTTGTGTAGGCGATTTGCTGTAGTCATTTGTTGTTGACGATGATGATGCGGATTGCATTGCATCATCTGACAATGCCTGACGATCGTCGTGGTAAAGCGCCAGCGAGTAGCCCTTATTGCCGGGATACAAATTAACAACGATCTTGTTTAGCTTATGCCGCTGCATAAGCCGTTCCAGAACAAAGGAGCGACTTCGAAGTCTCACCTAAAGGAAATAGAAAAAAAGAGATGATCTATTAATACAAGAAAGATATTGGAAAACTATGTTTTATAATACTATACATCTATTAAATCTAATGATTGTAACATTTTAATTTTCTAAAACGAAATTGTTAAATATTCCCAGTCAAGTACATCTTCGTGATTTATTAATTATATAAGATTGGAGGCGACGAGTCTAATTGGCCACTTTAATCAATTTCAATAGCAAACAAAAGCCACTAATTATGCGCTAAAAGAAAAGAGAGCTATAAAAAAGTAAAATACATTTTAATAACATTGCTCGGCAGTATTGCGTGCGAAATTAGTCACTCAAATATTTTTTATGGCTTTTTCATCATTTGTGAGTGTGGGAGAGGCAGATTAAATTTGTTTATGATTAAAGTTCGTAATCAATGCAAGGAATGCTTTCAGACCGTCGATTCAAGGGTAAACAAAATGGATATCTATAGACGAGAAATCAATCGTGCGTGATGCGTATTTTTGTACAAAGCAAATAATAAGCCTCGGATGACTTTAAAGGATTTTCAAGTCTATAATGACTCGATCCGCGGGAACATCATCCCGACGGTACTAAAGAAGTTCACGTACCTCGGAACTAATATATCCTCCATAAACGACACCACAATGGAGTTCGGACTGAGATTAAACCAAAGCAACCGCTGCTACTTCGGTTTATCAAAAAACAAGGATCTTGACTCAAGATACTGAGACTGATTTTGTCAGTCCTGCTTTATGAAGCCGAATTTTTGCATCGTTCGAAAGAAAAATGCTTCTTCCGTCCTATCAGCGAGAATGGCGAATGGAGGTGAAGGCATAACCCTGACCTCTTCGAGCTGGACAAAAATGTGAATATAGTCCGTGAAGCAAAAATCTGACGGTCTACACATTAGGAGAACGGACAAAACTGCTCCAGCCAAGAAAGTATTCGAATCCGAGAGACTAAGTTTCAAGGATCAAGTACCTATCCTAAGGTTCAAGGATAAAAAAATCGCCGACGCCAGAAAGCTTTGTCTATCCAACTGGAAGCAGCGTGCTCAGAACCCCCAGTGATCAGCTGGATGACAGCTCTGTCTCAGTCTCTGATCGTTTCAGGATCAGGATACATTGGTTGGTTCTCTTTACGGAAATCGAACAATAAAGATCTGCATACGAAGTCTTATTGGCGCAATTTAAGATCGAGCTATACAAGAATTAAACAAACCGTAGATTTCTTGTGATGTGGGATTAAAAATTTTGTTCGTTACACTGACTTAGCTTAAATGTTTAGCAACAAAAGTACATACCCCAGTTTGCTGTGCGATATTCAAATCGTGCTCAACCATCTCCAAGTACAACTCCTTTAGCTTGTCCTGCATGTTAAAGTATCTTGTCGAGCTTGAGCTCGAACTAGATTGGGTGTCACTAGGCTTCAGTGTCACTGTTGATGTTGATGTCTTCCCACTCGATGCTGATGATGATTCATGTCGATTACTATTACTATTTGCGTTACTGGTCCGATTGAAAACTATTCGAACACCTCCTCCGCCACCTGCTTCTTGTATCATTACGCCGCCGCTAGCACCACCCAGTCCAGCAATGATTGGTGAAACTGTAGACGACGCTGAAGTCTTTTGCCTTTTACTTGGCGATCCAGTCGCTGAATTACTATGACTATAGGAATTCGTAGATTGCCGCTTCTGTGATGACACCACTGACGACGCCGCCGATCCTGATCCAGCTGCAACTGCAACTCCAGATATCGTTGTTGATAAGGTAATGGGAGTAGGCAAACTACTACCACTACTGGAACTCGTGAAAGTTGATGTCGTTGCCGCCGATGCGGATGATGGTGGCGTTGATAGCAACGTATCGGGTAACGCCGGAGATGGGGATGTTATCGAATTAAGATTCGATATATGGGCCGGTGATAGCAATGAGTTCTCTGCTGTTGATGATGAGGATTTTGATGAGGATGCTGATGTTGATGTCTTGGCGGCGGCTGATGTTTTTGATGCTTCGACAGACAGCTGCTGTTCCGTGAGTAGATTTTCACTGAGTGATGAGTTGATGCTAGAATATTCTGGTGGTGAATCGGCCCCATCGAATATACAGTATGGCGGTTGACTGGGTATTTGATTGATGTTATGCAGGAGGCTTGAGTTAAGAAGACTTTGACTGGACTGCTGAAGTGCTGGATAGGGCGGAGGTGGTACTTGATGATGTTGTTTTTGCTGTTGATGATGTTGTTGCTGATGTTGTTGCTGCTGCTGCTGATGTTGTTGTTGTTGGTTTTGTTGCTGCGGGGGTTGCTGCTGCTGCTGTTGTTGCTGTTGTGTCTGTTGTGGCGGTGTTGAAGAAGACGCAGATGATTGAACTGCTGGAGAAGGTGATTGTGGCGGACCCGCTTGATACTGCGTCTGACGGAGCACATTTGGGGAGCTGTTGGAGACCTTTAGCCGCAACAGAGTATCGTTAATTATAAACTGAAAAGAAAATAAAAAACGAAATTTTTATTTAGCAAGTTCTTCAATTGGCAGAAATGAAAATTAGTAGAGCAATGTTGAGAGAAATTGCTAAGAATAGTAAACGACAGCTCGTAATTTAAATGTGGACATTTGTAATACAAGAAGGTTTGAATGGCAAATTATCTTCGCAAGGATCAGCGCATATTTCGACCGAGACTACTGTAAGTAACTTCAGTTTAATACTTTATTAAAACCTTTCAAAACAAAAATGAAATTCTTAATCGACAAAAAGTTTAAAAAACTTTTAAAGTAAGAAAAAAAAAGTCAACCTATGAAAAATGCTTTGAGTCGGCTTAAGTTTAAGTCTGCTTCAAATTTAAAATCCCATTTTCAGAAACTTAAACAAATTTTGGTTGGCAAGGTAATGGACCGTCTAATTGTGGTTCATCATTTTGAATCCTGAAGGATAGAAGTTAAATATTTTGTATCCTGTTAAAAAATGACGCGATTAAGATTGAAGTATGAGAAGAAAAAACATTGTATATTGAACATATGTATATATATTTAAAAATTAAATCAGGATTCATTAAAAATTGGAAAAAAATAAATAAGTGTTGTAAAAATTGATCCAATGGTGTTCCTACATTTGACCCCAAAATGTGGTATGGTTCACAGACGGATCAAATATGGATTTTAGAGTTGGTTGACTCATTGAACCAAACACAAGGATCTCTTAGCCAATGGGTTCCGGTCATACCGTGTTTAAAAAAAAAAATCGTGCTGAAATCCACGCCATTGAGATCTGCCCCAGTCTCCTCGAGGATATTAAAAACACAGGAATCCAAACCTTTTCAGACATCCAGCTAAATGGAATCAAAAAAAAATTAAATGTTGCTATGTGAAGCTGGGCTGAGTCCCCGAATACAAGGGGATTAAAAGAAACAAATCTGAAAATGACTGGGTTCATAGTTCCTGAACCAAATCGGACAAAGAATGGGAAAACAAACTTCGCCTAGTCCCCTCGACCAATGGGCGATTAGTAAAACCTTATTCCTATAAGTAAGCCTTCAGCCTTGACAATTTAAGTATTAGATAACTAACGAGCTTTCTAACTAGCCACTGCAGCCCGAATTGCCACCTTAAAAAAATTAACCTGTGCCACGATAAAGAATGTCGGCTATGTCTGGAAGAATGAAAAACATCCGAACACATTTTATGTGAATGTCCGGCACTACACTGGTTAAGGAAACGTATTTTCTACGGAAGGATACTCACTTCAGTCGAACTAAGAAAAATTATCTTTCATGAGGGAAGCAGTACATCCTCATGTTTAACTCCAAACCTTCGATACAGTAGACCTCTTCAGGTCGCGAAGTCGTTGCCAAGGTTGAGGGATTGTGCAAGAGAAAAAAAACGTATTTGTTTAGTAAATGATCTGCTACTGCTAAGAGGATAGGGCAGATTAACTTGACTATCAATAGACAACTATTATTCAAAAATGGGTCGAATACGCCGATATAGATTTTTCGATAGCCTTAAATGAAATTATTTTGTAAAGCGAAAGTGTCTCAAAATTAAAGTACTTGTTCAAAGCATAAAAGAGACGGAAATAAAGAAATGCAACCTTAATTAGGACCACAAACTACATGCCTTTAAAACGAAACACTGCTGATTACTGTCCCAAGACAAGGACAAAGAGTTCTGTGTCTTAAGCATATAATTGTTTGGGCAACACAGTTCCGTTTGAATGGGAGATTCAAGTTTAAATGCCTTGTTACTTATACCACAATGAAGTTTGAATTTCTCTTGTTATAGCTAGAGCGCGATTACCAAGTTTGCCAATTGTTCCATTATGCTTTTGGAGAGGATATCGCCATGAATAACGTAAACTCTCTTATAACTATTCAAAAGAATACATCACCCGCCTTTATGTTTCTAGCTAGATAAAGTTTATTGCATTTACAAGATCGCATGCAGAAAGAAGCACACACCCACTCTGCTAGGAATTTAATACGGGCAGGTTGCTTGAAGGTTTATGGAGAATCCCCTATAGTGTACGACAAAAATCTCCAATCAATGGAGAGACACATCTATTGACGAACAACTAATATTTGGAAAGATTTCATGCAGGCGCATATTTCATTTATGAGAAACGCAATACAGAATTCTTTCAAATAAAAGTCTGAATTGAAGTTTTTAGAGCAATTTAAAAGTTCAACACCAATGGAAATGGTTTCAGTTTAAGCCGCTAGACATTGTGCACAGGTGACAAGGGCGAACTAATTTTGAGGATGCCATAATTTGTCAACAAATTTGATACTATCTATTCCCATTGAGCACCTATACTTAAACGAAGCACCCAGTTCGCCAAGATTTTGTGTCATATTCGCGCACTTGTTCCACAAGGTATCTTGAGATTGAGAATCAGCAAAAAAGAATCACGACAGTTTCCAAAATTATATTTCCCAATCGCCTTTTATCTTGTGTAAGTGTTGTGTTCACTTCCAAATGTTGTATAATTCTTCATGACGTTGGAAACACATCTCTGTCACAATCCTACAAGGACTAAACGATATATTTTTGTTATTCCCTCGATTATACTTACATCAGCTTCTTGACATGATGAGTCCAAGCTTTGCATTGTGCCTGAATCCTCCACATTCAATCAAATATTATTTCTCTCCGCCTCGGACCGTTTTGTTTTATATGGATTTTTACTATCTTCTTTAACGAAATGATTTATATTTTTTATTTATTTATTATTTGTGTGTTATGCTGATCCTCAGTAATATTGTTTGTCGCCTCTGCTGCTCTGTGATGTTTGATCCTTTCTTGTGTCTGTGACAGTCTGTCTTACTTGCTCCTTCTTCGTCGTCTTTGTGACACAGAATATTTCTTCTTTCACTTCTTCACCACACAACTCTGCAATACAAACATCACACATCAATAAATTGTTTAACTTTTACAATTAAAAAAAATTGTTACACTCTACTAGACTAGTATTCCTACAGAACGTATAATAAGGGCAATTTTTTTTTTGACAGTCAGGAGTCTCCGGAGTCTCTCCTGAAAGGTAATTCATCAGTCAAAAAAAATTCACTTTTTTTTTTTCTTTTGAACGACGACAAATGGGAAGAAAAAAATTTCCCTGCCGTGAATATGTGCGTGGAAGAGAGACGACAGGGCGGACAGGAGAGGGGGATTATCCCATTTGCATTCGATTCTTCGTTATTCTTTTTTTTCTGTTCCTTTTTTGCTATTTTTTGTTTCTCTTTTTTGGCATAAAACTATTTTTCACAAATATTTTCACTTTTTGTAAACAATTTTTTTTTTGTTAGAGATTTCCTATCTCACCCTCCGTAGCGGTAGCGCGGCAGGCCAGAGATAGGGCAAATGTGCAATTTTTCCGTGGTTGTGGTTCTTTTTCTGCTGCTACTGCTAGGAAGTGTGTAGGGGTAAAAGTTTTGCACAATGTTTGGCGTTGGACACACAGAATTGGATTTGAAAATAAGTTTTGTTGGGTTTTCCACGGTTATTTGCGCGAAATGTGGGCACACTTAATTGTACACTGAATGTTTGTGTTGTGTGGTTTACATTTTAGCATTTTTTATGTTGCGATTTTTTTTCAAAATGATTTTTTTTAAAGAAAATATCAACGAAAATGAATAATGGGGGAGAGAGAGAGAGACAGAACTAAAATTTCTTTTCGAGGATGACATGTTTTGACAGTTGGAACTGGGAAATTTTCTGACATTTTACTTTGTTTCGCTCATTTCGTTTTGGTAAAACGTGCTCTCTTCAATCGGTATGATGGTGTGTGCGTTTTAAGAGAGCGACATTAAATTGTGTACGGCACACGTGCGAGAGGAACATGGATGGGGGAATGATGTGGAAAGTAAACGAAACAAAATACTAGTGGAGTTGGGAAGTTTTCAGACAGCTGATTCTAATGTTTTTTTTTCGTTGTTTTGTTTTATTGATGTGATGTTTTTCTTTCGATACAAAGTTGCGCACGGCATGTTTCTTCGACTAGGTACGGTGGATTGTTGCAAAGATTAGTGACGGAAGGATTTGAGTATGACGAAAATAAGGGTTTTGATTGATTGAGATTGATTAAAGAGTGGATTTTTCAAGTTGTTGAAACATTTCTTCTATTATAGATCCTAAAACCAGTCTTTGATTTTTTGAAGAAGTAATGTTTGTTGTAGGGTAAGCTTCAGGCTACGCCGGAAACCTGCATTAAGTGGGAATTTCAATGGCTAGATGTTTGGAGAGAACGTCCTACATGCAAGTCCACCGAAAAGAGATTCTTTTCTGGGATCATAAATAGCCCAAGATGCAATAACAATGCTTGTTTAACTTAAGTTTCCGGAATGGTAGCTCTACAGAAGTTGAGTTTAATGGCGCAAATTCCTCTGGTGTTCCTCAGGGCTCTGTTCTCGGACCCATAATTTACTTAATAATCTTTTTATCTGTTATCAACTTACAACAAAAAATGTCCCCTTTTGTGAGCCCAATATAAAACAGTACAACGACCTTATCAGTGTCGATGAAAATTCATATAGGCCTAAGTAATTTCGAAAACTCGCAAACGGTGGGCAGTACAACAAATTATTGTACTATATGTTGAGTTCTCGAATGAAAAAAACATCACAAAAAATTGGCCATCCGTAAGTGATACAATTCTTTCACTTGAAAGGCCTCAGACTGAAGCAAGGAGATTTCAAACCGAGGTAATCTGCTCCTTCGTTTACAGCAGTAAAATATTGAGTGAAAGAGTTAAAACAAGACCGGCAATGTTTCCGTCAGAAGTTGCTGAGACACGCAAAATGACATGGGATGACCGTCGACACAACTAGAATTATAAAGAATACGTATAAAGATTGAAAAATTTACAAGATGCTTCGTGAGGATCGATAAACCCACGATAGCAACGATAAATTTATGACACCCGTACCCAACCATGCGAAATGGTGTCAAGGAAAGCTGTTCTCAGAGCTCGATTCAGGCCTCTCAACTGATTTGTTCCAGTTTTTGTTTTTAACAATAATTGTTTTTCATCCTTCAAAGTAACATCTTCATACATTATAGTCTATTTAGTCTTGGGAAAAAATCGAATCTAATATATTATTTTATGTAAAAATGCAATTAAATACAGCTTAAATTCATCAAGAACAACTATTTGTTAAAAATAGCGACAAAGTCAATAATGCAATGTAACCATGTTGATCTTAAGGGTCTCTCCTATTAGGCTGATCTTCAAAATTTTAAATGGTGCATATAAACAAACCTCTTTAAGCGAAAGTTTTAAACGTATTTTAAATATCATATAACACATTGAAACATTCTTATTTTTTTTATTATATTTATTCTTTTTTTTATGTTCTTTCCAGGTGAGTGACTGATTCGAAACTTTAATTTGATATTTGGACTTAATGTGAGTAAAACAAATTTTCCAATGACTGTAAAATTACATAACTAGTTTAAGGTTAAAAAATTAAGTTCGAATTTGTTTTCACGACTATTTTTAAAGCAATTCCAGCCAACAAAATCTAAAGAAAAAACGTGTTTACGAGAATTGTTAATAACAAGAGACTGACAAGCTGATTTTTTTTTTAAGGTTTATTTATTCATTAAAACAGTTTGAGCATTTCAAAGTAAATCCCTCAGAAATAATACACTTTTGCCAACGCTTTTTCCAATCCTCGAAGCGCTTCTGAGATCTTCCAGCCATGCTGTATTTGTTTCCTAAATTGTGACAAAACGTGGTCCTTTCATAGGTCTTTTCAGTTTTGGGAACAGAAAAAAGGCGCATTATTGAATACGGTGTGCGGAATTATTAATACCCAAGTATTCAATCCTCATGTGACGGTTTCGTCAAAATTTAGAAGTTCGCAATAAACTTTGCTGCCACATATTTCATGTTCTCCCAAATCTGCAATGAAATTGAATGGCATGAGGCAGCTTTTTTGTCGACATTCTCAGCAGTTTCTCTAACGATGATCGTACCATATTCATTAGCACTTTTCTTAACTACTTGTCAGGTTTCAGTGAAGAGCTTGGACTATTTTTTTGCGCGAGAGAACCACGCCTGTGACCCCAAAATACGTCTAACTTTTATATCTGTCAAAAACAAACTTATTGTGTCAAAATATGAAACATTTGTTATAACATCAGGGAGCATTCAAGTATTACGTAACGCAATTTTTTTAAAATCCCAACCTTTAAACGAACTTTTCGAAACAATAGTTGATTTGTTCCTTCCGTAGACTATGGCAGAATGTCGAATAAATAAAGAACAATGGACCAAGGCAAGACGAACCTAATTAGATTTGAATATTGCAACCAACTCGACCGTTATTTTATTTTTTGACTTAAACTAAAGTCTTAACTGTATAATGTAATTTTTCTTCAACTCATTCGTTGCTATTTGGACACAATTGATGTGTTAATATAATTAACAAAATTCGTTGAAAAATGCAAAGAATTTTTTCTTTTACGCACCTGCATTTTCTTAATCAATATTTTACGTTTATTTATTTTTAATAATAAACATCCTGTTTCGATTCCAAATCACAGTAACCAATTCGTTTCAAGTAGTCCGACTTTTCAATGTATCACCCCTGTGCTTGGACATCACGTAACATCCCTGTACTTAACAATTCCATTCCGATTCGTTTCGATCACAAATAAATTTCTTTCTGATTTCCGTACTCTTTATCGCTCTCTTTTATCCAAAAGGAACACGCACACACGAATTCCGCGACCAGACGAGACACGATAAATATATATGTATGTATGAATTTAACGCACACATAGGCGTGCGCGAACTTGACAAACTTTATATAGCTGGCCCGTTCCCGCACACACCATTCAAATGCAATGCGAGCCAAATAAACATATGGCAACATATAACCATCTCTGTCACTAGGGGGGCACGAAATTCATTGAGAAGAAACGCCGAGTATTTTCGTTCTCACACACGAAGGGGCGACAAAATTTTCACTTTTCGAACTCTCAATTTCACGGCCACCATCGATGGGAAACAAATGAAATTCGCTTGCAAACTGGAACGAAAGAATGGAGATAATATTTTTAGCACTCGAGCGAATTTATTTAAGCGAATTTGTAGCGCAAATTGAGGAGAAAATCACGGAGCGAAAGAACGGCCGAATTCTCTTTTCAAAACTAATGTTAACGCGACAGTGTGTGTGCAGTTGGCGTGAATTCTTTGAGATGGAACACGTGTACCGATATGGGAGGATAATATGGTGTGGGTGCGTACTATTCGAAGAGAGTGCAAATGTTGGCCGAAGGGAGAATGTCAGATTGGAAGGAATTAAGTTTGAAGTTTGTTTAGTTGTTTTTACGCACTTTCGCAAATGGGATATTTTCAACGGGATACGTTCATCAAACTGAATTGTTAGTTTTTGAAATTTATACTGACTGTTGAACCAGCTCATGAGCAGGTTCGAATTCCGGTGGAAACACAAAGGCATTAATGCTTGACATTTTTTATGACATCTATTAACAGATTTTTCATCTTGTTCCTAAATGAAGAGTCTATGTTCGGAACTGGAGTTCGTCCGAGGGGTTCGGCGATTCAGCCTTAAAAAAAAGTCGTCTTGATTTCGAATCATCTCAAAGGTTTATTAAATGCTGACACTTTTACGCAATTGAATTGGGATTGCCTTTTTGATGGATTTTTAGTATATTTCTCTCGAGCATGACGATTCTTTGAACTTCCTAATTGATAGCTTTGCTATTCTTGCTGCCATTTGAAAGCATATTTATTTAAGCTTCTTTCGATTGGCAATCTTTGGACTTTGTCCAATATTGTGAAGAATATCTGAGCATCGGACGTACAACTACTTTTGTTGAACCTGCCATTTAGTTTCCGAATTTTAATCGACTGATTGATCCCAGATATATGTATGAGCTTTCCAAGATACGCCCCTAATGTGTTCGATTTTGATTGAATATGGCAAGGTAAAGTTTCTCAGCTTAAAAGCCTTGAACCTTAATAGACATCATATCTATAACAAGTCAAAGGCACATCACCCTTGCCATAAATGGAGCCTTTCAAAGCTCAATCGGTAGCTATTTCATGAAGTTATCCCAACATACTGGCGTAAGCTCTGTAGCTTCTTTTGAAATTCTCGTTTTTTTTAAATACTAATGTAATGTAATACTCTCCGTCCGAAATCCAGATCAGTGGAGTATTTTCAAGCCGAAACAAATGCGATTTACGAGGCCACAAAGTAGCTGCTGCGTAATACCGATAGCAAAGCTGCCATAAAATCCCTCGCTGGTGTAAACACTACATCGGCATTGTCAAGGAATGCCGGGTATCCCTTAATGAGATGGCGGATTTTTCCACGGTTCACCTCTACTGGGTGCCAGGATATAGGGACATCCACGGAAACTGCAAAGCAGATGAGCTTGTCCGTAAATGAGCTATCTTGCAACATTTTCAGTCAAATCTCCTTAACAAACAGAGAACCAGGAACCAAGAAGCTACTAAAATTGAGTCGCAACTTCTTAAGCGTTCTCATATCTATCCTCATGAGATACTGTCTCATTGGCAGAAAAGCATGAAATGCTAGGCGTACACTCAAATGACTTCTGCTGCAGCGACCGCTCGGATGAGGAGAAGGAGACCATTACCCCTATCTCTACGTATGCGACATAAGAATCTTGGTTTCCATTTCTTCACATCTTTGTCCGAACTTGCATAAGCGAACCCATAAGACCTCGCCAAGTTAGAAAAACAACATCTACTCCACCTACCTCTTCTTTACCCCCAAGAAGGAATCCCTCTCTCCCCAATATAAGAGGATATGTTAATCCATGTATCCCTCATGATACCACAATGGGCCAAAACACTGGCCTTGTGGCATCTGTTGCCATCTATCTACCTAAGTGCTAGTGCAACTTTTTTTTTTATAAAGCTCCTGCGCTTGCATGGGACTCCATTATACTCTATTGAACCTCGGAAATAAGGAAACGTTCGCTCTCTAAGCAATCAAAATCAAACCCGTAGAGAAAGCATGTAAAAGGTGTTTATGGACTTGAAATACGCTGAAATAGGGATTAGTAAAAGCGAATATTAAATTTATACTTGCGCTTGTTACTAGTGCTAACTGTGGATCCAAGGTTGAAGAAGTTCTACGACCTCAAAGTTGTATCTGCTTATCTTTATCTATAGCAGGGATATTGTTTACGAACTTCTACGACGTTTACGGGATATGTCGTTGTTAACATTTTGGAAAGATTATGGACTTCGATCCTCTTAACCCGCGTTGATAAGGATACTTAAATGCAGGCAAGCGATGACAGGAATTTCTTAAGTTATATATTTTAGGTTTTCTTAAGATCTTAAGCTTACATGAGGGCTGAATCTGCACATTGCAAAAATGGTCTGTGATTATTTAGTTTAGCAAAATTATGCCAAAACGCAGGCATTTTCCACTTTAAATCAGAGCTGGTTGCGTGTTAAATACTATCAGGCGAATATTCTGTTTCGAAAATTTTTCTATTACATTCACTGTGAGCTTGCAAAACGTTTTAATTTTCTAGCAGAATCCATTCGTTCGAAACTACAATAAAATAGTCAAAAACCGAACCATTTGGTTGTTCAATTTACTGAGAGCGCCATCTGTCAAAAAGAAAAAAAAGCCGGTTGCGTTGGTGCACTGTCGTGCCACATCCGGTACTCCGATACAAATTTTTGAAATGGTTTCGGGCGGATTTCTTTATTCGTTGGAAAGCATCATTTAAATTTTGGGACTCATCTGGTTTAGAAGACGACCATATATGGTGTTGCTTCAGCTTTATTAAAGGGACAACTTTTTTGCCAATACCATATTGTTACAATGTCTTTAAAACTTCATCGTAGTACATCGGAGAGGAGATCCCCCTTTACAGTGTTTTCGTTTTTCGTTCTCAAGGGATTATGACCACTCTAATAATGCATTTTGCACAAAGCAAGATGAAGGATTGGGAGGAGTATTGAAAGATTGTGTAGTGGTTTGAAACTCTGACTTTAATTGCTCCATGGGTGGAGTCCAAAAAGGGACAAAGAACATCCCTCATGATCTGCATTTCACTTTTTGTGAATTGAACCACTAAAATTGAAATTATGTGTTCGGAATGCTAACAAAAATTTCGATTTGTGGATTGTATGTTCGAAAGTGAATAGAAATAGTTTGCGTGAATTCGTTCTTCGAACATGGAAATTGGTGTTTTCCATTTCGAAAATTCCTAGTTTTGGTATGAATTGAAGTCACTTACTATTTACGGGTTCAAAAAGTCGTTGAAATAACATTATTTTATTAAAAGATTTGCCTTGGGAACACACACTTTTAAGTCCAAGAGAAAGACTGTTTTCCATTAACTTCGGAGAGTGATTTGAATGACAGATGAAAAAAACTTAGGCATTGGTAAAGCATGTCTGGACGAGGGGCATTTGTGTTTCCTTAGATCCACACAGTGAATAAATTTTTGACTGAATTTTTATCCATAAAAAAATGTCACTTCGTAGAAAGATTCAGAATTCATTTCGGATCTGTCGAAACTTGGCAAACAGTCGCTCCAAGAAGATTATGCTGATCAATACTGACCTCTTCAGTCTCTTTCTCTTTACGAAATCACTTTGCATGTCTACAGATCTCACCGAAAATATTCTGGACTATATTGTAGCGTTAAATCTAAGTGCTCGTCATCTTCGTCATGCTCGTCCATGCCTTGTTATGATAAGAATGCTTCCTAGGATCGACTTGTAGTTATTCGTAAAATCTCAACTCACCTTGTCCTTTTCTAATTCAAAATAAATTACGTACCTACCTTTCAAATTTAATTAAATTTGTATTGCAAGTTTAATGAAATGTTATTTTTCTTTGTTTTGGTCTTAATTTAATTTTGTTAAATGAATTGGCATATCCTTCTGGCTTCTTTAAAAGACTCTGCATATTCTCCACTAGAAATTTTGTTCAGCTAACATTCAAGATAATTTAGGGTATTCAAAAACCATTTTTAACGCGATTTTAAAATTTTAAAGGTTCTCTCGACAACCTTTTTTTCGAGCAGTTGAATCCTTTCTGTTAAATTTGCACTGCACTTTTCCTAATTGTGCAGATTTGTTGTCTCACAGAGTGTTGCAGCAATAGCTCGCCAGTCCTGCAGCTTTATAGACATTGTGTATAACTTTATTTAATTGCAATGTGTTTAACGTCTCTTCAATAATTTAGCTGACTGTGGTTCTGCCAAGCCCAATGTCAGAATGTTTGGTAGCTTCCTCAGCTCAGCCAAAAATCGGAGAGTTGCTGTAATCTAGTAGGTCAGGGGAATAGATGCTGACTTCATATCTGAATCCACTTCCCGCAAAATGCCAACAACTATTGTTCTTTTCACTCTTAGACTACCATAACCTGAATTATTTTTCTTCATTTGTTGCGTTTCTACCTATGTAATATCGGACAGCTCAAAAATTATAAACTTATCTCGCAAAATACAGTTTCATGGTTTTTACCGAGTATTAATTTCGAAATACCTTTTTTACCATTATTCAATACCGCCAAAAACTTTCATGGCGAAATTAAATATTTCGATTGAAAATCCAAACATGCGGGTATAAGATCGACTTATTTTCATTCACTCAATTCACAGTATTATATTCGTTCTTATTTGAAAATTGTATCAGCACTTTGTTGTCAGTGTTATGACAACCAGCTTTGGTTGCTGTATAGGAACCATGGTTCCATGGTTATTTACATGAAGAGTATATCAGTGCAGATGTTTTTTTGTGGTTTTTACTACTTTGCAATAACTTCCATTGAGAATACCAAGCTGGTAAGACATCCATGAAAAGTAGATTTCAGTTTTTAATTTTTTAATGACTGCTTTTACTTCGAAAATTTGTTTGAAGGTGTCGTTTGGACTTGAAGATTTCGCCAATTTATTCAACCTGAGTCGTTACTAAAGCGTCTGTGTACATTTACGTTCCACAGGATTAATTAAGTTGCATAATGTCGCTGGCGTACGAACGAATCCTTGTTCACTTTCAAATGTATCGTTTAATATGATCTCAAAAATCAATCAATCTTTACCACTCCTTACTTTCATAAATTTATAACGTGCCAGAAAAAAAAAAATGGAGCGCTTATCTGATGTAACTTATTATTGGGCTGCGAAAAAAAGGTCCACTAATAAAATAAAGACACGAAACCATTGAATAAAAAATATTTATTAATATTAACTTGAATACATAAATAGATTATTACTTAATATCTAAATATACCTTATTTTTTGTTTTGTTTTATTTTCTTTTTTATCATTTGTTCATCATAATTACGTTACGTCAAGTTTTGAAATATTTTAAATACAAAATGTAAATAAGGAAAAAGAAAAGCAAATTAAAAAAAATATACTTCCACTTAAATCGAAGAGAAAACACAAAAAAAAATCAGAGAGAACGAAAAATATCACTTAACCCAAAAGCAAATGAATTTAATTAAATTTAAGTTTAAAAGTAAATATTAAAATATATTAATATAAAAATAATAGGAATTCATTGGCCGTCTTAAATAATAAACGCAGTTGATTATTATCATTTTTTTTTGTTTTTGTTCATTTATGAGTTTACAATTTACTTCTTTGTTTTTTTTTTTACTAAAAGTTGATAAATTATTTAAATTACAAAAAAAAGCAAGTGCAATGTTTATAATTTGAAGGTTTCTAGTGCCAGCGAGAGAACCTCGAATAATTATATATCATAAATTAAGGGTTAATGTGCAATTGTTTTTTATTCTTACGTAAAGTGGGTAAATTTTGTGTAGTTTTTTTTTTGTCATAGGGAGCTGTTCAGGGTTTCAGTTATAGATGAAGTGATCTGGTAAGGTGCAATGACTCTTATAAAATTGTAGGAAACACTTATTATTGCCATGCTTACTGAAGGGCCGAAAACTTGAATAGCCAGAGGCACGCAAAAGTTTTGATCAACCAGACACAATCTCAAAAACAAGGTTCTTCTTGATAAAAATAGCTCCGAACACTTTTTCGTCCTTCAAGGAATATCTACAGAAAGTTACCTGCCCTAGACTTAACGCAGGCCGTTCTGCCGGTCTACAGTTGAACTTCACCAACGTTTATTAGATCGGATCTCATTTTTATTTGAATCCCAGAATGGATTCAAAAGTTTTTTTTTTGTTAAATTGTCGCTTGACTGAAAATTGATTGGACATAGACATGGATCAAAACTAGGTCCTAAAGTGCAGTCACGCAGTTCATGTATAAACTGATTATTTTTTCAAACTTTTAGTACTAAAGACATATAAGGAAGATAGAAAAAATGTGTTGCGCAGTAATTTAAAAATAAAGCTGCCGAGCTTGGAACTGAATTGATAGGCTGACCAATTAGTTTAAGTGTCCTCACACATTTTAGATCCTTGAATCAAAACAGTACTTCGGGGATACACGAGTGTGCAAAACCTTACCCAATTGGAAGTTGAAATGCTTACCATGAAGCTTCACCTAAACCATTAGCCCTTCATCGAAAACTCCCTTTACACAGAATCAGAATTTTTTTTTATTTAATTTAATTGATGTTCTAATTGACACTTATGCAGTTGACGATAATGCAATCCCTAACTATCACCTAAACACTGATTAAGTAGTTTTGTTTAAACAATATTTGCGTTTTTTTTTTTTGTTTCTTTTTCTTGAGATCTTTCTGCCATGTTTAAAGGTTGAAAATAGTATTTAGTATTAATTCCACAAAAATTCCACACAAAGCAAACAACTTTTCTACGAATTGTGCTTCGTTCCTAGATCTAGTTCCTTTGCTCCTTGTCAGCTTGCAGCATCTTCCAAGTGTCGCCCAAAGCCTTGGCAAAGTGATCGTCAACCGATGGTGTAGATGACGGTGATGAGACCGAAACTGTTGTCGTTGTTGTCGATGTGGACGAGTTGTCATTTTGATGTGCCATCGCTAGTGGAGGAGCTTGAGACTCAACACGGGCGGCTACGACATGAGGCGGCGATTGCGCCTTTAGACTAATCGGACTCATCCCAATGGTGGGTTTTGTTGTCAAAGCCTGTGGCATTGCTGCCACAATTGGGGGTTGTTGTTGCTGTGGTGTGGTCGGTGGTGGCGGAGTTGGCGACGAACGATGATGCTCTATGTTTTGATGAAGTAGTGACGGTGTGACCGATGCCATTGGTGATGGCTGCGGTGGTGGCGTTGGAGTCGGTGTTGGCGAGGGTGTCGATGGTACTGGGGACTTTTTCTCAAACAACGCATTATAGTTGGGTCCAAGAGAGCGGCGGAAATGTTCATCTATCACGGTTTCGCACATGGAAATTGATTCTGCAATGAAAGGTCGATGGAGAAAAGTCTAGGAGTTGAATTTGAAGTGAATTTACTTACCAGTGCTCTGATTGTCATTTTCCCGATTCGAAATCAAAATACTGTCACGTGAGTCGCCACGTTTTGGGGGCGCTTGTGTTATAACACTTGGTCGGGCCAGTGTTGTCGCAAATGTTGATCCCGGTAATGGCTCCCTATAGGGAGGAGGCGGTGATGCTCTTGGTTTCATTGTTGTTGATGTAACTGACATGTCAATTGGACTTTCGATGATCGGCAATGGTGTAAGATTAGTTGACTCGCAGAGAGGTCTTAATGTTGCCGGCTGAACAACCATCATTGGTGGCGAAGCTGGTGGCGAGGCCACAACAGATGGTGAGGTCAGTGAATGTTGATATTCGGATGCAGCACGCAAACGACGATCACGTCGCCATTTTGTGGTGGGAAGTTCTTTGGCCAACCGGGATTCTGAAATGACAAAAAAGGAAAAGTTATTAGAAGAGAGGATACGGAAAAGACTTAAGCTAAGTACAGGTAGGAGGTACAAACACCTCAGCCTCAGACAATTTTCTTTTTTTTTATGCACAGACAGTGTATATTTGGAACGAATTTTTGGACGAAAATATTGAAAAGAAAGGACGCCAGATTGCCGGCGAAACTATGACAAGAGCTAAGAATTCGATTACCTTTATTTTTTAAGAACGTTTAAGACTTAAACATTAACAGAAAAAAGCAAAAATGATTTTGGAGATATCGGAGAAATGCACTCTGTCGTGTCCACTGCGACCATAGGTCTTATTGAGCATAACACGAGTGAGAGAGAGAGGCACTCACGAGATTTTTGTGGAATAGTTCAAAGGACTCTAGCAACTTGAATTTCTTCAAACTTGTCTTGCACCAAGTATGGATCGGATATTTAAAAAAAATTATGTTTACTTGAAAGAGTCTTAAACTTTCTGGATGTTCAGAAAGATATCCTTAGTAGGGGTAAGAGTAAATTTTATAAAGCAACAAGGCTGAGGCTAACCAACACCTATAGACTTGGTTTGCGGGTATATATTATTGCAACCCTTATGCTCGCTTTGGAAACTATACAAAAATGTCCGAGTTCCCATCAAAAGCGGGATACAAGTTTGCTACACATTTCTATAGTAGATTGTCAGCTGGATATCACACACCGTACATTTGCCAAATTGAAGCAAACAGCGACACTTAAACATGCTACATGCAAATTAATGAGCCAGGCTTAAGCAACAAAACAATCCCACAGTCAGCAGTTCAGCACTCGTAGCGCATTTGTAATTATGTACCTCCAACACACCCCACATCGATGGCAGCAGTGGCGGCCATCTTCACTCATTGTCAAGCCACTTCCTTGTTTAGATATCACAAATCTATCCACCGAATACGGGTTAGTAAACGCATTTGGTCATTCAATTGGAGTTCGCTGGTATTGCATAACTACCAGCTATCCAACTCCCACTCAAGTGTCGTCTGACAGAGTGTGGGACACGGACGACCCATCATGTTCGGATTTTAATTAAAAGAAAAGAAAAACAAACTGATACAAGTGATCCTCCTTAAAGTGTACTCACACTCGACATCGAATGATTAACAATGTAAGTACGGTGTGTCCACACCATTTTGGGCAGGCAGAAGCACTTCTTCCGTTTGTGGCCATCAAGACAAGACGACATGTTCCGCCCATGAATGAACGCATGGCTAAGGTGATGGTCGTCGGCACTAGACACTCGCATTTTATGTTTTTGTCCAATGAAGGTTTTGGAAACTTCCGGTTTTCATTGAACGATGTGTTTTATTGTCGTCGTCGTCGTTCGGTCAGCTTTTTTAGGAAGACGCAACCCGAAAAGAATTATACGAATAAGTTTTTTTTATGTCTGATGTGACTTTGGAATGGAATTCTTTGGGGCACGTTCTGTGCGCCATTTTAATGGGTAATTTCGAAATTATAAATTCATTGAAGCGGGCGCACGCGCATTGTCCATTGTGCCTTTAAATGTATTCTTAAATGGGGGAAGCTATTGTTTCTTTTTTCAGTTTGTAAACTTGACTCGTGAGCGGAACTTTCGTCTGGGAGGTGAACGGATATGGACAATGGCCACTTTGATGAAGATAAATTATTTGGAATTTTCAAAATTGATGTACAGTAATTGGAAAAGTAGTTTTTTGATGAACGAATGAATGAGAAGGAATTGATTGAAGGCACAGCGATGAATTTTTAAATTGATGTTTCGTAAGGTTTTTGAGGACGTGAGGTGGGATTTTGCATATACTTTTGGGAAGGTTTAGACTTGCTTACATTGATCATATGTGTGTATATTTCTAAGGTGATAAATTGTGAATGAGTTCGGGAGCTTTAATATCGTGCCAACACGGGGTCACTTCAAAACGAGAGAATTGAAGCACGCTTAGCTTAAGCAATGCCTTGTGGCAGAGATGAGAAGCTTGGACTTAAGCCGGCTTAGTTACACGTGCTATTCAGATGATCTAATGAGGCAATTCTGCCTAATGAATCGATAGGGTAAGTGATACACAAATACGAAGTGACCGAAAATGAGTCCAATTTTGTGGGTTTCGATTCATAATATCAACACGTTATTGCTGCACATAATTTGATAGTTTTTAGTTATATAAGGTCACCTAAGAAGAGACTCTGACAACAAATAGTTATTGTTATTTAAAAATTTCATCATATTTTTATTTTTTGCGGCTGTGTTCGGCGAATTATATTGCCTGATATTTTTACTTGACATTGGCATAGACTCTACCTTAAACATAGTCCCAAATGAAGAAGTCAAATGGTGTTAAATGAGACAAACTCGACGTTAAATTTAAAGTTTCCATTTCGATTAATCACTCGTCCGAGAAATTTATAACGTAATGGAGCCATTTCTTCATTAAGTGTGTGGCTGTATCTTCAAATAATGCTTCAAATAATCGTCGTTGAAGTCTACAGTATCAATTTATCACTCGTGGATGAAGAAGTTGGGTTTTCGGATTTTCGACAGATTTAGCAATGATCTTGTTCATTCATTTCCAACACCTTATCAGTGAAAGTGAAAGCTAGTGTGCAGTGATATTCTAGCAAAAAATCCTAATCCCCCTTAATAGTTGTAATTCACGTTTTTGAAAATCATAAGAAATAAACAGAGACTAAAATATCGTTCATGAAAATAGTGAATAAAATCGGCGAATTAACTACACCCTGTTATAGACTGTTGTTAATTTCAAAAGATCCAGCAGACGTCACACTGCCATTTTTCACAATAAACGTTCTACCGGTGAACCGGAGCTGTGGTTTGCTTATGACCAGCTGGTCTTCCTTGAAAAAGAGACCCTGCAACTATACGTTGTCAAAGACCTTCTCCCAGTCAATCAGCAAGGCACCTGTGCATTGTCTCTTCCCTTTGTTCCATTTGATATCCTATACCAGTTTAGACGCTGCATGAATGGTATCATGCCTCGCTCTGAACCGAATTGGCTATCAGGTATAATATTTTTGTCCTCAACCCACTTATTCAGACCTAATTGATCACCTTTTTAAAAAGGTGACTGATGCTCGGAAGGAGTCTTATTGACCGCAGATTTGCCGGATTGGATGTGTCCTTGTTCTTGTGTTTAGAAATTGGTTTCTCCTAGAATTTCTTGCTGGATCTGTGAAAAGATTATTATGAGGGTTCCTCAAGAGCGAGGGAAGTTTCGGCATAAAAATCTCGATTTATTCGCTAACGAGATTCAATTGACTCGAAATCTGATGTAAAATGACTACCTGTTTCGTAATCGCTTCTTCAGCTCAAAGTTGACGGTATTTTTAATCAAAAAATTAAGGATCACTAAATTTAGGGCTCGGAAAATCCACTTGTAGTCATTGTGTATATATGGTTTGTGTTATTTGTATGCGAGCAACTGATCCGTTTCGATTCATGCAAAAAGAGGCATGGAAAACCTTAAGTAACGAATAAAAACAACTGGTTGACAGGATGGCCTTCTGCAAAAACCAAAGTTAATAAGAAGGTAAAATTTTTTAAATAAAGGAACAATGGAAGGCAAACAGATAGCTTATCCCTTACAAATTTAAAAAAAAAGTTTGCTGGTAAAATAAACCAGAACGATGTCCATATCTCTAAAACTAAACACAATGGTTTCTATCGCAAATGAATTGGTACTAATTTGTTCTATTTTTGGTTTCGATTTGGGTTCAATTAGCACGGTAGGTACCTTCCCTCCTATTTGTTATCCACAGCAACACGTCTATGAACCTTCATGGTTGGTTTAAAAAATTTCCTATATTATTCAATTAAAAAGGACCTTCTTTGTATGTACAGTCCTAATATACAATCTTAGAAGTCTAAACGTCAATATGAATTGACTTCAAAAAAAAAAAAATAAAAATGATGTTCATTCATTCACTTGAACAAAACCCATTAAAAAAAAGTTACACTCGAAATTTTATCATCATCAACAGTAGGTTGTTGTGAAACCACGTTAAATTACCACGAAAATGTGTGTATCTTTTATTACATCCGCACGTTCATCTTAAAAACTCCTACTATCTTTCTCTCATTAAATTCAAATGTGAAAACAATAAAATTAAAAGGTGAATACACCGCGCGCATTGCCGCCAACTTGTGTCGTGAATCTTGTTCATATCTTTTTTGCTCTTGTTTCTTTATTTTTGTCTTCTCGTTTCTGAATCATTTTCCTTTTTTTTCAAATCAAAAGAGATTTCCCTTCTTGGATTGTGGATACATATAAAGCTGGGTATGATGATACCTGCCCTTTGCGCGCCAACCATCATCTTTAAAACTTAAAATCTGAGAGGTGTATCTGCACACGTCCATCGGCAGTGTTGTATTTCTTCTGTGAAGAGTTTATAATCGTTTTTTTTTTCTTCTTCTATATCTATGCACACACAGCACACCCTTTAGATATGTATGTATACAATTTCATATATAAATATATAGAGAGGTTGGCGTTCGCGCGCGTCATACACGCTATATGCACAGCACACAAACTCTCCGAAAAGATTTTATCTGTTTGCTTTTTAAAGCGTAACTGGGTAGCAAACTAGTTTTTGAGATTGTTTTGTTATGTTTTTTTATCTCCACTCTTTGTATTTATCCACTTTTGTAGTCTTTGGTTTTTTATGCCCCTTTCTTGTTGTCTTGAGTTTTTTTTTTTATTTTGCTGTAAAATTATATCCCATTCATTCATTGGAGAGTTGGAGTAGTAGGGGTTCACGCGAAACGAAGGGAGGTCGGTTGGTCGTTGGGGCCTCCGACTGAAGAACTGACTTTGTTTTTGTTTTATGAGGGTTTTTTTTTTGTTGTAAATGTGGTTTTGTTATAGTCAGCCATTCTTTGTAGCGACTTTTGTCGCTGCTAAGAGAAACGTTTCAAGGGTATCTCATGGTAGCTGCAACTTCTGCCACACATGATTTCTGTTTCGTTTTTAATTTTGTCAGCTAGAAGAGAGAAACATTTGGAGTTGCTCCACAAAAGTTTTTACGTGTTTTGGAACTTATATTGAAATCCCAAAAGAGAATAGACAAGAATCGCTGCAGAAACGTCGTTACATGGAAAAGATGACATAGATACTTTTGTCAGTTTCTTTATTGCCTTTTTTTTAAAACAAAAAGGCGCATTATGACGACACCCACGCAAGAGAAAGACTGACGAAGAAGTTTTGTAAGGTTTTTTCTTTTAAGTTTGTTTTTACTTTTGTGGATTTTTGAATGAGAAAGAGAGTTTAAGAATCGGAAATGCTTGACTGGGATTAATTTAATTATAAAATAACAAAACTTCATGCAGATTGATGCTAAATATACGCAGAAGATAGTCAAATACACATTTATGTACAAACTAATTTATGAACAAAGAAACCATGGCCTAATAATAAGCTCGTAGGCATATTTTTTTCAGCCTAAAGTCAAGTATAAAATTAGTTCCATTTATCATATAATTAGCAGTGTTGATGAAACTATTGGCGTGATGTCCTATTCTCGATCGTGACTGGACTTTGGCGATGGCAAAAAAAGAAAAGTTGCTAATTTAATGATGGAAATTAAAGCCATTCAAAATGTTGACTCGATTTAGGAAAACAAAGAATCTATGAATTGAAATTTTGCGAGACACGAGGAGTATCTTCTGATGAATGGAGAAAGCATTTACATGGGTCTCTGATTCTCAAAGTAATGCGGCGCTGAGGCAGTTCAGTTTCAATGGAACTTTTTATTCAACTCGTGAGTTACTTATTCACTTATTACTCGCTTATAAGCCATCGATCCTTGTGGGATCTGAGCTAATGCAGATCCTAGTTATTATCAGCTTCCATTTGGTTGGAACAAGCTACTTAGAATCCACGATTCCATGATCTTTGAACCAGTAGTGCAACTTTTCCTTTTTTCCGTGAATTGCTGACATTGGCTTTTTGCTTTCCGAACTTCCGATCCCGAACATTGCATTGCACTTAGTTCACGGTTGTAACAAGGAACCGAGTAAAAATGGGGATAACACTGGTTAGATGAGTGTTTTATAGAATATATAGATTTTGGTCCTTCGAGCTGCCATCCGCGTTGCTTGGACAAAAAAATCAATTCGCTACGTTCGACGAGTGTTTTACGGACCTCCATCAAGCTGTCTTTTGTAAAGTTGATATTTGTTACGTGATAGATAAACTCCTTTACTGCTTGACGGACAGCACACCTCCTTGCCGGAATCTGGTGAAAGGCTGGAATAAATCGGAGGTTCTTGGTCCAAACTGAACAGTACATTGTGTGTTCCAGATCGTTTTAAAATTTCACTGCGATTAATGCCGTCATGACTTCGAAGTCGTTGAATAGTTGGTGTTTATCGACTTGAAATTCATTGGCCCTTTCTAGGATTTGGCGTAGTGAAAAAGTTGGGTATATTGTCTATTTTAAGGGCAGGAAGACAAACTGGAAAGAACCGATTTACATATGCTGTTAAAAGGATTAAGACGTTCACATAGTGTATATTATCTTGTAAGCGACAGAAAGCAAGGATATAAGAAATACGAGTACTATCCGCCTCAAGGGGTTATGAATGCCCTTATAATGTAAGCACAAGATGCTTGTGGCAGCGACTGGTAGGAAATACGTAGTATGGGATGTTCAATATGCACAACAGATCATTTGCAAAAATTAAAAAGAAGCGACGGCAAACCGGATCCTTGGGGAACACCAGCATAAACTGGTGAATTGAGGACTTGAACAAATTCAATACTACTTTTATTGAACAAGCTGGAGGGAAAAGCTTCTCAACACTAATGTGTCTTCTCTTTAAGGGAGCATAAGTCGCATCCATACGTTTAAGTCGCTGCTTTTGCTCAGTCCTTATAATCTCGGGATGCTATTTGATAGTTGTTTAACTCCGTTCTAGTAGAGTGTGTTCAACTTTGTGGATCAAAATCACTTAACTCTAAATCCAGCAAAGATGATGCTACTTTGGTTTAAAAAAAAATAAAACATTTCAATTCGATTGGATATCGCTCATCGGAATTCCTTGCGTGGGGCTTCCAATAACGATTTCACGAAATTCTCTCTGTTCTTTTATATATATTTTTTTTCGTTTCACCTTTGTCCACTCGTAGCACTGATATTTATGGACAAAAGACGGGAAAAGCCTTCAAAATAATAAACAACATGAAGCGCAAATGCACCTCCCGGGGAAGATTGGAGCCAAAGAGCGGAAGGCGGCACGAGAAAGAATTAACTATGGAATGTTAATCGTGTAAAGGCAAGGAGTACAAGGATTGGAATTTCACCTTATTCAGGCCACTGGCGTATGTCTCGCCGCTTATATGTAATATGGAGACACAGAGTGGGCAGAACGTTGTTCCCTTATGACTGTAGTAATCCACATTCCAAGTATAGTATGTAACTTTGTAAGCGGATTGAAATTTCTGCGAAGCAATACTTTTTTTTTCCACTGCTTCGTCTTCTTTCTTGTAACTAAGACAAGAAGGCTGAGGAAATATGGAATGAATTCTGCGAGGACGGTCATCATGATCACTAAAGCCATGGCAATGATTGCCAGTTAAAAAGCTGCTATGGACTTATGTCAGATTGTAATGCGGGACAGAATGACTGTACACTGTGGAATGCGTTGCAGTTTTGATGGGTTTTATTACAAAAAAAAAAAATACAAAAATTGTTTATTAGGAAGGAAGGTCACAACAATCGCGACTTGTGAATGAGCAATGAAACTGGTATTCATTGCGACTACATTGTATGGTATTTTGTATGGATTCTTTCGAAGGTACAAAGTGAATGCATTCTTTTGACTTTTTATGGTACCGTGTTTGACTGGAAATAAATTACAATAAATATCTCAAAAGGGAGATTGTCAATACAAATTTGTTGAAGGTCCTGGTGTGCGAATCAGCACACGAATTTTTGTTCGAGAAGGCCCTTAGTTTTAAGACCTATGCAGACCTATGGAAAGGAACAACCTTTAAATTGAACCTAAGGAAGTTGGGGTGGAAAGTTGTCGATTTCGCCTTGTTCCATTGAGTATTTATAAAGTATCTAAAGGTTTAAGATTAAATAGTCGAAAATAAACTTTGGGTTCAGACCCCGCCATTCGAGTCGAAAAATTGACATGCTCTTGTGACACAAAAGTTCACAAGTTTAAATATTGGTTTCATAAGCATCGTTTTAGTCTCGAAAGGCCCGGGGTTGTACCTTGCAGCAGCTATTCCCTTTCTTGAGAACTTTCAAAATGAAAAGAGAAACAATTTAAAATGATTACTAAGCCAATTTAATTTCTTTGATTTTACATTATTTTTTTTATTGTATTAAGTACTGGCCCAAGCAAGCAGTCCTATGGCACTCCATTAAAAATCAAATTCCCCATGAAAATGTCTATCACATTTACCATAATTAACAGGCATATAGCCTTTTCGTCTTGCAATTAATTGCACATAAACATGTGGCGGACCCCAAACATCCGGACCCTCAGGGCCAACATTAAAATGAAATAAAATGTTCCAAAATCGTTCCCCATTCCTTTCTTTGGCAAATTGAATTGCACAGCCGCCATGCTTTCAGAATGAAAAAGTGAGAAGGTATATAACTGCCATGGGCAAGACTCGATAAATCCTCTTCACAACCACATTTCCACTTAAACAGTTCTTCAACCACCATTCAACTGCGGATCCTTCGTCTTGAATCTTGATCGTCATCGTGTCGACTTTATCGTCGTTCTCCACTTTCCTGGGGTGTGTCTACGCTCTACACCATTGCGCGTTTCATGGTCTTGAATGATTATTTTCTTTTTCTTAGCTTGAAAATTATAGGATGTCTTTCAGTCTGCAAAAGGGTATTCCATTCATCTTTGCTCGCATGTGTGAATCTATCTCTCTTGTGGCAGATCAGAAGAGGATTAGGTACCCAAAAGTGATCAGCGACCCGAACGGAAGTCATTTCGATAATTACTTGTCACCAATTCCAATTCGAATGCCTCCGATCATGTCTGCCGGAGGGAATTGGATTCGTCTGTTCGTTTTAGTGGGCGATCTTTGATGTGTGGTAGGAGATCGAGAAAGATCGTGAGGTATGGTTGGGATGCGGTAGTAGCAGCGCGTCTTTCGACTTGATTCAAAAGATCTTCGAAAGACATTCGTTGGGGTACGAGGTAAGAAAACAATAAAGAAATATATTCCAATCTGTGTGTGGGTTTAGAGAAACAGTTTCTCGAAAGGATTAGAGTCAATGAAATATGCTTTGGTGTCTTTCTTTACCTACTCTTTGAATGATAGAAAGATGAAGTCGTCATGGTATTAGCGACATCTTGAGAATGAAATGACAATTTCCAAAGCCAGAGTAATGCATCAATCTTTTGAATAATAACAGCAAGGGTCTGTTTTTTTGTAAGATGTTAACTGCAGATAGTGAACCCAAAGTAAGGAGTCAACTATGATGTGATCACCTCTCTTTGAGGTGATCGTTCTTGTGGTTGAGCTGCTTTAGACTGTGGTTCAATTCTGAGTGGAATTTGTTTGACAAACGTAAAAGAGTTGCGAAATAAATACTTGGGAAAAAGATCAACAGATTAAGCGCTTTCTATTTGGAAAAGTTATGACACAACTTATACACACTGAGTTCAAAAGATCGGAACAGCTATGAGAATACGTACTTCTTCATACCAGTAGATGTACAGCTCTGATAAAAGAAGACTTGGTACGATTGAAGCTTCATCTTCCGAAAAGACTCGCATGTCAAATATGGTTCAAATATGTCATTATTTTTGCAAATGGCGTCGAATGGCAATAGACTGTGTAACTGACCGATCAGATCGCCAAATCTGCCAGTGCCAGATGTCTTCCTTTGGAGCTCATTCAAATCTCCTGTTTACCACAAGAAATAGGAGTGATAATGCCTTGCCGCTCTGCCGAGCTATCGTGTCATGCTAATGAAAATTCCCTTAAGTGGAAGACCATCTCACTTCTACCAACGACTTCGATAAGAGTTATTTTTTCAGATTTGCTGAGATCAGGAAGCATTTCGAGGAAGCAAAACGATAGGTACGATAAAAAGACTTGTTTAAGACTTAAGAATAAGAAGTTTTATTGGTGGGGTTCCGTCGGGGCTACGACATTTAAACGGTAAAAAAGCCCCAACAGCCCATTGTGATTTTTTTCCAGGTCTTTAGTTCTTCTTCAGGGTTCTTCATCGCCAAGAGTGTGCTTCTTCATTGTATTAAGCATTTATTGATTTTACAATAGCTTCTGTAAAGCTTCCCCGATTTTCGCATTCGATTCGCAGAAGTGCTTCAAAGCACTCATCAAGTGATCCGCTGCCTTATTCAGATCTTTGGTGTCTTAGGCTCATCTATTCGGCAAGATTTTCCCAAGCTATGGCTGAGAATTAAGCCAGTTCGCTCTGTCTTTGGATTGAAGTTGACATTGAAGGAAGCATATACATCTTTGGTCAAAGATTAAAGATTCCTCGGCAACATAAATTGTCAATTGCTTCTATAATGGCTGTAAAGCTTGGCTACTTTTGCTCTCCTCTGTCTAAATTCCTCACATTTTTTAGAAAGATTAAGAAGCGTAGACTATAAATGATTTTTTTTTAATCCATCTTAAAGTGAAAGGAAAAGTCTTTTTTAAAAAGAGCAAGCTTAGAAACGCCTTGGCTTATGTTAAAGATTCTTTTTCTTTGAATCAAACACCCGCAAGGCGTACTTTCGATTTTATAAAGGAATGTTTGAAACTATCTCCACCTGTTATTTAAAAATAAAAATAGAAGAAATTTTAAGCCTAACAAGATCTGCAGCATATGACATAATCTTCTTCGCATCACCAAAAAGGCTTACGATGTTCAGAAAAAAAAAAACAACGCGGTCTAACGATGGTCAATTACGGCATGTGACTTTTTTGTTCTCATTAACCGGGACAAAAATCGAACGAGGGAATTGATGGCCGGAAATGTGTAATAAAAATTCGTATCCAGTTTACCACAATCGTCGTTTTGTATCTCTGTAGGTTTCCTCTTTCTTTCTGTCTTTCTTTTGGTTTAGTCGGCGTTCAGTTTCCGCCGTAAATGATGTTTTTCATTTTTTGTGTAACCAATCGTTCTGGGGCACACTTCATTTTCATTGCTCTCCTCTCTGTTGTCCGCCCATCATCTTCGTTTGTTTCCGACCACCCCCCCAAGTTTTGTGGCCGTCTCTTTCAAGCAAGATAAATTATTATTTCTTGTTGTTTTCTCCTTTTGTCGGTCCTATGCGCGCGCGGTTTATCTTATTTATTGGTCATTCCGTGAAATACAGAAGCCGTTTGGTGGGTTTCTTCTTTTATTTTACTTTTAGTGTTTTTCGAACGACAAAGCCCGGGACCGCCGCCGCCGCCGACTCCATGAAGACGGCAGCGCTGCGTGTATCCAAATTTAATTCAACAATTTCCTTCGACTTTCAAGAGGCAGGAAGATTCATTGAAGAGGGAGTGCGCGAACGAGAGTACATACTTGTACACGATTCGCGCCACGCTAAAAATGAAGGAAGGACAGGAGAAGCGCTCGAAGCTGGTGGTGGTTGAGATATAAATTGCTTTTGGAAGGAGCGCGCTTAGGTCCCGTCCCGATCGATGGCGGTGGTGGTGTTCGCTGCGTAGCAACATCAAAATGAACATAAGGTCAGCTACAAGGCCGTTCTTTTCGGCTAAGAGTGAAGACCTGAAGTACGGTAGAGCCCTTAAGAACGAGAGCTCCACTTTTGAAGTAGAAGCTTGGGTTAGTCTTTCTATGGGTGCTGCTTGTGGAGGAATATCTGATTTTTATTTTTTTTATTGTATGTTGTTTTGTTTAATTTGTTTTCGGTGGAAGAGTGGATGGAGGTCGAAGACATTTTTAAGATAAGAAACGTACGGATACGTGAGAGTGGGTTGTAGTTTCAAGAATGAATCGAACTGTGTGCGACCAGTGGTTGTTGTGATATTGTGGACGCGAAAAAAAAGGGGGAACGAGCGAAATATGCGTGCGAGCAGATACATAATTGCAATCTTTGGAATTTCTTTCATTCTGGGTTGTCTTTATTTTTTTTTTTTTTTTGGTTGTTGCCTTTCGTTTGGGATTCCTGAGAAGTAGTCGTCGCTGTCGGCATCGGCGTTGGAGTGTTTTCGTGGAACATCTGCGCGATCAAAGTTGAATGTTAATTTTGATAAATGAATTCCAATGGGAAGAATTTCGCAAGCGAAGTAATGTTTTAAAGTGTTTCTAGGAAGAGTTGGTTTGTGACCGAGAAGGTGTTGGTTTCTTTAGTGTTTTTGAATTGAAATTTGAATTTTGCGACATGATTAGCATTTAACATTTAATTTAAAAAAATATTATTCTTTATTCTTTCCTGTCCTTTTGTGCAGACACCTTCAATTTTTTTAAAACGCTTTATGAGTTTCCTCGTAGGCAAAAACAGCTCCAATCATGACTACAAGTTCATCTTTATTTTTTGGTATTTTTAAGTACAGATTGAAAGATTGATAGGGTCAGACGAAAGCTTTTCAAGAACCCGACGTTTACTTGCATTTTTATCTTGTATCTCGATTCAAACGACCTCCAAAAGTCGTTCGTTTGTTAGTTGTTTTTACATCTGAACTATTTTCGAGTCTTGATAAAAAAAAGTCATATCTCGTGATATTTTCTTCAGCCTTTGGTTGTTCTCGCTGTCTCTGTGCCTCTGTGATCAAGAGTGATCATTAACATGATTGTTATTTAGATTTTACTAGTTTTTTTTAGCTTCTTAACTCAAATCAAAGTTTAAAAAAGACCAGATTGGATAAGAGTTTTAGACTTCTCCGATGGCCATTCACTTCGTAAACATTCACCATCACACTTCTTTTATGATGGGCCAGCTGATAAGGAAGCTATACCTTCAAATGTGAACAACATGTTGGTTGAGGTCCTTTGTTTTATGTCAGTCACCGAAGGTAAGGTCTTCCTTTACGGCTGTTGCTTTTGTCCCCCCGCTTTGAGCCTGAGTCATTGTATCTGGGAGCTGGTTAGATCCGTTCTTGTACGCCTTATAGCTCGATTGAGACGCTTAGGTTCAGTTTGTCCGTTCCGAATTTTACATTTTTAGCCCAAACAAACAAGAGTTGGAAAGATCAATTTTTCGATCGACTCGAGCGCTTCTACCATTGCTCGAATTTTTATCTGACCATTCCGATGTTCGGTCTTATGTGTCAATGTTAAGTCTGTGTTTTATTTGACGTTTTAATAATATTCATCTTTACCGCTTCGATTTTGATCCAATGACTGCTCTTTGAATAAATATTGTCTGCAAATGAAGGAAGCTAGATTGATTGCTAAAATCGCACCTTTTTTGGTGTTGGCGTGTGAAGTTTTGCTGGTTACTTCGGTAATGATTTCATAGATTGGACACCAGCGCTTTGCCTCATCTATGTATATACTTACCGTTAAGTTCGTTACCGACTTTAACGAAGCTGCGAGCATTATTCTCCGCCATCTTGTTACACGTCGTATTAAAATTGAGTAATTTTCAGAGTCCTTTCTTCCCCAAGATCTGCCGTAGTGTGAGGATTTGCTTGATTTTGTACAGCGCCAATCAGATTGAAGTTATTCATATATTGTAGCATACTAAAGGAACGTTCACTGAGTCAGTACGTTGAAAAGTTCAGCGAAAGTTGGTCGGCACAAGGAGTCTTATAATAATTGAGTTTGGATTTTACTGTTTTTAATGAACAATGGTTTCACGTTATGGACGTACGTAGAGGATGTCTTTCCATATGTTATGCATCGACTATGCCTCATCCATAACAGATTCTGTATTGAATACCTCTTCCGTTTTCGTTTTACAGGTTAAAGCTTCTTGCATGCATTCAATCCCTTGCTCTTCTTGCTCTTTCCATTTCCTCGAACAGATTTCATCCTTTTTTGTTAGCTTCGTCTTCACAAATATTGTCTATAAAAATATTGTTTTACTTTTGAAAAGCCCGCACTTACTGACCATGATCAGGACAGATTATTCTGCAGGTTTTTTTTAAAAAATGGTTGGTTTCGTGATCATAATAGAATCGTAATTTAAGGCGTCCCTACCTCGTTACAAGTTACTTTAATTCAAGTGAAAGTTTTAAGGTCCATGCAGCAGCGATATCGCATTGCCAGCGGGACCTTTTGAACTTTAACAACCAATGACAAATTTCTTTAGAATTTGTGTTCGAAAAAAAAACCAAAACGTTTTAAAAAACATAATTATTTCCTCCTGCCGGAGAAGATTAAAACAATAAAGCAGACTTTCTCTTATTCAAAATTATTGTAACAATCCCTATTAAATGGCGCCATGTTTAGCCGTCAAAATAACAATTTTATGCTGTTCCACAACGAATAACTATTTTAGAAACGCTTGAAGGCTGTCAGTGTATAAACAGGCATATATTTGACATAAAATTATAATTGTTTAACTCTCTGTCCATGGCATTGTTTTGCTACTCATTTGTCACCTAACTAATTAACTGCTCGACGCATAAATGTGTATTTTGCTTCGGAGTCGTTCAACTAATGACGGCGCCACATTTCCGTTTGCCCTAAGACTGACTCTATTAATTCATTCAGCCTTAATAGTTTGAATAGATTCAATCAATGAACTGTTAATTATTCAGCTACAACAAAAACAAACATTAGATTTTATTTTTATCTTTAATTAAAACAGTATAAAATCAAATCAAAAATGGACCCACAAAATTTTTGTTTCTCATCGCAAAAACAAGATTTGATTTTAACTAATTTATAAGCAAACGACTATCACAGGGCGACAACAAATTAATTCGAGTCCTTCTCTGGCAGCACTGGTACGAAAAAAAAAGTAATTGTTTAATTATGTTAATTTTGCGTTCGCATTGCGCTGTTATGTCAACCGCCATCTTGACTGTTTGCTATTTTGCAATACATCATGATGAAAAAAAAAGTATCGCTTATCTAGTATAGTATTAGATGAATCTATCTTTTGCGTCCGTCGTGGAATTAATTTGAATTTGAATTTGTATTTGTTTTTTTTTTTTGGATATGTCACATTGACGTATATGAATGGACCGCTAAGCAAAAACGCTATTATTAGAATGGCGTTGGTTTTTTATTTTGAGCCGGTTTCTCTGAATATCAATGTGAACGGCTTCAATGTTTAGAAGGTGAACGTAAAACAGTGAAGCAATAAAAACATAAAAACCTTTGAACTGACAATCAGAATTAATCAGACGATTGTAAGCACTGTTTAAAGGACTTTTCTTGCCTAAGACATGATTGTGATAAGTTCTTGAAATCACTAAAGCAGGATATTTCTTTTTAGATAAAGAATATAGAATTTGTGGAACTTTCTTCGATCTATAAATGCTTTAACGAAACAAGTCTTATATTTTTTTTATTTATTTTCTGGTGATAATTCTTTAATTGAGAAAGCTTGGGAATCATCTTTAATCTTTAAGATGATTTTTACACTTGGCTGTGCATAACTTCAAGGTTTCTTTTCAAGATTGAGAGGACAGGTGTGCCTGGAATCCTCAGCACAGGTATAAGGATCAAAAGTCAAATATTTTTTTTTGTGGGAGTTTTCAGGTCCGCAAGCTGGACGGTTTTGTTTCTTTACGTTTTGTTAGAAAAATAGAAATGATCTTTAACCAGCATCAATTCAGCGAAGATGCGGACTTTAATTCTCCTGCCAACTGGACCTTTTTTATCATATACCATATGTTACGTCTGTCGTCCACTATAAAGAGCAACAGGATTGTAAATCGAAGACGATGAATCCTTGTTAACATATCAAAATGGACATCAGTGCGTTTTTAGGCATACTTTGCCCTATCGCGGCAATATTTAAGCTGGATAAACACCAGTTGGACTTTCCACATAAAATAATCCATGACCTTCAATTTAAATAATCAAATTCAGTGCAAGAAAGTACTTTATGATGACCAAAATCAATACAATTTTGATTTGTCGATAACTCGTGATAAGTTTGGCCGTGATAAAAGTGGCAGATATTCCTTGCCGGATTTGAACCTGAAACCTCATGTTGGCAGTCCAATAATAATAAATAATGCTAAAAAAATCACCTTTTAAGTAATTTTTCTTATTGATCCTTAATTTGGATGAAATTCTGGGCCGATTTCAACGCACAATGGGCAAAGATACGAAGCTGATGATGGCGAGCAGGCACAAGATGTAGCGTCAAATTAACATTAAAGGATTTATCACACAATTCTTCATTTGAAATTTGGTAGCGGAAATTCATAAACCTATGATTTCGAACAAACACAACCAACATTTTTTGTTGTCTAATCGAGACGGGTACAATTTTCTTCACAACTCTTAATTGGCCAAAAAGTTGACATTTTCGGACCATGTTCCATTGCCTTGCCTCTGAAACAAATTCCTAAATTTTCATAATTTTTGTAGGTCGTGAAAGCGAGTATTTTTTTGGGCTTTTCACCGGCAGATTTTTTTAAGAATTATTATTGGACATCTTTCTTGCCAAAACGAATTTTTCTTCTATGTTTTTGGGAGTAAAGTTACAAAAATATTTCTTAAATCGCCAAAGTTATCTAGCAAATAAAGCATTTCTAAAAAAAATATATTTTTTAATAGCTGACAGCTGTCAAAACGATTCAGTTGAGCGATGCCTCATATATGACTCATTGTCAGCTGCAAAAAACGCAAAGAAAAATTTTGAAAATTATTCCAAGAATCGAGCCCGAAATTTAACCCCTGTAACGTTGATTGAAAGTTGAAATTTGTGGAATCCGAATTTCGATCTCATTTTCGACGATCAGCGATTCCAAAAAATACTTATACATGATCATTATAAATTTATGACAAAGCATAAACAAATTTTATTCGTGAAATAACGACAGTTGCAGTCTAGGCCCGAAAGCCCCATAATCGATAAAATCAACACTTGAAGGTGCTCGGCAAAAGTGTTTTTTTTGACAAAGAGTGTTCATTTGCATCTAAAAATTCAGTTTATTTTTTAAAGTTGTTATCCAACAAGTCATTTACTTATTTGTCGACAAATAGTTGCCGACATTCACTTTTGCGCCAAATTTAATTGCATGCTAATAGAGCATTCGTAAATACGTTTTTTAAATTATTATTATTTTGAAATCATTTTTTTTAAGAAAGTTCAAACATTTACAAAAGGCCGACCACAAGGTTGTGCATCAGGACCACTACTATTAATTAAGATCAAGATCAAGATCAATCTTCTCAACTTCTATTTGCAATCCAGGCAACCACGATTCTCCTTCTACAGCATGCTTGTGTGCTGCACGACAAAACTAAAAACCCGATGTACGTGTCAACTTTGAGGTTAGACTGTTTTCTTTTTTTGTTTTTGCCAATCATCATGTCCATACCGGTTTCCTTTAATAACGTTTCAATATTAAGTTTCATTGTCGATTGAGCTGTTAACGCTGATTCAGAGACTCTTTATTTGTTTAGTTTAGTTTTTTATTTTGTTTTGTTTACCCATGACAACAGAGCGTGTGTTTGATTTAATTGTTGCATGCGCCACCCCACTGAATTAAAAAAAAAAGGAAATAAATTAAAGCAAATAAACGAAAGTCATGAGGGCAGGGTGTTGAATGTTGTACACGTTTTAGATAAAAAAAAGCGGAAAAACGGAAATGGTCGCATTAAGTGAGTAATAAAAAAACGTATGCCTTTTTTTTTTTTTTGGTTTTTGTTGCCAAAGAGCTTTGTGGGTTTGAATGGCTGATAACGAGTTGAATCAGACTTTTTGGCGTTTTATTAATTGTACAGGGTGTCGAAAACCTAAGCTTTGTAGAATTGCTTTATTAAACACAGGAAATATTTTAGGTTATTAGTCAGTGACTTTGTCTCTATTAAGGTTAATTCAAAAGAAACTTTATGCATTCTTTAACATGTATTTTTTCGCTTTATTGACAACTCGAACAGGTCAAGTTTTTGATGCTGATTAGGAAATCTCTTTCAGACCCCTTCAGTTCGATCTGATTTGATATAGAAAGAAATCGATTCTGGAATTTAAAAATTGGTTTCAAGTGGTTGTAAAACTGACCACGAAAAACAATAGGCGACAAATTCGAGTTTTATCAGTCCTTCCGAATGGGCGAATCATTAAATAGATGATAAAATAAGACTTCAGTCTTCAGAATGACGTATCGAGCAAAATTGCAAGGAAAATGCATCTCTCGAATGAAAGTAGTCTTTAAAAAAAATTGGCTTAAACCAGTCTTTCGAAAGGACTGGAAGGACTTAAAAAAATGAATAATTGTAAGCAAAAATCAATTTGTTCTCTTCAAGCCATAGTCAAAACGAGCTTCATTGCTGAAAATGATTTTTCAATTATATTCAGAAATTTCTTCAAACTTTAAAAGAGCCCCGATTGAAGGGATTTTTGGGCTTCAGGGCTTAATTTTTTGGATTCACTTACAAAATTTGCAACAATGTGGAGTGAGTGATTCCCAATTCCTGTATCAACTATTTGGTTCAACAATGAATTTATTCTGGAACACGGAAAACATATCAAATAGGGTGAAAATTAGAAAGCAAAATTTGTGTAAACGGTCTTAAAGATACAACCTCTTAAACTTAGGTAAAGTCATCAACCATCATTGGTGGAATATTCATATCCACATTCAATTAAGAAGCTGGTGTACTCTAAATTGGTAAACACAAATTCCGAACGCAACATTTTTTTTGGTACCAAGACCTTACTTGACCATTTTTGTGGACACAAATGTCGAGCGTAGGATCTAAGGAATTTAAAGTTCCCCTCGTAACGTTGCTTGACTGAAAATACCATTTAATTGTTCAATTTTGTTTGAACTAGATGTACGATTTTGAAATTTCGAATGTTCGATTGATAAAATATCTGCTTAATAAATTTGTCAAACAAGTTGTTATCGGTTTCAACACTCATAGTTCAAATCAAATAAGAGACTGATAATCATTTTTGTCCAAAATAAACTGGAAAGGCGTGTCTGTCAAATTTTTAAATGTTTTTATTTTTATTAAAATATGGACAAAGGCTAAATTGGTAGCTGAGTTGAAGATCGTGAGCCCAATTCCGAGATTAAAGATCAATATTTTGATTTCATAAGTTTTATTTATTTTTCCAATAAATTTTTATAAGTAAATTCAGGTCGCAAATAAATTATGAAAATTTATTTGTCTAAAAACTCTATCGAGCAGTTGTGATACGAAGTCACGGTTCTTCGTAAAAGAAACTAATTGACAATTTTACAGGAACCTTAAAAACTATTAATCCCTTTGTATTCCAAAATATAGAAGAGCTACGTCTGAAAAGAGATCCGTGACTCCTTGTATCCTCAATTACATTTTTAGGGCTTCTTTTTCAGTCGCTCTGAAGGCATTATTTCCAACATCCAATGTTTTGTTTGCTGTTTTGCATGCACAAAATGACCAAATTGTTATACCTTCAAGCTCCTTATTTTGAAAAAGGATTCCATCTAAGATCCTTTCTAAAATCCGCAAAGGAAACCTTATGAAAGAAACACGAACGGTGTTCGAGAAGAATGACTTGTGTTCATTTCTGAAGTGTCTAAAATTCAAAACCACCATTGTTGGACTAGGATCACGCAACTTGTTAATTTATTTGTATATTGTACCGAAGTCGCCCTTATTTAGCGGCCCGTTTGTAAGTAGATACGCAAGTACACTTTCGTTTAGCAACATTGACCGACCCTTTCCTTCTTTTGTTAATAGCAACGGTGATACTCAGAGTTGTGGCAACGCAAATGGTACAAGGACCACCCCAGTTCCATTGGCCGAACTGGGATGCATTCAATTTAATTAGCATTGGTTTAACATTTTAGAAACTGAAATGGATGTCGAAACAACAACAGCAACAACAAAAAAATCGATTTGAAAATCACCATTCACTGTTTACACTTACATTTATGGAAACAGCTTTAGTTGTTTGAACAAGTGCACGTGGATAAGTTTGTTGAGAAAGTTGCAACGAGAAAGGCGATTTGTGTAGTAGAAAAGGGAAGATGTGATGTTCCATTAAAGGGAGGAAGGAACTCCTTGCATATCACTTGTAAGCCTGCTACCAGAACCAACCAGGTTGACTTTGAATGAACTATTTGAGTTGATCAAAAGAATGATTTTTTTTTTTTCGCTACTCTGTGCCCTAAACCCTGCTGTCCAAGTCTATAGTTATTAATGTGAATTCGCTCATCGAGGGCACTGGACTTCTTCTTCTCATCTAATGAATAGGTGGGGTCAGTGGATACACTAATCGGTGATTAAAATGTCCTAGTTCTAGAGCTTAAAATTCTGAGAGTCCAACCACAAATTTAGCTTTTGTTATATCCGCGATAGCTTCAACCCTGCAGTTTCTGTAATAAGACAACGTTAAAAATTTATACTAGGCTTTAGTGTTCCTGATATTGCTCAATTATTATTTCGCTGGGTGAAAATAACGTGGAGTCTCTAGTTTAATTAAAAAAAAGTGTTACTCGAAGTTCATTGCAGAAATATTGCTTGTTTTATAATAAGATAATAGGACGACCTCTCGGTTGAGCGGAAGCAAGGTTCTAGAAAAAGCCTCGTTTTGCAGACCAAAAAAAAGTCTAAAACGTCTAAAAGTTTCCGAACGGAATTTTAAGAAAAGATCAGAATGCCCGAACCAAAGTATACACATTTACATTTTTAAGAAATTGTAAGGTACAAAAAAAAATTTAATTATGAAGCAAAGAAATGACCAAAAAAATGTATAATAAATACGGGTTTGTTGGTTTAAAAACACTTCATGATTACCTTAGGCCGAAAACTGTTTAAACCGTGCCGTGAGAGGCACTAAACCCACTGTAAGCCAAAGTGTCAATTAATATTAGCTTCAACTGTGCCCAAGAGGTTGTCTAAAAAAATTTTGAAAATATGATATTGAAAACCCTATACAGTAGAGTGCAACCAAAAAAAATTCTTTGACATGCGAATATGGGACACTACGAATGCAATAAAGGGTCAATGTTGGAAACAGAATTCTATCAATATTCCGCTCAAAAGATCCATTTCAAAGAATGGAATTAAAAACCAAAAAAAGTACAAATCTAATTCACGGAAATATCTGAGAAAGATGCGACCTCCGGTACCGATATTTATCGACTTGCAGAATGTTTACCTAACCCCATACACGAAAGATCGTTTTATAGTTTTTTATATAAAAAAGTCCCAAGCTACTTCAAAACAATTGGTCCTTCGAGCCGGATAACAAATATAAAAAAAATAAAGTAAAAATAAACTGTTTTTAAAGTGCTATTCTCAAAATGAGGATTGTTTGGGAACGCGGAAACATTTCAAATAATAGTCTTTTCTGGAGAAACGAACTCCCAAATATAAAAAAAGCTACTAAAACGTTTTAGCAAAACTCAAAACAAAAGTCCGCAAATCAAATCAATTTTGAAACAAATGAAAAATTCATGAAGTTCACTCCAATAACGCCATCATACAGTCAAATTGCTTAACCTTGGCAAAACCCCACCGAGGTAAACTTAAAATTCTGAGAACATAATTAAGTCTCAATAAAAAAGAAAAGCTAACCTTTTTGTTGTAAGCTCTGCTGATGTTGCTGATGAATTTGCTGATGATGCTGTTGCTGCTGATAGAAATGATGGTGTGCTGCAGCGCTTACTGCAACAGCTGCCGATGACGTAAAATCCCTCCAAGGCTGCCACAATAAACTGTTTGCAACATTTGTTGCATTATTATGGCCATTTAAATGGGAGTGTGAATGCGCCTGATGATGATGCTGATGCTGATGATATGGACTCTGGCCAATATTCAAATGACTCGGTGGACTGCTATTACTATTACTGCTGCTGCTGCTACAACTAGCCCCACTCGGGCTATTACTGTTCGCATTGCTATTTCTCAATCCGCTGCGTCGATCATTAAAAGAAGCGATCGCAGCCGCAACCCTTTCGATTTCCTTAATCCTTTCAATTTTCTCGATCTGCTCGAAAGCATTCAAAATGCAAAGATATTCCATTTTTCACTCTTTTTCTTTTTACTTTTTTTATTTCTTTCAAAATTCACACACACTTTTGCAAAATTTTCAATTTATTTCATAATTTTTGAATTTTTCACATAAAAACAACAATTTTTTTGTTTGTTTTTTGTTGCCCCCTTCACAAATGCGATTAAATTGTGTTGCAAGTCACAATTGTTGGCTTAATCCCGCACACGCGCTCCAATCTTCACCCCTCACAATGGAGCCACAACGATTTGAATTTTAAAAGCAAAGCTTAAACTTTTGAAACTTTCGTCTCGGTTGTCACTCTCGCGAGGACGACCACTGAAATCAAATTGGCGGCGATTAACGAAAAAAAAAACGAGGTCTAAAACTCTGCTTCTTGAACTTCACTTAACACTTAAAAACTTAACGAAACAATAAATTACATAAAAAAAAACACCCAAGCTAAGCTTAGAGTTTGCCAAAGTTATTAACAAACAAACTGATCATCAACGTGGGGTTTAGCGTGTTGGAAAACTTAAACTGCGGCGGTCTCAATTGCTAATTTACACCTTTTTTTTTTGTTTCTATTCAAAATTTATTTATTTGAAGTTGAAATTCAAAACGAAAATAGAAAATAAGAAAAAAAAAATAGTAAAAGAAACGAAAACCCCGTCACTGACAAAGCCGTGCTCAACGAACGAAGGTATAAACATAAACTGAAGAGACTGGTGGCTCTCTTGAAACGAAACGATCGCGACGGCGATCGGTCTTTCTTAATTTTTTTTTTGTTTTTTTATTTACTGACTGAACTGGGGTCTAAAGTGATTGTGTGAGTGTTGGAGCTTGTTTGTGTATTTTTTTGTTGTTGTTTCCTTTTACTTTATCCATTAACTTTTACTATGCATCTTTGAGATACGTGGGGGTCTTATGGTTACAAAAAAAAAGACAGGCTAAAAAACCGACAGTCTTGTTAGTGAATGTAAACTAATTTGAAGTCGAGGCAGTAGCAGAAATACTTGATTGTGAATGTAGTGTGATCGTCGTACCGTCGTTTATTTGGCTGATGTACGAGTATTGGAAAAAGTTAAGAATTATCGGCACAAAGCGGAGGGAAAGAAGATGGAAGGAAATAGAGAGAAAAAAAAACATATTTCTTAAGAAGCGCTTGGAGCATGGAGCTGATTGAGTCAGGCCACGATCAGTGATGCCAATAATGAGTTACAAAGAAATCAAAGTGCTTTTAAATTTATTCAATCCTAGAGTTAGGATGAGCGAAAGGTATACTCTTTGTTTTGCAGAGAAAATCTTGAGCTTATATTAACATTGTAATTTTATTACTAGCAAAAACCATGGCCAATATCGGACCCAATTTTCAAATATTGACGACGAAAAAGGTTCCAAACCTTCTTTCAATTTTTTTTTTTTAAATTTTAAGCGTACTGGTTAAGTAAAAATCGAATCGTGGTGACCGTTCTTACAATGAACAAACGGTGATCGTATTACAAGTTGTATCCTTCAGTTCAGTTCTGTTCTCAGCCCTGTAAAGCTCAGCTTGATCCACTACTTTGGGCATTGGTATATCAGAGTAGGATACTCGCTGGATGCAACGGACATTTGGAAGCAGTTGCGTAGGCAGTTCTTGTTGATCGCTGAAAATTGCGACTCAGGTGCCCCAAAGGCAATCCTCAAAACCCCGCATTCCAACACATTTAAAAGATCGTTTGACACCAGCATCAAGGAAATATTTAACAACATTCTAAAAAACAACCAGGGATGGAAAATTCAACAACAGTCATTCAGAAGGGAATAGAAAAATGGAGAAGTGCGTGATCGGAATAAAAGGAATCCAAAGCTTAAGAACCATAACAAAAGCAAGTAAAGATTTAGAGAAAAACGTTGTAGAACAACCTTATGCTATTACATCGAATGAACATTCGTGATGACTAAAAACAGTGCCATACACCCAACTGTAATAAAACGGTGGCACTAAGAGCCAGAAAAGTATAAGTCTGCTGGTGTCAACGGACATCTACCTGAACTCTCAAAGGAACTGTAGATGACCTTTCATACACCAAAGTATTTCTAAAGAAAGGACGGATTAGAGTATGCCCGAAGAATGCGACCTCAGTTCCATTTAACAGATTGTAAAGAAAGGAGTCCCTTTAACTGCGCAAGCTCCAAAGGATTAATTCTTGAAGAGACTTAATGGTTGAGGCACAGATCCCCTTGGATCGAAACACTATTGAAATAAGTCAGTGGGTTATAAATATTGAAATAAAATCATAAAAGCCTTTTGGACACTACTTAACATCCTAAAACATTTTTGAGGAAGGACAAGTTTTCCAACTTGGAAAAAAAAAATTGACCAAGTGCGAGTAGGACTCGCGCATCGATGGTTCCGTACAATCTTGTAAAATAAGTATGTGGTATTAATTTCAACTTGATATCTCAACGCGTTACAGAGAAAAAGGCTGGTGACTGATTTCAATTTTCCTTTTGTACAACTGAAGCTTAAAAACAATAAAATCATTCATCCCGCTGGTAAAGATATGGATGTGGACATCAACTGTGAATGCAAAATCAGATGAGCTCAAAGCTCAAGAGACTTTATTCATTTAATTCAAGAAATATTCAAGTAGAATAAAAGAAAATTTGCCCAACCCCCTTGTTTGGTGAGAAACGATATTAAAGATTTTTTACTTTAAACAAAATAAATGTACGTTCAAGAGACAGCCTGCATTATTAAAATAATTAAAAAGTACAAATTGGCAACACTGGGATTGCCCCACAGTGATCTTCGTTTAAGCTGCTCCGAAGTAAACAGCAAAGGCGAACAGAAAACTACAAATACAAACGGATCTGGCCCAAACCAACACATCAACAAATCACTTACAAAATATGAAAAAAAAAACAAACAAAATGATCACCAAAAGAGAGAAAGAGAATTGCGTTCCATATAAGCCTAGCCTTAAACGTGTACCTCACTTTTTTTTTTTTGTACATTACTTCTTGTTCTGATTTTAAGCTGTGATTTCGAAAAATCACTGGAAAACAACAAAAAGAGAACAAAGTAAGGCAAAGCAGGGCTTAATGCTAATATTTACATCGCGGCTGTAATAAGAATGGCAACCAAAAGGCAATTGTGAGGGTATACTCTAGTGTACACGATTATGTACGTTCGTATATGTATTCCAGAGATCTTCTTTAATTGGAGGCATATTGTTTAAATTGGGCTTACAGTATAATGCCAAGAAAAAGACGAAAAAAGAATTAAGAAGAAGAAGAAAAAAAAAACAAAACATACACGCGAATAGAAAGGAAACGAAAGATAAATGGAACGATTGAACCTATTTTCAAGTTTAATAGACGACGGAGAGGTCTATTTTTGAGTCGTTTGCTTTTGTTTTTTTTTTGTTTGTTTTACTATTATTATTTTAATACATTTTGCAATATGAGGTTTTCTTAGTATCTATTTGCTTTGGCACTCCTTTGGGCGTACATTTAACAATATCAAGAGCACTATTTAAAGCAAAGGCAATTTCGAGTTAAATTTTATGAGACCAAATTTCTAATGTTGAGCTGAACTCTAAATCAATTGGCCTTGTTTATTACAAAAATAAAATGCTAAAAAGCTCCACAAACTTCACCAAATAAGTGTTAGAAAAATTAAACTAATAGATCACCCATTTGATACGAATACAGTCGGAATCGCACACGAGGGGTTCCGTACCGCAGGACAATATTTAATACATTTAATTTTAAAATTTTTTAATTTTTCTTTTTATTTGAACTTTTTGCTGGCAAAGCTATAATAGTGTACACAGTGTGAAAATGTGTGGTTCAAAAGATGCAGCCTTTTTATAGACAGACGAACGGACGAATAAGGTCCCTTTGGGTAAGGAGCCCTTAAAATTGGTGCTGTTTTTAAGGCATATAACAATTAATTAAAAATAAAACAGAAAGAAGTTGCATGATAATAAGTGTTTTCCAGCAAAGTCGACTTTATTTCGTTTTTTTTTGTTTGTAGAGACACTTGATGACTGCGTGAACGGTTTATGTCGTCACGACAAATAAGATACGCAGAGCGTCACAAACATCTCATTGCAGTTTTTTTTTATTGAATCAGAGTTAAGAGGCTTCGCGACAATAGTTCCTTAATTTCTTGATTCCAATTCTAAAATTCTTATTCTTAACCAACAAGCCTTAGAAAGGGAAACGGATTTTATAGCTTGTGTCAAAAAACAGTGAAAGAGAAATGATTCTTATTGGTTCAATTATACACCATTTTGAAAGCATAGACGGTTTTATTTCGCCTTTAACGCCCCGAATGGTTACCTTAACTTGACACATCCGCACCAGTTGTTCGTAAGAGTCAAATCACATGACCTAGGCTACCAATTGTCAGGTTGTTTTCTCCATTCGCCAATGATGATGTTGCCCTGCCCGGGTTTTTAAGAATGCTGTCGATTCAATAAATTCGAGTTCTCAATCACACTCAAGTTTGCAGTGGCAATGACTTTTTCAGTAGTCATAGTGTAAGCTAGAATTGCGGATAAGTCACACATGTGGTGCTTCATAAGTGTATTCCCAGAACGCGCATTTCTGACCGCTGTTAAGTGTACTTTCTTTGCATAGAATAATCCGAAGAAACGTGCGCACTCTTAAAGTTGGTTTGACATATTAGAATCTGTTTACCTATAAAAAGGTTGGATCAAGCCTTTGAATACGATCAGTTAAAGTAAAAAAAACGACCAAATGCGAGTCGGACTTGCGCCACGAAGGTTCCGTACATACTTATAGGTATGTAAATGCTTTGTCCACCACGGGTATCAAGTCTCGAAGATTTTCCCGCCTTAGATTGTATGATAGTTTCCTTAAGGTTTTGATTCCCTTGTGAAAAAAAATGCGACAGAAACCTTAAAAAACGAAGCTTAACTTTCGTTTAGTATATTTATTCCAAAAATAATCGAAAACTCCAACGAGATTAAAACTCTGTATTCCCTTAATCTTTAAAGATTAGCTAGGCGGTACACCCGCAGCAGATAAAAATCGCGAGTGACGCCCGTCCACATATTACTCACCGTGGAAAGCATTAAATATCGAAATTTGATCTTTACATATTTATTTAAGGTCACTGATATCTCATCATCATGACATCATTCAAAGAGTTCTTATCAGCAAACTTTGTATAAAAAAAAAACAACCGAACGATTTTAATCACTTCGCACAAGGAAAGCAGCAATGACAGTCACGAAACGGCTGAACTTTCTCCTTTTTCTGTCCTTACATATATTTTGGACTTTGTTTGATCCATTACAAGGGTGCTTTACTTCTTTTTTAACCAAATTGACAAGAATGTCGTAAAATAGGGCGCACTTGAGGAAACCCTTGAAAATCATCAAAACGGAATGTGTTAGAAGTGCGTTTGAATAGTTTCGAAAAGCAATGAATGCACTTTTTGCAAGACGAGAGGAAACAAAATTATCTATGAAAGAATACATATAAAGACAAAAAGGAAAATATTTTTTTGTCAAATATCAAAAAAACCAGGTAATCTATCCAGATGAATCCTATCCTTTCATCGGGCTGTAGCAGTACGGATACGGACCCTGACTGATATCAACTCATAATTGCAAACACTGATCTGGCTTTTTAAAGAAGTCCTTTTTGTGTAAAATGTGCGGCAACAAACCAATTCGTAAATTGTTTACCAAATAAAATAACTAACTAACGGCCATGACGTTTATCTTCGAGTGTTAGTTTACGACAGACACAATGGCATCGTTTATAGGATCGTATTGAATGAGAAGGAGAGATTTTGTATACCATATGTTCATTTGCGAATGAGTTTAGTTCATCCCGTAAAGTGCTGCATTCCAAAGGACTTCCGATATCTTATAATTAAGTGTAGCGCAATGTCCTTCTGAAACTGTCTTGAAAAGAGCAATGAAATAAATATATTCGGAATTGACGGAAGAATGTAACTTAAACAAATTTTTTTAAGTTTAAGCCGGTTTCAAAGTCGCGACTATCTGCTCTGTTAACATTGTCACAATTTTAAATGGGCTAAACATTGTAGACTGAGAAGCTCGCAGCTGCTTAGCGTTGCTTATAACTCTTAAAATATTGTTTTTATTTGATTTTTTACCTTATTCTATGCATCCACGTTTAAAAGAACGATGTGAAATCGAAAACAGTTATATTTACCTGAAACAAGAAGAGAAAATAATTAATGAATGTTCAAGATTATTGTTCTTATTGTTCAGCTTTTTAAATCAATTTCAAAAAAACTTTATCAAACATTTGCAATTTATGGAATTTAGGATTAAAAAAAAGCTGGTCGATTTTGACATATCAAAAAAGTCTTGAAACGACCTTAGACATATGATAAATAAACTGTTTTGACACATAAGCAATTTTGTTTTGCCATTGCGTCATTTGTGGGAAGCGTTTATTTTCTTCTTTCATTCGAAGAAAACGGCGGCTAAAGCGCATCGAGAGATTCAAAAAGTTTACGGAGATGCCGCTCCAAGCGAAACATCGTGCAGTGATTGGTTCCTTCGAAGGCCGAAATCCATGCCAAATGCAAAAATAGCTTGCTTCAGCATTAGGAACTACCCGCCAAGCCATTTCCAAGCGATTACATGCGTTGTGAATGATTCAAAAACAAGAAACTTGGATTTCTTATGATTTGAAGCCAAGGGACGTGGAGCGTCAATTTTTCGCCTGTGAACAAGTGCTCACGCGGCAAAAAATTAACGGTTTCTTCATCTCATCGTGGCGGGTGATGAAAAATGGATTCATTACATACTACTTTCAAGCTAATAATACATCAATTAAAAAATAAAGAAAAAAATAAGTACATAATAAGATATCGGGAATTCTATTACTTTAGTGTGAGAGCCCAATTTTTGACATGGGAAAACCTGTAGAAATTCTTAGATTCGATTTTCGCTGAGCAATACGTTCGTTATCGATACATCAAGTATCCTTCGCGGAAAGATCACTGTAGACACTTCAATAGGTCAAATCTTATTATTTTAATGCAACCATGTACATTTTAGTCTGCGACGTGCGAAAAAAAAATCTGCACTGTGTGCATTTTTGGAGCAGAACAATATCAATGTGACTTCTGACCAGGAAAATCAACATATTGTGATTTTTTCAATCTTTTCTTCGAGAATATAGTAGGATTGGCAGAAGCTTCCACCTCTTCCGAGTTGGTTTGCCCTTTGGCATCAGCAGACGACTTTTGCGCCGGTTAAACAACTTTAGTTTTTAGCCCAATTTTGAATGTCAAGGATAAGGAATATAATAAAGCTGCTCAACAATCCAGCCGATTTCAATTGAAGGCAACAATGTTCATAATACCCTGTTTCTGTTACGTTACGGTTCAAAGTTCGACCGATCGCAACTGCAGGTGAATCTGAATAAATGGCAAGAAACATAGCTCTAGCTCGGGTTCAGATCCTCACAAGATTTCAGCTCTGAGGCATAGAAATCCATAAGGAGGGAGGGAAAGAAAAAAAGCTCTCGTCATCTGTGAAATATCGATAAAATCCGGATTGAGGTTTGGAAAAAAAACGCCAGTCAAAGAATATCCTGATATGCAGAGAAAGTGATAGTGAAGGTTATCAAGTTTGTAAAGAAGGAAGAACCATCAGTTTAATTGAATAGCTTTAATCTGTCGGCCACAATTTGTAAACCTTAAGTGCACACAAGATGTTTGATAAATTATATTCGGTTTTGCACCAACGATTTTAAAGAGTGGAAGTTTTTTTACTCAGTTCAATTTGTCAAGGATTCACCAGGACAATGACATCAAACGCACGCCTTATGAAACAGAGTAATCATTAGATTTCTTCTCTTCTCCAAGAACCTTTTGGACAACAATTCAAAAACAAATAGCTTGAATGCAAAGACAGCGGCTTTTTCGACAATCAAAAAATGACATACTATAAGTCAGAAGCCATTTTGAAAAAAGGAACTTCTTTTTTATAGCACCGACAGCTACCTCAATCATTTAGCCTGCAGAATACGTATCCATTTTAATTTTTCTTGTTTTCTTTCTGTGTAATGAGGGTGCTTCGTTTTGCCTGTCTTTTCCAAACTAAATAGTAACTGTCTTTTATCTTGATAGATATTTGTTTTTTGACAAATGTCATTCGTATTATTCCAAAGGTGGTTTTTAAATATTTTAATCAAGATCGATTGCCAGGAGGGACGAGCACGAGACTTCGCAAAATATTGAATTTTCGCGTCAAATTTGATTGAAAGCTGCTTAATATTTGTTGTGACGTTTTGTGCAAATATCTGTTTTCTCAATCTGTCATCACTTTGACAGTTTTCACTTTCAAAAGTCAACATTATAATTATTTTTGATAGCATTGGAACTTCAACCTTTGTCAAATTTAATTGAAAAAAAAAACTGACTGTCAACTTTGACAGACGTCAATGCCCCACATGACATTTACTAGTAATTCGACTTTGAAGATAAGTTTTATGTGTCGTCAGTCGGATGAAGAAACTCCCATCCTCCGACTTTTCCATTCCATCTTTGATAGGCGCTGCAATGAAGCGCCCAAATGTCAAATCAAATTTTGCAATTAAAATTCATTTCATTTATCATTCAAACTCACCAGAAACCGCCCATTTAACCTGGACATTGAGAAATTTCTTTTTTGCATCTCTGACTCTAGACTCTACTCCTTATTTTGTTTTTATGGTTTCTCCTGATTTATTTTGTTGTTTTTTCTGTTTTTCATCCATCTAACCAGAAACAAGAGAAAGACAGGGAGTTGAAAAAGAAGAAGAAGAACTAGAAGAAGAAAAGAAGTCAATGAACATGTGGTGCAGTGTGGCGCGCTTTTCTCTGCGCTGATGCAAAGCCCAAGAAAGGCATACTACGCAGAGCTCTTGTCTTTACTGTCATTTAACAGCGACTTTCTTTTATTATTGTGCCTTGTTTCTTGATACTTTTTCTCGCTCTTTCGTTCGTTTTCTTCTTTCTTTGTTATGATTGTATGCTTGCGATGGCTTTTTGTAACACTTTCTTTTTCAAAACTAAAGTCAATTAATCTACCATGGCGGAACGCTGAGTGAGCGGAGGTAGCTGCACCAAGCGCGAGGGGCTTAAGAGCTCAGAGCTTGGCTGCGGTTTGCCTTATAGTGCCTTACAGGAAATTTGAATGCATTTTTAATTGATAGGTGATTTCTTATTTCGCGCAAAGGAAAGGAGGAGGTCAAGGCATCAGCTCGAAGAGCGAAATCCATAAAATAAAAAAGGCAGGTAATGAATTTCAGAAGCTGTTTTCACTTACTGCACAGAAGTTACCACTTGGAGCCCGTCATGATGATGATGACGGTAATGGTGATTGTGATGATGAAGACTGTTCATATGTAATTATGACGGATCCAAGCTTTAGTGAAGTAACAAAGCAAAAAAAAAAAAACGTAACAGATTTTAATTAATAGAAAGGGGAAAATAAATTGCTTTTGGTATGGAAGCCCGCGGGTGGTAGGTAGGTGACCTGTTCTGTTCATATCCAAAGGGGTCAATAGTCTTTCTATTTTACAAGCAGTTGGCTCTGTTTCATCATGGGATGATATTTTTTTGTTTTGATTCTTCTTATTGGTAGACTGTTGAAGAACTCAATGCAAATAAATTTTGTATTGAGGGTCATCCAAAAAGTGGTGTCATTCCGAACCTCGGCGCCATTGTCGTACTGTAAACAAACAACAATCGTTGCTGCGATGTTTGATAGGTTAAATCTAGATTTTTTTTTTTATGTATGAATTATAGAACATGTTGAATTAATTGGAGAGAATGAGAGGCTATAAAGCAAGAGCTCAAATATGCTTTACAAATAAATAAAAAATAAATTAATAAAAAAATAAACAAAAATAATAAAATAAAAAAATAAATTAATAAGTTTATGATTATAAATATAATAAATAGATTGATGAACAAATATTTAAATTAATTACTTTATTTGAGTTCGAGTTGTTTTCGGATAACCAACAAGATACACTGTATCGTTCAAATAAATTTATTGTGCAGGTTTGCTTCAATGTTAAAATCAGGTGAATCCGATGAATATCGACATGCATCTTCTACAAAGACAGCTGATTTCCAGTTAGTGAAACTCGGAAAACCAAATGTAAATATATTCTACAAAAATAAAGACCAAGGACAGATCCTTGTGGTACCCCTGCAAGGATTTCATACTTTCAGATAAAAAAGGAAAAAATTACTTTAATAATGAAAAGTGGGAAATCAAGAACTACAAGTTTGTGTATCATGTTATATTTGTGTATCATATGTTATGCCAAACCGTGTCAAAAGTTTCTCGATATCTATTGGAACTATTCATGGTGCACTGTACTGTGACAGTGGCATCAGAACGCTTAGCGGTGGTCCGAAAATCTAATCCGGAAAAGAAAAAGAGTGATATTTTGACGGCCCCACCTCATGTATGTCATTTGTGGATAGCTTTAACGAATAATGTTCGGGACGAAATCGAAACGTTGTTACAATCGAGGCTACAATTGCCCTCAAAGATCGTTTCCCCTGATGCTATATAAAAGACCCAGCCAACGGCAATGCTCCACCAATGAAACTTGATGAAAATATAATCAAAAGATTCACTCCTCTGCCTACAGAATCAAGAGAGTCATTTGCCATAGAGTTTGTATTTTACAATTTTGAACCCTTACGATAAAAAGGCTTCGGCTACCATCCCAAAAAAAATCTAGTCCATGTTTAACACTGATATTTTTGTCGTTTTGATAGTTTTTGAGAATGGTTGAAAGAGGTTTTGTTCAATTTACAATTTCTTGTTCTTTTGATAGCTCATTTAGTTTTTTTTTTTTTTTCAAATATTCCTTAATTTTTGAGTTATGCATTTTATTCATTTTAGATTAAGACACTCGTGCACTCGAAAATTTGTTGTACACACGCCGAGTTAAGAGCATAAGTAAGTAGAATTTGCGATGAAGAACGGATATCGTAGGAGGCTTTAAAGTACTGATTTCCAAATCGATTTGGTCTGAATTAAATCCACTTACACACATGTCAGTGCAACCCTAAGTGTCCGAAAAGGACATCACTGAATAGGGTGACATGTGATGATGATGACATGTGTGACTTCTGTAGAATCCATAAGTAGGAAGAGGACCAAAATATTCATCAACTACTCTGCACATGTCCTGTACAAGATGCTTCAAAATGTATCATCGTATCGGAAGAGATGCTTAAACCTCTGCAAATGGCGGCAATGTTTCTCAGGATCGCGGAATGCTTGTGACTATTTTCTCCGAAGTAATTCCCGCCGTCAAACACTTAAGAGTACCAGAAGGTTAAAGGTTCCATGGATGAGCCGTCGACTCTGATCAGGCGTAGTACCTCGCATGGACATTCCCGCAGCGGCCGTCAAATAGGTCCGAAATACGCTCACGCTCTCTTCGACATTAATAACGTAGCGGATGATTTTCGTCTGAAATTCCTCATGAGAACCATTTCCATCTGAAAATTTACGCTTCTGGGGCAACGATTTTTAAGTGTCACTCAATTGATGAATTAAGACTGTAAGACATGTGGATTCACATGACGGCTCTATGAGAACGCGCCACAGTATTGTAAATTCTCGACAAAATAATTAAAAATGATTTGAAAAATAGCCAAAATGGTCATCAAAGACGACAGTACCCACTCAACCGATAACATTTAAAGCTTCCACAAAACTTCTTTTAAACAAGGATACGAAATCATGACATTAAGTTTTAAATTTACAGCAAAATGACATCGGATGAGTAATTATGGGCCACCATGTACTTAATTGCATACATTCATTGGAACCATGCGCCGCCAAAAATTGAAACAAACCTTTTAAATGTAAGCATCTTGCCATAAGTGAGTGCTGCGCTTACACACGGCAGAAAACAGGAAACGAGTAAAGCATGAATCACAAGTCATAGCAATAGCATCACAAACACAAGAATCTAAAAAAAAAAAACAAGAAAAAAATTGCACCTCTTGCGGTTTGCTAGGGAAACCACGGCTAGGCAGAGAGAATCTCCCTCAAAACAGCAGGAAAATCAAGTTAAGCTACGCGCGTCATCAGGTCGACGAGAGCGGTTATAAGTGGTCTTCTCTCAAACAATCGAGGATCAATTCCAGTTCCTCCAAGCCTCAAAGCACTCCATTCAGATGGAGGTGCACTACGATCATATTTTACTATCATTCTACGCTATCCGCTACGTTGATGATCGGGCTCTGCATAAAATCGAAACCATGATCATGGGTTTTCTCCTTTTATTTATTTTTCGAAAAAAAAACCAGTTCCCCAGAATAGGGTGGTTGAAAGGCTTGGTTGCTGCTGGTTTTACATTTTTTATTGGTGCTACCGTTTCCAATTCGATTTTCCACTCATTGAGAATGGAATATTCATATGTGTATGTGTGTGTAGTTCGAGTATATAGTATTCATGGATTTTCGCATCCTCACCACAATGAAAATTAAATGTATTTTAGTCGTTTGCGTCGAGCACTTTCTCCGCAAATTTTAAGTATCTACAAATTTATTTTATCAGCTCTACTACGTCACTATGGAAACTCGAGCGGAACTTCGCATTCGTCAATCTATCAGCGTAATGACCATTTCGGTGTCACTGTGTTTCAATCCTCGGTAATTTCAAATTATAGTCACGTTCACGTGAGTTTTGGTGCTGTAGACCATTTACATCAACAGTTCGATGACGATGTTAACATCGTAAAGTACGCAAATCAGTTATTAACAGTTTAACACCTAGGTAGAGAAATATATTTTTCAAAACATTCGTTGTTGAATTCACGTCGAACGATCTTTTCATATTTGAAGTCCATAAAAATCAATTTCAAGAAATTCTACGAAATGTAGAATGTAGTAGGTAAAGTATTTTATTTCATGCTGCATTTTGTTTTTCTACGATTTTCGCGAAAAGAAATGAGAAAGAATAATTAGAAAATCACCATTATTAAGGTTCCGTACCTCAAAAGGAAAAACGAAATTATATACGATCACCTTCCTATTCCATCTATCTATTTGTCTAGACCCTATTTCTCAGGAACGCGTGCAGGTTTCAGGATTAAATAAATAAGACTGCGGTCTGTTTAAAGCTGGAAAAAAATATGCTTTTAAATCGTCACAGTCAAAAGCTACGGCATTTTTTGATACTCGCATGGCAATCAAAATCTTTAGGTTACTTCCCGTTGATCTAGAATCATAAAATTTGGCCAGAAGTAAAATCTAATAGTACAAGTAGTAACATCACAAACATCGCAACTGAATTGATCGCTAAGAAGTAGACTGTGATAAATTCAAAATTAGAAAAACAAGTAAAAACATTGTGTGCGTGGTCGACTTGCACTTGATCGATTTGGTTTTCCCTGTCATTCATGTATGTGTATTTTTTTTTTTGGTCCACTCAACCACTGGTATACTTTTCGGGCTACCCGTCCCGAAAAGTACAATTTTGGTGCGTAAGGTGGCCATTGAAGCAATCAAACATTTAACTCGATTATTTAATTTGATCTGTCCACACTGTGTTGATGGCAGCGTTGCTTTATACATGTATCCAAAAATGTCATAGTTTAAAAAAAAATCCTATTCAATTTTTTTGTTTATAATTCGTTGGTGTTCTTCTTGCTATTTGGTACTCTGCAAACCATAACATGTCCTTGTCGACTTTGATGATTGGTCAAAAAACAATCTTCTATCCTACACACATCCGCTGATGCAGTTTCTTCTTTCGAAGTTTTAACACTGGCTTCTGACTGTAGAAATATTAGTCTTATAACCAGCTTCTTACTTTATTTGTACGACTGATTCATTCTCCTACTATGACACGTTGACTTGGAGTCTTTTTTTGCGTCTCCTTGTAAGCCGCTGTTTTAAGAATTGTTCAAACTAGAACTTCGTTTAATTTTTTCAGGTATACCCTACTACATGAAACATTTTGAGAGTGACCATGTTCAGCAAGCAGTCTAAAATAATAAATTCATGCAAATCATTCGAAAGAAATAATGAATCGTATAGCTGCATAAAATGTTGTACATATTCTCTTGAAGCGCAGTGTACATACGTTACGCTATAAGCGGGAACAATAGTCGTAGAAGGTTTGAAAAAAAAAAAATTTATTATTTGCACGTGTCTTTGAACGCTATATCCGAATAATATATATTAGCTATCAAATGTCAAAGTTTGGAAGTCCCTATTGGAAGACCCTTTACTTAAATTTCCACGAATACTCACGAGATGCCAACTTTTGCAAATACTCAGTTCTCCACTCAATACACAATTCAAGAACAACGTGAATCGGTACCTCTCCTTCCTATCGCCTTTATCTCGCCAGAAAAATGATATTCATAGTCCGTTGAAAGCGGCTTTAGAAATATGCAATTCGGTTCCTTATTTCACAAATAGCTTGACAAATTTTGTGCTTCAATGTTTTGATCGCCTTTGTTTCATTCATAAAACGATTTACTCCTCGGCAGAGCTCCCTTCTAACTTCCCTTTAACCGTTGTCTTGGAAGAAAAATGTGCCAATAATTCCGCCATTATAAAAACCCCATTAAACATTCAGTCACACGGTCAGAACGCATTGGATTCTCATGAATACGTGTGGATTCATAAATTTTGTGTGGTAATATGGCCGCCATCCGATAAAGTATTTTGTTGAGAAAAGTTATCGGCAACAGTTTAACTGGTCTAAAATATGAACAGAAAAGCGATAACGAAGCGGATGGTGATTCTGCTACAGTTTCTGAATTTTTTAAGCAAATAACCCGAGTTCTCGGAAACTCTCCTCATGCCTGTGCGACTGATGTTCTATTACTAAAGTATTTGGCGCGTTGAGGTTCTCGGGTTAAGGCGCAACCCCATAGTGCACCGTTCGACCAATCACACGAACTTTCTTTCACCATTTACAAATATCGATCAAAATTTATTTTCTAAATTCGCGCTATTCGGCATCATCTACTTTGGAAGCTCCTAAGGATATTTTTCAAACGTTGATTAAGCACAAGTCGATCGCACTTCGCACCATGAAAATTAAATACTGGGTTTCTGTCAATTTTTTGAGCTCATAAGATCTGTCCGTGTCAAAAAAATATGTTTTTGTTTAAAAGAAACAAGCAGCCTACATCTCGGACGGACTGAATTTACTACGGGTTAACTCGGACCTGAATATTTTGGACAGAAAACTGTGGTCCATTTTAGAGGTAACGACTTCCTCTGTATGACATCGAAATGTTGATTCCCTAAAAATCGCCCTCTTGATTTGTGAGCGGTCGGTGGTGAAGAAATTGCTTTACGATTTTTTTGCAATGATGTAATAAAAAGGTTTTGCATTTTTTTTTGTTTATTTTCATTTTATGAGCAAAAAACCGTGTACCATTTGAGAGGATTAAGCATACGGCAATAATTTCCAATATTTTTATTGCCACATAACTCCACAGCAAGCCCCGACCTTCAATGAGCGCTTAAAATGTCATCACATAATCAAAATGATTTTTTTTTTATAAATGTGTAAATAAAATATAAGTAATCCAAGCACCCCAATCTTTCAGTCTTCATCAAACATCTGAGTCATAAATTATGTTCTAGCTTGACCAGGGCCAGTGCCGCCACACTGACTGATTCATATGCTTGTTTGGCTTTAACTTAACCTTCTGCACTGCGATTTGGTTTTATTTCCATATTCGCTGACTCATGACACAAAAGTTTCGCCATGAATCTTAATTAAATAGTTTATTCAAGGGTATTGTAAAAAAATGAACATGTTCCGGCTAGGGGCTTGGCTTAAAAAAATAAAAATACGAATGAACTTCTTCTCGAGCTAAGCTCGTGCCATCTATTAGACGGATTGCTGCTCCGTTAGATATGCCAGACTTGTATCCTATTTTTCAAAGTGCACGCGCAGACACCGCTACCAATTGATTTGTTCTGCACACAACAATGTAACAAAATAGAAACAGCAACAATCGATATTCCATAAGACGGCATTAATTTGAAATTAAATGTGAAGAAGCCTTGACTGCTTGCAAAGTGGATGGGAAGCCCCAACGGACTTCAATTTTCCATCGTCGAAATTGATATTTGTCTCGGCAGAAGCAAATTGATTCCATTAGTTGTGTGATGATCCCGGTGGAAGAGACGTGATTCAGGCTAAATAGTCAGTCGATCGATTGCGCTGCAATCTCAGGCCATCGGAGAGGCTATTGAGCAATTCACGCTTTTAATAGTGTAATCCCGGTCTTGAGGCTTCAGAGATGATTAAGATTGTTTCTTATTTTTTTTCTCTGTATAGTGTGTAGACGAAACACATTGATTGAGTCGATCCAATGATCCCAACAATCTGACGATCGACGCCATGGTGGCGGCGGCATACGAGTAGATTTTCCATCCAAGAGAGAAAAGTCCGTTAATCATGGATTAATACCTTTTCATTACAAAATCATTTTCTTTTGAGGTTAATTGCGCGCATCACTTTCAATCTTTTTTTTTTTTGTCTTTTCTTATTAAAAAAAAACTTTGTAAGTCATGCGATGAATCGTATCTTATCCATTGGAAAAGAAATGTTCAAGAGTTTCTTGCAGACGTTTTTAGAAAATGCCAACTCAAGTCATTATTTGTTCGTTTGCTTATTTTGTTTGGAATAACTTTTTGTTTGTCTTTGGTTTGTGGTTGGAGGATTACGTAATCAAAGAGGCGGCCTACCACTCGTTTTGCTTCAAGAAATCCCAACAAAGTGAGTCATTGATGAGTTTTACTTACAAAATCTTTTTTTTACAAGTCCCACAGATGAACACAGTGGGGTAGAAATGTATTCAAACAAAATGTGATTATTTGTTTCATTGGACTCACGAAAGACATGTAGTGCGAACTTCTTAAATTATTTTTTAATGGCAATTTTTGAAATTAAGGCTCTTCAGGAACCAAATTGGTCGGTTTGGTTATCACAACTCAAGGCATTTAAGATATATTTTACCGCTCAAATGTTTGAGATTCACGAATGAGGACACTTTAAAACAGTTTAACATATTTTAAAAGTTAATTTTTGAAAGTGGAAATTAAAAATTTTTTAACATCCTTTTTTTAAGTTTTTTACTTAATTTTTGGTCAACTCTTCGAAAATCCTAGTCTTTTTTTTCAATTCATTTGTTGGAGTTCACAGCTGACAGTTATTCCCAGGTTGTTTCTGGAAGTGTTAAAAGACATAGTCGCTTTCATCACAAAGAAGTTGTCTGTGGTTAAAGTTTTAAAACAGAATTTTGAAACCTATTTTGTTGCCCTCGAGACGATTCTTTGTGGTTCTTTTTTTTTATTTGGGGACTATGACTGTCCTTAAAATGGATTTTGCACAGATTGAGCGGAATGATTAGAAGAAGAATTGAAAGATTGTGTAGAACTCAGATGCAAATATTTTAGTATTTATTACTCCATGGATGGAGTACGAATTGGGAAGGAAAATTTAACATATACATATTTGCATTCATTTAGTTCACTGTATTTTATTTGAAAAGAGTTGATATAGCAGAAAGATGGTTTTTTAAAGGATTTCTCAATCATCCTACTTTGGGTGTTATATCTAATAATAATAAAATATAATTTCCAAGCTTAATAAGGATTTGAACCTGGGACTTTATTTATTGAGGACAGGATATGGGCAATAACTTCAACAGGCTTTCTTAGTTAGTAATGGGATTCTTATTCAGTCGATACTTTGACCAGGTCAAACAACGTGATGTCACTTGCTATTTAGCCAAATGAGTGACGGATCAAGGATCTCATCTCCGGTAGTGGTCGTACATAACCCATACGTAAGATACAACCCAATGAGTGTCAGCAATCTTTTCTTTTATTTATTTCGACGCTATTAAAATCCCTCTAAGGTACACTTACGCAGCATCCTAGGTAAGCATTTCCATCTCCTGCGTTGACAGGTTCCTAGAGTATTCGCTTGTCAGTTATCCTCCTAGCAAGATGATGTATTATAGGCACATTCATCAGATCTGATAGTTAACGAAATGCATCCAGATACAGGAATGCTTCCGGTGGAATATTTCTGCACTCAATAAAGCCTCGAAAATACGCAGGTTTAGGATAAAAGAATCTAGAACGTCTGTTGACTGCACAAAATTATTGGACTCGCATCTATAAAGATTGGACGGATGAAAGCCTGGTAACATACAACCTACACTTCGGAACTTAAAGAGTTGGAGTAGAAAAGAGCATTGAGAGGGAGATCTAACTTTTTTCAATTGAATATAAAAATTTGTCCAAATGAACACCTAAATATTATACAAACTTGTTCGACTCGATGCTACAAATTATTAATTTTAATATTTTCCAATTCCGTCGCAAAGCTGAGTTTCCACGCTTTAGTGGGGTGGGGAACAGTTAAGTTTCATACTTCCCAAAATGAATTTTAAGCTTCCAGCCTGAGTAACATACAATTGTACTTCTGAATGAATCATAATGGTCGGAACTAAATGGGACAGCGCTCTATGCGACAAAAAAAAAAGTGACACGGGAAAAGCTACCTTGGCGTCCATTTGTGAACAACATGATGCCAGTTTTTTAAGAAGAACACTGCAAAGAATTGCACGTTTTCATCATCTTGGAAAAAACAACTCAAAACAAATTTCATCGATTTCAAGCCGATAAGCGATGTCCTGACTGTGATCCGCAACAATAGAAAGTTCTAGAAACTCTTGATCTGAGTCTCCGGTGCCTGTCTCAAGTATTTTAGGTCTTCAATACTTATCCCGGTTGGCAAAACATCTCTGGGGGAGAAATCGGAAAATACATCCTACAGGCAACAAATACATTGTATCTGGCAACAGAAAGGATACAATCGCCAACAATAAAGGAAAAAGCGGGGTCCTCTTTTGGCCCAATCTCAATTAGCCCGAATTGCCTCGGAAGTGCCCACAAGCTCAGCTCAGCATTAAGAGATCTAATTCTTATTCGGCACAGTTTCTTCAATAAAATTACTTTTGGCCACAACTGTTAGCAACCCACTCCTGAGTTAGTCATTCAGATAAAACCAAGAGTCAACCGCAGACACGAGTGTCTTTATGAGTGCTTCTATAAAACCTTTAATCCAATTTTATTGCTGCTAATTATTAATCAACAATTGTGTCATCACAAGCCGTAGATGTTTTTTTTTTTTGCTCCTCGACTTAATTTTACGAGCATTTCGATGTCGTCTACAAGCTCGAAAGGATTTCCATTGGATACCAGATTGATCTGAACATCTTTGTTTGGCGATGACGGAAATTCATAATTTCACAAAAATGGCAATGACCAAAAAAGATACACGAAAGCCAAAGCTGTTGCCTCTCGAAATGATGGGAAAATTGTTTTGCAAATTAATGACAAACAAGAAATGGGACAAGTCAGCCAAATCCCACGGAGAAATCCACTGGAGATTATTTAACCGTAAAAATCTGTATTAAAAGGAAATGCCAACCAACTATGGATGAGCAACCAGCAAGAAGCTGCAATCAATTTCGAAAGACCAAATGATAAATGCTTTGTTTTGTTCCCAAGTGGTAGTCACTGGTGGTGCTGACCTTAATTTTAAATCGATATTAATGGCAAGAGAAGAGTTTATCGGAGAGCTAAAGCAGGGAATATTCATATGGTTTGTTGGTGTCTGCTCATTTGATATGTAAATAGAGTAAAGGTGGAAGAATTACGAATCGAGTGTGATGGACTTTTAATTATCATTTGTGAGGCTTGGTTGTAAATCACCAAATGAGAATAGTCTTAAGGAACACCATTAAATACTAAGTCTGACTGGAGGAAGAGCATCTAGCAACATCCGAAAGAAATATGGTGTTCACCGGCTTCAACAGCAACAGCGACAGCTACGAATGCCGCAGTTTATCATTTTGCATTTCCAACTCAAAAAAAACGAACAAATAATTGTTTTTGAAAAAAAAAGATTCTACGAATTCGTCTTTCAATAAAAAAAAATCGGAGAGGTTATGACAACCCTTACGATTCATTTAGTCGGAACAAGCAGCAGAATAAATGAAAAAACTAAAAATTGTTTAATGGTTTGAAACTCAGATGTATCTGGGTGGAGTCCGAATAGGGTTGTAAAAATTGATACCGACTTTTTTGCAATTGCTTAATTCGCAGTATTTTATTCGCCACATGTTAATATACTTAAGACAGTAATTTTGCGTTTTTCAAGAAGTAAGTGATTTCAAGCCTTCAAAAATTGAGCTAAAATAGTAGATTTAAAAAAATAAAGAATGCAAATGTTCTTCATTACTTTACCTACTACACAATTTTGCTGTTCGCATACAATGTGAACGAAGGGTTAGAAAAAAAAATCGGCCGAGTAGTGTTCGTTAAACATTGATAGTTTGAGTTTCCGATAGAATCAATGTCAACAATTGCATCCGTTGAAAGAGTTCGCGCGGGTTTATGGTGGCACAATTGGAGTGAGAAAAACAATACGTCCTTTGATTTTTTTTTTATTTTAAGCTCCGCTTCAGAGGACAAGTTTTCTAACATTTGTTGTACATGTAGATGCTTTGCATTTATTGATCTCGTATTCCGGCATTTTTATTTCCTTCAAAAAGGCTGCGTACTCCTTTTGCAAGCAAATTGCCACTTTATTCCAATCCTCCTTGACCCATGTTTCATGGGTCCAATTGTGGCTAAGATTGTTGCGAGTTATTTGAGTTTTTGGCTTCAACCTTTCTCTAACTGACTTCCTGTTGAAGTTTTTATGAAAAGTTTTGGCAATATGAGAATTTTTAATCGAATTCAAAAATATTTACAAAATATAGTTATTAAAATAAGTAGTTTGTTAACAACCCAACGACGAAATCCAGCACAAGGATTTGACGACTTAAGGATGGGATTCCGCTAATAGGTAAGTCTATAGTTGCAGTCATGGGGTATCCCCCTTGTCAACTTTAACATGGGATTCCTCTAGTATACCTCCCACAAAACATTTGGATATTTGGAAGGGCTTTTTCTTGGTTATTACCAGGTTTAATTTATAACAAAATAAACAATTGTATGAAAAAAAAACATCGAAGGCCAAGTGCGAGTCGGACTTGTGCTAAGAAGGTTCCATACAAACTAGTTAGGTACTTATGTAAATAAATAGCTCGTCCTTTCCCGCTGCTGTTTGCAGGTATTAGCTTTCAGGGTTTACTGCCCTTGTGATTATCATAATATGCGGCATACTAAATATTTTTCCAGTTTTTATTTTTCCATAGTCTTCGCCGTGGCGGAAAGTTGGGTTACGCTTTTTAAAAAATGTATTTGTGATGAACCTTCAAATTAATGTTTTTCGGATTTTTGCCTTTACTATTGCTATAAGACATTGTTGCTTGCCAAATTTCATGACTCTAAATAGATCTAGTACCCCATAAGTTGTGATTCCCCTTGATTGATTTTTGGTATTACTTGATACCTTAACGCTTCCCTAAGAAAAAGGATGGTGACAGGCAGACGGACAAGTGATCCTATTATCATTCTATTTTTCTTTTTTGCGGAACGGAACCTTTATGCATTTAACATTGTCCGCTCATGTAATCAATTCACTGAAACGGTCGAATCGGAATCCTTTTTGAAAAATAATGTGGCAGCATTTTTGGCCAGCCCAAAAAATCGAACCAATCTTTTATACGTTGTGGATGGAGAGGCAGTTACCTTGTGTTTTTGGTTTAAGGAGCTCAGATGCGATAGTAGTGTTTACTTTTATACCCAGCTAAATAGAAATGAGCCTCGCCATGATTTCAGCACTCAATCAGCAAAAGTACAACGTTTTGTGAGGTCTGCAATGTGGTAATGGATAAGTTCAATTCTTATGCTTATTCCAAACACTCTCAACAACGGTGGCGAGCTTCTGCACAGTTCAAAAATAATAAGAAACTGAAACGTTTTGCTCGAAATTTTCGTCTTTGTGTGAAACATTTTAAGTTAAACTTTACTACAAGGCTTGTAAATTTTGCTTTAGCTTTTGAGTGATTTACAAGTAGATATAACAACATTTAACGTTACATAACGTTTCGGTCGAGAATTTGCTTTGAATTTTCTCAGAATCTAGTAGAAATAAAAGGGTTGAAATGTAACAGCCTTGTTGCATTCATAGGATGGGATGGCTCTTTTTTTAATCCAAGAACTTTTGTAGACATCTTGTACTAAGCCCGTGACAGCTTCTAAGAGCCTGCACAAAGCGGGCTATGAAAAACTCTCAAATATAAATTTACAGACTCTGTTTTAGGACTTTGATTATGACTACGAGGTACGACAAATCGCTCTATCTGCTTAGATTGTTTCTCAAGATGTCGCTTCATCATCATGATCATTAGCTCAGAGATTCGATCAACCCGTAAAAGTAATTTCGTTTGCCAATAATGCAAGCTTTCAAACTAGGGATCGCCGACACTAAAATTTGCATTGAATGGCTATGACGAAAGAGAAGTTTCTTCATCTTTTAACCAAATGTGGTCATCAGGTAAACGAAAACCAATTCAAGATACCATGGCTCTCTTCCGCACAATGTTAGGTTCCTACATTATACAACTTGTTGTGGGCACATGCTTCAAAAAGTCTCTTTTTTACATCTCCACAGTCAGGCCATTGCCAAGCCCTCATGAATGAATTTTAATTTGATTCTGTTTATTTTTTTTTCTTTAGCTAATACCCTGGCAACCGTCCTACACACATTATACAAACTGTGAGGCGGCGATTATCTTCAACATCGCGATCAAAACAAACAGGTTCTGACGCCTTGTCTTACCGGCTAAATCTGCGACTCTCTGCCAACGTTTACTTTGGATCACTGAATGAAAAGGAGTGTCCCATCCGCTTGGTCATACTACCATCACCCATCATCATCATTAAAAATAAAATATAAATAAAAAAAAAACGAAAAAAACAATCTCGCAGATACAACAACAACAGCAATTACAACTGTTTGTATGAGGTCTTTCGAATTCCTGATTAGAAGCCATCAAGCCATCGCGCTGATGCTACCAAATACGGTTCACATGAATATCATGCCTGGCTTAAGTATGGATGGATATATTCGCTGCTAATCGTCGTTGCTCGGGTTGGGTTCACTGAAACCTCAAATCGCCAGCCAGCCAACAAACCAGATAGCGTGGGAAACCTCAAACACATTGAAAGACCAAAGCCTAACTCAGCCAACAGCAAGAGCAGTAGTAAAAGATGCGATAATCTCTTCCCCGCAGGCTTCTCTGAAATCCCATGAATATTTATGAACAACGCACAAAGTATATCTGGCTCTCTGGTGGATCCATCGAAATTAACGGGCAGAAAGATAGTGCTTCGGGAAATAATTCAATTTTCAAGATACTTCGGCGCTCGATTACCTTGCCGGGTAACAACAACACAACACAACACAACAATGAGACACAGATTCGGGGCGATAAAATTTGTAAGACCCCATTGGAATGGCTACCGGAGTTGAGCACTCTCTTTCAGGAAATTCATTCCATCGGACGACATCGACATCGCATCGGTGGTGTTAATGGCGGTGGCGGAAGTCGGCGGCGATGATAATGGTGATGCTGATGAAGGTGGTCATAAGTAGTTGGGAAAATTTCGTATTTTTACATAGATTCTTTTTTCCATTTTTAATTACGGGTCGGGGTTTGTTTGGTCTTTTTTTTTTTGATAATAGCCGGATTGAATGTTCTTTGAGAATAGATCAAAGGTGGGACCGCTTTTAACAGATAGCATTGGAATTCGATGACGGGCTAAGTGATATTTCTAAGGAAGAGTTATTAATTACCGATTGTCGGTTGTTAATATTTCTAATGGAGAGGGCAGTGTTCGCGGCGGTGATCAAACCAACTCAGGAAGCGAGTCAAATTTTAAAGAATCCAAATGTAGAACTTCTTAAAGCGATTAAATCGGAATAAGTGCTGACTGAAGTTTCACAGAATATGAAGACTTGAATGTTTGCAGAAAAGACGGTGGACAAACTAAATGCGACTGGTCTGTTCATTTATAAACACTTGGCGCATTCTTCTACTCCTTTGCTATGGAATGTAATAGATCAAAAACAGAATAATAACATCATTTATGTAAACTTTTACTAATCAAATGACAAAATTCAGTGAGCACAATAATGATAAAACGAATTGCAAGCGCCACTTTGTTATTGCATCACTTGGAGTCTTAATCCAGACATTCTATCGATCAACTTTTAAATCGTTTGCAAGTTAATTGATCTTCAAACCAGTTAAAGGATCTCCCAAAGTTTCGGTTCTCCATGTTGGAAACTATTTTCACATCTCTCTCAAGATCGTCCAAAGCGGTTTACGTCGGCTGATTTGGCAATACATTTCCCATTTTTCCTTTTGTTCTTCTTCATCCACGTAGTCTTGCAAAGCTGTCTGCTTTTTAAATGTAGTTTGGAAATTGGACAAGAATTCGATAAACATTTTTTTGCATTCGCCCAATTCGCAGTATTTTATTTGGCATTGGTTCATGTACTAGCAACTTCTGTGTTTTTTTGTGGTTTTGAAAATTGCGTCATCATTCTGCTTTCAGTGCGTTATGCATATATGCGAACAATGTTTTCTGACCGTACCGTGTTTTCTGACCGTACTTTAAGTTATTCTGGATTCCATTGATAGAGAAGTTACGTTCAGCACCGCCGAGTGGAAACTCACTTCTTTTATTCAAAAATGTCGACTCGATCGTCTACAAGACTATAAGACTCAATTTTGGTGCTCTTTTTTTTCTATCTTACCGCTGAGCTTTGGTTAGAAATTATAACATATGTTTTGATTCTGCCTCTCATCCGTGAAGACCTTCAGAAGCTAAACCATTTGCGCGGATTTTCTTATCCTGTGATCCCTCGCACTTTTTTATGCTGTAGTGTGGTGTTCTTGTTTTGATGAAATCTTGCTCTATCGACTTCGATATCGTGCATTAGTACGTATGGTGTTCCCCCTTCTGCATGCAAGAAAAAACGCCCAACTTAGCTTTATCCGTCACGCTCTTTTTAGTCTTCCTTTTAAGAAATGTAGAGCATTTTTCCAAATGCAGTAAAAAGTGTTTATGATGTTTATGACGTTTCTGATACCAACTCCTAATACGATTTTATTGAATGTTGATCATTTAAATCCTACACAGGTCAATAGACGTAAAATTGTAGATAAAATAATATGGACGGCAGTCCTTTGGTCAACCTAGGCCACACCCAAAATTTGTTAAGATGCAAGCACAAAATAAAGATAACATCAATAGTTAATAGCGTGACAGCAAAAAAAAAAATGGAAAGTAGCCAATTCAGTACTCTCTATGGAGAAATCGTTGTGAGACCAAAGATAGGGCATAATACTGGTGCCGATCATCTTTTTACTGCAAGTGGGCGAATCCGTGTGATATCAGGTATATTTGCTGACAACTATCCGTTGCCTTGACACTTGGAACGACTCGGAAGATACGACAATACGACAATTTTGCAAGGACGAAGAAGGAAGCACAGTACTTACACGCCTGCTTCCCTCGCTAGTCAGCAGAAGACTGAGAATTCTTACAAGCCGTGTATTCTAAACGACCTCTGAGATTTAAACATAAATGCATATACATATCTGCGTAGACTCAAGATAAATAAAGTTACACTCTTCATCTGTGCATCATGACATATTAATCTGAGCCTGTCAAGGACTTGGTCTACCTATGATAAGCAATCAGTAGAAATCAAAAATATTAATAATTAAGTCAAACGCTGTTTATTTGGCTTTAAAGAGCAGCTGAGTAATGAAACCCTATCTATCTATTTTGGAGGACCCTCGTCGCCTCTGTCGTGCCACAAGCCACAAGCCACAGAAGCATTAACCTTACCAACGCCGGAAGAAAAGAAAACAATTTTGGTCGATTATGCTCACAAATTAGAAAGCACTTTAACTAGCTGAGTGTATTCAATAAGAGGCAGCTAACTAAGGTTCGATATGTGAGAAAGGACTTTTGGTTGAGGCGTTCGTCCACGAGAGACTGTATGCAATGTTCTAGGTAAAAATGGTAAAACTGAAACGATAGCTGAGGTTTAAAGAACATTCAAACGACCTCCGCGGGGCATAATCGTAGCCATTTATCCACCATGAGCTCCTTCTATGCCGCAGTTATAGTTGGGACGCCTTAGTTCGCACGCAGCGTGTATTTATTTACAGATTATTTCTTGCTATAAATGTGTACGGAAAGCCTTTTGCGAAAACAACTTAAATGGTGCCAAAAAAAAGACACCGGCTTAAGAACATTGAGACCATTCAAACCAGTATAACGAGTGCGCTAAAGGCCATAACGTAATCCAGAATGAGAACTACTTTAGAGGATGCCAGGTGCTCCGACTATAATGAGATATGAAGGCAGGTCTGACTCTAATCTTAGATTATATAAAAGACGTTCAAATAACATACTTTCAATGAAGTATTCGACGACGAGGATAAACCCAAGCCCTCATAATGAATTCATTCATTTAAAAGCGCTCATAATTTACCCGAACCGAAATTGGACAAAAAGATCATAAAACTAAAAAAAATTATTGAATGAAAATTTATCCAAGTTCGGGTCCTCTCCGTGTGCAGCAGTTCCATATGAACGTTTCCCATAAAAACAACTTGTAACATGCTGTTTCGAAATACCAATACTACACACATCTTTCACTCTCTTACTCTACTACTCGGCTCTGATCCCATTTCCTGTGTGGCGTGTAATTTTTCCAAACAATCTCTTAGCCGAAGCGTTGTTGAAAAGCACTAAAACCACCAATAAAAGCCATAAAGGCAGACATTAAATTCCACGCTAAATGCCACTTAATTTGAAGGCTAGCATAGACTCATTCGAGTGGATATGGATATGGACACACCAAATTAGACGGGCATTACCATTTCAATTCCATTAATTTCGAAGACTTAAGAATCTAATCGAACTTTGGGACCGGAATTAATCCGAAACTGAACTTTAATTTTCGTATTAAACACGATAGATAGATACGAGTAAGTTTGATTTTGGGTTTCGTGTATCTTTGCATCTGACGGTGACAACATAATTTGAATTATTGCTGCATCGGAAATCATTTCCGCTCTCTTCGTTTTTTTTTTTTTGTTGTCTGTGGAAATAGCTGGAAATTTTGAAATTTTCTCACGCGCGCGCGCGCATGGTCAGCGTGTTTGTTATATTAATGAGCCAGAGAAGAGACAAGGGGGTAAAGAGCTTAAGCTCTGTTGTAAGCTTCTTTGTGTGTTTTTTTTATTTTTTTAATTTCGTGTCGATTTTTAATTTTTTGATTGTTTTGTTTTTTATTGCTATTCGATGGAATGAAAATATTAATAAACCTAAAAATACACGCTTGTGATACTTTGAATTATGAATAATCATGGAGGGATTACGGTAACTTCCGGTGGATTGGGCCCAATGGTGTTGCGATGCGAGTCAAATTGGAACTCATTAACTTTTGAGAGATTTTTAATATGAGAACGAGATAAAGATGCATTTAACAAGGAACGTCATTTTTGTTGATTGCTTTTGTAATTCTAATTTTTTAATGAGGATAGGGTAGGCTACCGAGTAAACTTCGAACTCTAAACGTATTCCCCCTTTTCATTCAGTGTGCTCAAGAGAAAATATTGTGGCGAACCTAGGGCGCCAACGAATCAACAGCTGAATATCGGTAGGACTAGCCTCGGGAGAATTCTGCATTAAGATCTCGGATTATTCCCTTTAAAAGAACCAATTGACTCGGGAATTGAAAGCAAAATAAACCCGCTTCGATGTCGATTCTCTCTTTGGGAACAATGTTTGCTCAAAAAATCATGTCGGCGCCTTTTCTAAGAAACAAAGTTTTCAAAGAAAAAACTGTTGTTGAACGTAGCTGAATGCCCACCCACAAATGATGCAGTACGACATTAATTTTGATATCCTTAGCAATTTATGATTCCGGATTTAAATTTGATAAATTTCATTCGTGGTTAATGTGTTCAGGGGTTAACGTGCTTGCAAGCTTCCACAAAATAAAGTTTACCCTCGGTGATACATCAAATATAAGCGAATAAAATTCTACGAATTGAGTGAATTAAAATGAGTCGATATAAAATTATATATTTTTATTTGGACAACAACCATAGAGTAACCGAAACCAAATTGTATCTAAGTTTCAAACCATTACACAAACTTTCGAATGTTTTCCCGAGTCATTTCGTTCAGTAAAATTTTTTTCTGCATCCATACTGAACCACCAGTGAAGTATGTCGCTATCCTTTTCTCTATGATCAAGAATTGCATAGCTTTTGGTTATGATTTCGAAGGGTTCCTTTAATTTGAAGTCCGTGCCTTGTCTAGACACAGACAGATTGGAATAAATGTACGGCCTTGCACCCTTCTCTTTTTGTCTTTGTTGCCAAATCACATCTAGGAGGTAATAAGTTTTAATTTTACGGCGTCATTATGTGAGGTCGTTAACGACTTTTATTTTTAAAGAAAGGTGCACTTTTATAATGCAATAATGGGTTTATGCCATTTTTTCCGGTGGAGGATCATTGTGTTTTCGTTGCACAAAATCGACAGACGCATGATCAAGTTTCTTTCTAATGTTCATAAAAGTGAAATTTGTTAATTTTTCTTTTAAAATGGCAAAAACAAGTGAACTAAGTCAGTCGTATTGAAATAAAGCTCCGTTTTGAGGAAGGCAATAAGGAGACTGAAATTACGAATGACGTGGATTGTTCACGGTGTCCGTGCTAAATGCAATTAAGCTGTACAGTGAGACTGGACTGGACGAATTTTAGGAGTTTACCACCTCGAGAGGACCAATTTTTTATACGAACTTCGCCTTAAAATTGCAGGAAAACAAATTTCTTCGAGAACTGTTAGAAGAAGACTTAAGGCAATTGGACTTAGACGATGCAAAGCAAGAAAGAAGCCTTGGCTCTCGGGATAAAAAAAAAACAAAAAGACATGCTTAGTGTGACGAAAAAACCATGTGCATTTCTCTGGAGAGGATTGGTCCAATATACTGTGGTCTGATAAATCTAACTTCGAGATACTTCTAGACGATTTTTTTTATTTTTAAATATTTTTTTTTAAAATGTTCAGATGGTTTTCACCCCTGGCGTCACTTTTGTGCGACTAAGGATTGGAGAAGAGTACAATCCAGAATGGGTGGTACCTGCTATTAAGCACGGTCGAAGCAGTATAATAATCTAGAGATGCATGGCTGCTAGCAGTGTGAGTGAAATGCACGAGTACAATAGTCGGATGAACTCTCGCAAGTACTTAAATGTGTTGGAAAATGTACTTAAACTTACTTTTATGAAGACACCAATATGCAAAATGGTAAATTCCAACATGACAAAGCAACCCGTCACAAATTAGATCCAACTATAAGGTGGCTTTAGGAGAATAGTATAGACATATGCCCAAAAGAGTCACTGCAGCCATAAGACCAAAGGTGGTCCAACAAAATATTAATAATCTACAATAAAACAATTTATTTTTCAAATCTGTTTTTAAATTTTTAAGGGTGCCTAATACATTTCCAAAGCTGTATGTATATGGAAGCTTGATCATATTTGGAGCCTGTGTAATGCACTCGTAAAATAATAAATAACTTTTATCGCTGCCGATCTGTTTTCAGTCATGATTCCATGGTACATGAATGACTTATCCAAGTAATGTTACGACCAGTCAATAAAAGCATGGCTTAAGCGTATTTGGGGCTTTTTATTTTACTCTTAAATGTATAAATGATAAATTCGCAAATGAAGAAGCAATACCAGGCTTATTTCTCATCTTCTAGTTTTAAGGAAATTTTTAAAAATATGAACAAGAAATTCCAGAAGGATTGTTCCTTAGTTCTTATTCTTTTAAGTTTCCCAAAACAAATTAAGATTCACTTTCACAATTTACTAACGATTTATCTGTGTTTACAGAATTTACAAGTGTCTTCGATATAAATCTTTTAAGGCCGAATTCGAAGATTTTACTAGAAAATATGTTGCAAAACGACAGCAAAGCGCACTTCCCTAATTCAATTTTTGATTAAGCCTAGTTCTGTTTTGGGTCCTTTTCCATTTATTAAGGTTGTTTTTCACGCATTGAAGTTCACTCTAAGAGGAAGATGAGCTCCAACTTTGTGCAAACAAAGAAATTTAAGCAGTCTTGTGTTCAATGGATATCGACCAACATTTTTTGTATTATTTTTATGATGGAAAGGAATTCAGGCAAGGGCAGGGAAGTTTGATCCTCACTGATTTGAATATTTAACCATATTTATGATAGATTGGTGTCTGTTGATGTGTCTTTTATTTGTTAATAATTCGCAGACCTCAGCATCTAGAGTACACTTTCCATATCTGTTCTAGTTCATTAGTGTTTCAATAAAAAAAAATTGACTAACTTCGAGATTGAACCCGAGTTAAGTTGCGGTTTGTTAATAAAAACGAGGTCATTCGACACGATCCATCCAATTAAAAAGTGTAAAATTTTTACGGTTTTTCGTGAATTTTAAGTTAAAAAAAACTATGATTTTTTGAGTTACAACTGCCAAAATTAAATTTTTTAAATGGTTAGTTCGAAATGAGAAGCCCCAACGACATCTTAAAAATCAATCTCAAGAACAATTTCACGCGATTTCATAAAAATGTTTGAACTCAAAATTATTTCTTAAATAAAATTTTATTCATGCATCAATTTGTTAATTGCTTAACTAAATTCTCATTTTATCACATCAACGTCAAAAAATAAAATTGCCAGTTCCGTCCTTTCAAAAATGTTTGCACGCAAATAATTTGAATAAATTTTTAAACGAAAATGTCATAATCCTAATTCAATCACGTTTCGTTCTAATTCAATATAATGAGGTCGTTATTATCTAAATCTTCATAGCAAAGTTCGTCTATGCTCAGGTATGTACTCGTACCCAAAATCTTCGTATCTATTTGCGACTTTGTTTCCATCTGAGATTTCATTTCGATTTCTTGTACTATTTAAAAGCACGTTTTTTGTACAATTTTTCTTTATTATTAATGGCTCTTCATTTATTTTTATTGTTTTTATCTAAATTCTTGTTTATTTATATTTCTCACGGAATGTCTCTCACATTTTTATGCATAATCAACGTGACAAATGAACTTTAGCGACTTTTATACGACCGCATTACCCATCTAATAGTGCGATGGAATTCCCCGCCGTTAAATGGATTGTCTTATTTTATTAATATTTGTGTAAAGAATTTTTATTTTTGAATTAAGCTATTTAATATAAACTTTTTTTTAGGTCAAATTAAGTTTTGTGTATGTATGCTTCATTCTATGACCTGTGGTATGAGGGGCTTTTGTATATTTATGTTGTAGCTTGTGGAAAAGTCTTCAAAACGAAACCAAATAAATATTTAAAAAATAATAATAATAAATAAATAAAATTTGGATAACGCAGCTGTGAAAAAAACATCAGAATTTGTCGGACTTTGGCAAAGGGTCATCTACAAAATAATCAAAAAACATTATCAAAAAGCAAAACTTCGATCATTCAAGAAAAAAAATTCTCACCGGCACTGGATCACTGACTTGGACAATCTTGATTTAGAGGCCAGGATAATCTACTTTTTCCAGCAATTTGACAAAAAAAAGTCATAACATTGAGGAGGCTTAAAAAAAAAAAAACTATGATGAACTTGAAATTAGCATAAGAATGGCATAACGTTTGAGATTCAAAGGATTCAGCTTTCCCAAGACCGAAGACAATAGGAGAATCCTCTATGAAAGGACGAACATAAAAATTACAAGGATGAGATACATTCGACAAATGAGGGATTTCCGTGGAAGTGGATACCAGTTGAGTCATATGTACATAGTATGGAAGGATTAAAAAAAGCCTACAAGAAAAGGATCACGGCTTATAAATATTTGCACATGGTGGTGGATCAAATGCATTTGTCGGTGGCGCTCTTCTCACATTCAAATCTGGATCGACGTCTGGTGACTACCAAGATGAGATGAATTTTGAAAATGTCTCAAAATGGTCAAGAGATAAGGTTCTGTAGCAGCTGGATGAACCGTCATATCATAACAAATAAAAACCGTGCGTCAAATTCATCAGTCAGTCAGTCAATATGAATAAATTAATTGGCTGGTAGGAATAACATTGCACACAGCTCTTCAATGCTTAAAGTTGAACTATATGATAAAGTTAAATGAAACAAGACGGATCCGCAGCGTGAAATAGACAGGCTATCACTTTACCATCCGGACTAATACCCAATTGAGAAAATTTAGGGTATTGTAAAATCAAGATTGGGAGGGAAAAATACTACGTTTGATTTGGACGCCGTCAAGACATAAGAAAAAAAATTCGCAAAATTTACAGTCGAGGTATAAAAAGTAACTGCAAGAAGACAGGAGATTATTATTTGACATGTGAACAGAGTTGGGGTACCTTAACCAAAAAATTGTCTTTGGACAAGTGAAATGGAAAGCTATGGCGAGGATGATGATGATGATAACGACGATCATTTAGCGCTGTTGCACTAGAAGCAACATCCTATAAGTTAATATGCATTTTTAATAAAAGAAAAAAAAATCATTTTTTTCAAATTTTCCCGGCCCATATTTTTTAGCCAAATTCATATTGGCAAAACATTCTTTCTTCTTCTTAACACAATAACTGAGAGCTAACCATTCTTCCATCAAAATGTCATTACCAACTCAAAGACAAAATTCAATCTCAACAAAGCCTTTGATCAGCTTGCACTTCCCAATTCGTTCGGTAACATTTTTTTAGTATGGATTCAGCCATTGTTATCGAATAGGCTGTATTCAGTTACATAGCTTTACTGTGAATTCAGAAGTACCACAAGGAAGTAACTTAGGTCCAGTTTGCTTAATTTTATTTTAAAACGATTTATTATTCATTATAAAGTAAAGTGGTGTGACAGAAACTATTTGTTTGTAAATACTGAAGGTCATTTTTACTTCTAAAAGTCCTTCAACCGAAGTTTTCAAAGAAAGCCAACTTTGATCTTTGGATGACATAAAAAGGTATCTTAGCAATAAAATAATTCTTAATTTCATAAGATCAATACTTCGAATAGGTCAGAAAAGAAAATGTTCAAAAAAAGACTTTTATGTATAAAGAAAACTATTCTTAGTGTACCTTTTTGTTTTCAAAGTTTACAAATTGAGCGAACTTACCTGTAAAAGAAAAGAAAAAGAAATTGTTAGTTTTTGAAAAGATTTTGTTCGTAAAAATATGTTTTCATGAGGGTGTGTTTCGTAAGGACTTGCCTAGAATAGGCCAAAAAAAATAAATTCATAACACGACAGGAGCTGCAAGCAGACCGTCAGAATAAAAGAGTTAAGCTTTCGGTCTCATATAACCAACAAAAAAAGTATTCTCCCATTCTCCCAGTGGCAATAAATGATATCAGTGCTTCATAAAATCAACCTTCTGATTGAGTTTAGTCTTGAAACCTTATACATTATATGAAAAGTTGATCTCTGTTGACAGAAAAATAAATCGCATGGAGTTACTCTATGCAGCTGGAGTAACTACAAGGCAGCATCAAATAGGCGATGTGAAATTGAAAGGAATATTTCTTGTTTGGTCACATCGTCATATGCTGCACATCTGTTTACCCTTAAGTCTACTCTTTATATACATATATCCAAAAAAATGGACCCCGATACCTCATCCAGGTGATTCTGATGCAGCGACGGAACATTGACTGCTTTTTCAAACCGCTCAACAGTTTGATTCGTAACCCTGCTGCTCTGGGCCATTTATTATACCATTGGAACCAATTGATGTCGAGAAGGATGAATTTATTCCTCATCATTTCAGACTTACACAGTCTGCTTAGAATTGCAACTCAACATTCGGTTGCGTTGGAGATTCCTACCACCTTTTCTGCGGAAATCACATTTATAGAAAAAACTTAGAGCTAAGCTTTCCGTATTTCTTGCCCTAAAATAACATACGGTTTAACTTTTTCAATTAGAAAAAGAAAGGTCGTTGACTGACATCGGCACAGTGCTCACTATTCAAGGAAAAAAAAGACTGGCTTTTTTTTTAACTACCAAAACTAACTCGACGCAATTACCAAAAAGATTCATAAAAAAAAACAGAATTTACAACCTGAGGCTACCTTTCCTAAAAAGTAGTAACGTTAAAGTGACGAAATATTCATAAAACCATAAAAACCAAATGACTTGCGAGGAACTCGAAATAGCTGTCAATATCAAACTACATCCTACACAGTATTAAAAACCTCGGAATGATCGTCATATGTCATGTGTCTAACTGTGTTTAGCCAAGCGATTCATAACCTCAACGAGGCTGCATAAATAACTTTGTTATTTTTTTTTCCCAAATTTTTTATTTTATTTTTATTAACGTCATGATTAATAAAATCAGTTAATGCACAAGCCCGTATTCAGAGTGACAATTTGAATTTTTAATTTTATTTTCATTTTTGACATTCCCTAGCCTTGCCTGTTATGTTGACGTATTTTGCGCTAAAGCTAGCCAACCTACACATAAAAAAAAAATTTGCATTGATGACAATCAATTTGGACAAAAAAAATGTGTATAGTTTATTTAGCAACAAAAAGAAAACAAAATCAGTTAAACAATTTCCGCCCAAACAGCGAACACGAGAAATTGAAAATTTGCATATGAATTCCTTTTTTGTCTCTCCCGTTGTCCATTGTTGAGTGCGACGACTGTTGTCGTTGTTTTTTTTTGTTTAACAATAAAAATTGTCAAATTCGTTTTTTTTAGCTGTGATTGTGATTTGTGACTCAGCATGCCGTTTGCCAAAAAAGCATAAAAACGTATTACACCATGGTTTTTTGTGGAGACAATGTGACGTCTATGAGCCAAATAAATAAGAAAGAAGTTTTTTTTTTGTGTACTTATACGCAAGGTTGCCATGACTGTTGCAGAACAGGGACAGGGTGATGGTTGGTTGGTTGTTGCATTGCAACTTCCCACATCGAAGGGAACAAATTTGGCAAACCACTGGTCCACTTGAAAACCATGGCAGCATTTTGTAATTTTGTAACAACGTTTTGGAAAGAAAGAACATCGAGACCGATAAGCATTTTAAGGGAGCTTATCGTTTTAAGAATTGTTTTACGTGGGTGTCTGAAAATCATCGAACGGCATTTTGTAGTGTGAGTTTCTCTGCTTACTAAAAACACCTCCCTTAAATTTGGAACTACAACTCATAATCATTTAGTATGTTTTTCAGAAAAATGAAGTTATCCCTGTTATCCAAAGCTTCGAACAGTTTAATTCTTTCAAGTCCCCGCAAAAGTTTTACAGAGAAGGATTGCTTTTATGTCCATGAAGACGGATACTAAGTAATGTCTCTTTATCTCTGCGATATCTTTGAACAGCTTGAAGAACTATATTTTCGAATTAATGAATTATGTGTTACTTGCTAATATTAATGACCCCCGCAAGTTATATACTACGAGCCGAATAGAGATTTAAACACTTGCTTTTTTGATAGCAAACCTGTGACGCTGATCGAACTCTGTCCACCGATTAAAATAATAAAATCACAAAGTTCCTGGTTACGAGTAAATAATTGACAAATCGCAAGAAGGTACCGAAGAAATCTGTATTAGAACTCTTGAATTTGATTAAAGACGCGATAAAGTTGCTCCAATTCAGTGCAAAGCCTCTGAAGTGATAATGGTTTTAAAACCGACGAAATCACCAAACGATATCGCTTTTGTCAATTATGTCGAAAGCGTCGAAACGTATCATCTGTGATCGAAGATCCAACGACTGTCCAAGCTTACAAAATAATCAACGAAATTAAAAAAAAAACAGACGAAAAACACAACTTGAGGTATAAGCTAAGCCTGAGGGAAAATAGACTCCTTCAAGTTAAATACGGAAACGATAATTCTTCGTTGACTTTGAAGTTCCACAGGGATGTGTTTTTGGTCCTGTATTGTACTTGTACACGATAGAAACTATAGCAATGTTTGTTAACGAAACTGCAGTCGAGTCAGTAGCTAAAAAAAATAAATATAAATACAAAGGCGGTTCGTGTATTTAAGCCACTTGATGGGGCTTGACACATACGGAAGCACAAACAACTTTGCAAGGATTAAGAATTAATGAAATTTCTCAAGTTGATCGATAAAAAGATTGCTACAAACGTTCCATGCCAGCGGCAATTCACAGAAGTCTTTATGGATTCAAAACCCGGTTTTTGTCCATGTATAGACGCGAGCTTCTAATTTCAAGACCGAAGGGTCAGCAGTTTTTCACTAAATGTAGAGGACGGCTGAACGTAAGGTCCCAGGAAATACCGCTTAGAATTTTTCCACGTCTTCCCCCTTTGCGAAAGATTGAGAATCCTTTGGGGAATGAAAAAAAGTTTCTGTATTGATTCGGAGTCGGCTAACAACTGAAGTTCTAATCCAACTTTGTGTGCGAAGCACATGATTTCGTCCCAAGAATTTATATTTTTGAATGCATCGAAATTTCGAAAATCGATTCGACAACGAAATTATATTTGCCTTCAAAATGTGAAATATTCGTCAGTTCATGAATCTGATGCTACTGTCATCAGCTGAGGATTGTATAGGATAAGATGCGACAGTCAAGAGATCATTTATGATTATTCAAAATAAAATGGGACATTAAACGGAGCCTTGTGGTACACCAGCCTTAATATGTTGAGTCGTAAAATTGAAGCAGGATCAGTGTCTCCATGATCTTGAAATGAAAAGGCATTGATGCAATTGGTGGACAGTTGCAGCGACCTTTTTTGGACAAATTCTGTTTTGCATGTCTACAGAAAAATGCCTGATGAGGGTTAACCGACCGAGGAAGAAAAGAGGAGATATTACATTAACCAGCGAATTTGTGAATGCCAAGAACCTTTGTTTCTTAGACGAATAAGAAAGTTAATTCATCTCAAAGAATTATCAACGAGTTCAAGTGGCAGTCTTGGAACGTCAAAATTAGAGTAGAATGAGCTAGGATTTAATCGACCTTCTCCAAGACTTGACTTGTTTCGCTCGTAGGGAAATAAAGCTCCACAAATAAAAGAATCGTACAGATTATAAGCTTGTTTGTATTTTTTTCGATAACCCTCAGATGGAATTGTGTTACAAAAACTTGTTAGCTCGATTCGTTTTGGTCGTCAATTGAACGAAAAATTTGTTCATAAAAATGACAACAATTTTTGTGATCATATCGGCTTGGCAGCATTCACACCGATATCGCGACTACACAGGGACCAGTCGGAAATCCTTAATTTATTCAAGCCATCTCAGTTGGGAGTGTTAAAGGAAAAACTTAGCCCATTGGCTACACAAAAAAAAATACTTGAATGGCTTTTGGAAATTTGGCAAATCGTGTTACTTTAAAAAAAAAACCCAGAAACCTTCAAACTTTTTTCCGTTTAAAGCTAACCGAACCACTTGATTTTCGCCGAAATCAGTCAAAATCGTTTGCAATCAAATTGGAAATTGAATATGACAATTTCTTTTTTTTTTATTGTTGTTTGTCGCGGCGACCTCATTCGTGTGTTCACCCGCGTAGACAGCAATAAAAGTCTTCACACGCTAAAATATCGATGAGTTTTAAAATTTTATTGATTCATGTCACATTTTCACTCTCTGCCTTCACGCAAAATGTCGACTTGGCTTTTACAAGAATTGTTAAAGTCAGCAGCGGCGCGGCAGTGGCGGCGGCCTGTTCGTTTCCCAATTTTACTGTCTGTACCGACCTGCTAAATGATATTAATAATGCGTGAAGCAATGTTTTTCATGTTTGCAATTATTTATTATCTCTTTTTTTTACAGGTCCGTGAAATGTTGTGTTGTGTTTTGCGTGAAGAAATTTAAATGAACGCAATCCACACAGCACCATCAGATTGCAAGAAAAGCAAAAAAAAAAAAAATGAGAATAAAACAAAATTGTTTTCTCATCAGTATTTTTTTTTTTGTTAAATCGAACGATATAGAGTATGACGCCATCCCGACATGTTTTTTTTTTTTTTTGTTTTATTTGTTTTGATTAATTTTTGCAGACGTGATTTTTAGGAGACACGTATGCGTTATTGCGACGACGAGTGTGTGTATACACGCATAATTTTAGCTCATATTTGGCATGATTACGTTATCGGATTGCAATTTACGCGCCCGGCTAACACGGCGAGTTGAGGGTCAGATGAGCAATACGAGTCCACTTTTATGGTCACGAGGTAAGAGATTTGCAATGTTGACACTCGTGTCGGAACACAAAATCTGTGGCAGTTTGCACAATGGTTATGCGAAATAGAAATATTAGCATGTAGTCCGTTTGTAATGCAACTCGACTACGCGGGTCAAAGACGGCAACATCATTGCAGACAGTTGAAACGATTGCGGGCATCATTTGAAGTCGATTATGTAAAAGCTTATTTGGGGTACGAGAAAATTATGCAATTGTAAAAATAGTTGGACCTCCTGACATCGTTCGATGAAAAGCGCGACGTAAAGTTGCATTGATACAGTTCAAGTTGCAATCCAATCATACAACATTGCATCTGTTTTCCTTTTCAATCCTTTTTCACCGCGTCGCGCGTTAAAATTATAAGGGTATCGAAAAACCCTTAGAAAATCAGTAGTCGAATACATAAAATTCGTTTACATTTCAACCATCTAGTGGTGTCCTTGGCTCAATTACTTAATACATATTTCGGACTGCTGCACATAAAAACACAGGATATATCCAAGGAAGCAATATATTTTTCTAAGGACTCACCTTCTAATTGAGTAGTATTGGAATACATAACCTGTAAAGGACCCTCTTGTTGTTACTTCATGAGTAAAGTGTGCCCAGATTTAAAAAACCGGCCAAGTGTGAGTCGGACTTGCGCAACGAAGGTTCTGTACAAACTTGTATGTAAATAAATCGTCGAAAATCGAGCCTCGAAGAGTTTTCCCCAATTTCTTTGTTTTTAGTATTTTTTCGGTTGCAGTTGTCATTTAATGAATAAAAAAAATTTATGATTTAAGTTCAAATTTTCGATTTTCGAATTTAATTTCATGATTCTGGGTCAAAGGAAAGTACCCGAGATTTTGATGCCCCTTGCGAATATCAAAATGCGAATACATTTCTTTTGACTGAGTCGATAAAGAAGCTTGAAGCTTTTAGGGGCCGCAGTCATAAGCATTTGGTATTAAATTTAACTTGATACTTCCACGCGTTCCTGAGAAAAGCTGCTGTTTTTATGGTTCCGCCTTTCCTTTTGAGGAATGGAAACTTAAAAACAATATCGCCGAAGTGCCTTGCGTTTCTTTTAAAACGGACTCTTAATTTTGCGAAAAATCGAGTGTTGGTTCGATTCAACTTCAACTTCAAGGCACTTTTCCTTGAAGAGCCTCTTAATTGTTCCGAGATTGTCATGGTTATCATTCGACTTAAATTATACAAAAAAAAGTCGCACTATGTAAGGTATATGGTTACTGGGTAATTAATTGGGTAAAATTACCCTCAGCTCCTCCGTTTCAAATTTTAGCCGTGTGTGGATTTTCCACGTCTTGCTGAAATAAGTTTATGTTGTTGAACACTTGAAACAGCTGCAGTTGTCGCATCAATAATCGGTGACGATTTTCAGAAGGACGGCACACATGCACCAAAATGGCTCTATAGTGTGACCAATTTTCAATTGCGCTCATGTTATTAAGCAACCTTAATTTTTTTTTATTCGGGGCTTAAGTCAAAGCTCCAAAAGAAAATCTCGCAGCTGTAATTAAGCCGAAAATATCCTATAACGTGACGAAAATTTCATCAAAAGAATGGCTTTGTTGCTTTATTGTTGATTGCCACCAAGAAAAGCTATATAAAAAATATGAAACCGTGTTATAAAGCCTCCGCTGTCCGGCCGCCCGTTGGGCTGTCACAGGGCTGTAATTTCTGAAGCAGAAATAGATATACTTACAATTTTCACAAGCCGATAAAATTACAAAACATCAAATCAAAATAAAATTAAAACAAGAGGACGTCTCAAACAAAACACAATTTGTTTTAAATCGCAACTTTATTTTACGATAAGAAATATCCTACGTACGATGGTACGGGGAACCCTTCGTGTGTTTGTAGGACTCGCACTTGATTGCTGTTTGATTCCATTTTTTTTATCTTTTTAAATCTCTTTAATTTCGTTGGATAAACTTAACTGAAAATATGACAGTTCCCAAAATATATTTCATGTTTGAAAAGTCGTTTAGAATTGCGATTCAAGACGACTCATTCATTGGACTTAAGTTCCTAAACTCAGTTGCGGGCTTAAAAAACATCGTTTTTTTTATTTCAAAAATCGTAAATATGTTTTCTGGCAAATTTTGTACAACTTTTGTATGAACTTGAATTATGGTTTTTTATTTTTGAAGTTTTTTGTATACATTGTCATATGACTGGGTCTAATCTTAGACGCTGAACGAGTGGCATTAAAGGCAAGTAGCAGGATTGGCTACTTCTCATTTGGTATTGCTTCTCCTGCAGGGTCCTTTACGTTTTTTTTTATGTAGGCTTCGGGATCCGCAGTTTAGTTGTTGAAATATACTTTTATAAGTCACTTTTGAGGGTCACAAATTCTTTCTTCTCTTTAAACATCATTTTGAAAAATTCCCCACTGCCAATCTCTATGTCATTAAATTTAAGGAACTGAATTTGGGATAATTTTTAAAAACGAGTGATCCGTTTGCAATTATTCAGAGTTCGAATTATCAAGCCACCTCTGCTGTTTATTTCGCTTCATATTCAACCACAAAAGCTTGTATAAGGCTTCGATAAAACTGACCCCAACTCTGATTAGAAATTCGTACATTCAACAATATTAAGGCACCAAAGCAATTTAATATAAAGCAAGCGATTATACTGGAATTAAAACAAAAGAAAGCTAATCTGGGTCACAAATCGGTCGAGATTTTTATGTCGTTTTTATTTAAATGCGTTTTGTTCGTTTTTCTTTTTTTTTTTTGCTTACCCAACATTGTTTCCGAAACGAACGATTAAGTTATCAGAGTTTTGACATTCTTTTAACGAATGCAAATAAATTCCATGGAATGTGTTTCCTTCCTGGTGTCGGACGGAAACCAGTAACCCAAATTCTGGTTTGCCTTTGTGGTGGCATTCTTTTTGCAAATTCACTTCCGAAATAAAAGCAAATTTATTTCGACCTGTATTCGATGAATTTTTGTGATCGATTTATTTTTGTATACTCGATTCGGGTCATGAATTAATAATGTGTTGACAGAAATGAATAATTAAAGATTGGCAAGGCAAGTCGCTCTCGTCGCGTTGCCATTGTAAAGGGATTAGATTTTAGATTTTAATATTCAGCAAGCTCAAGTTGGAGCTCTGATACATATAGTATGTCAATTGGAATTCATCGAATCGGATTTTTGTTGAATTAATTTATTTGAAGGATTAGGCAAGCAAAATTCGCGTCTATTGGTTGGTGATTAAAGGTTTTATGGTAATGAAAAGCCAACGGAAATGGAGGCTTTGTTATTTATTTGTTTTGTGACATTTTTTTTGGAGACGCTGAACTCTTGGAGGAGTTTTTGCGTGGGAAAAGACTAGGAGTTTATTTGATTTATGGCTTTGAAGGTGTCATATAAACTGTCGACTTTGTACCCAGTTCGCAGCAGCTTAATGTACACTGATTGAATTGGTTCAGTCGCCTTGGTTGACATATTCTTAGAAGCAATTCGGTAGTCACAAATTCTAAAGGATGATGGTTTAGGAAAACAAAAAAAGGGTAGGAGTAAGAAACTCCGGTCTATGGAATGGATGAGAAGGTAGAAGCACGAACTGTACGAGCTTTACAAAGATGTTGATTCAATCAAGTTCCTCCGGTTCAATAATCAAGCAATAATCTGACCAATTTCTTGCACTGTGACCGAGGTTGTAAAGAATGGAAAGCAGCTTTAGCTCAGACTCAAAGTATCGCAGGTTCGGTGGCCTAATAGAAAAAGGTAAAAAGGGGATTAAAAAACTATCTCAACATTTTTCAAATATTTTAGCTTCATTGGAAAAAGTAATGTATTCCGATAAATTATGAAATTTCATTTCATTTCATATTGCGGCCTAGGCTGACAACCGAATATTTATAAAAAAAATGATTATTTCGGTCCATATTTGCTAAATACAATGATTTGTCAGTCTTAAATTAAATTGCTTCCTTAAAATAAAAAAATAAAAAATAAACGGTATTTCTGAGTGACAAGATCACCGCATGGAGAACCTCCACCACTGCTTCCTCCAAAATTTTCTGTCAACTTTCCTCGCGTTAGTCGTTTTGCTTACGCCCATTTATCCACCCGCTGAAGGACGAACGAAATACTAATTTAGGTCGGGAAGATTTTCTTATTTATTACGAAATACGAATTCGCCAAAAAGAACGTGGATTGTTCCCGACCCGTGAAGAGTCTCTGCCTGAAACACAGCAGCCATACGCTCTTGTAGAGCGCGGACTGCTTTCAGGTAACTAGACCAAACGCTCTGGCAGAGGTTCGGTCTTCCTTGTCGTTGAACTTGGGGGCTGTTATTCGAAGGTCTTTTTTGCTCTAGCACTATTGTCTATTCGCTCGATGTGGCTGAGCTACTGTATCTTGATACCTCCTCCTCCGAACTTTTCTCTCGAAAGTATTCAAAATCTGCACTGCCTTCCTGGTTATCGACCAGCACTCGGCTCCATATAGCAGAACTGGCGAAGCAAAGTTCTGTAGAGCAAACATTTCGTCTTCCGAGTTAGAAGTTTTGAACCCATTTGTTTCGCCAAACCGAAGTAGCAGCGGTTTCCTCTGGCGAATCTTCGCCGAATCTGCACTAAGCTGTCATACGTCGCGTTGATATTTACTTCGAGGTAGGAAACCTCTTTAAACACCTCGAAATGACTGTTTCCAACCGTGACGTTTTATCTTATGCGGTGGACTGTTTTCAACTGCCTTAAAAGTATGCGGGACCACTTGTCCTATTTGACCTTAATTTGACTTTAACGTCTCACACTCCATTTTAATTGGGTACGCGACGTTATGGTCGTTCATCATGATTTTTGAATGAAAGTCTACAGAAGAAGTCTTTCCACATGCTCAGCATCAACAAAGGCTTCTCTCATCGGTCTCTGGCGATGTTGCTTATAGTCTTCTGCACTTGGCATGTACGAATATTTTAATGCTATCATCTGTCTCTGCAACAAAGTTGTGGGCCAAGTCAATTTTGCACATTTCGAACATCCGGGTTAGCTTAATGCTGCGGTGGGATCCTGGACTTTTAATGACACTCCGTCTTTCCTAGGAAATTGTTTCTATTCGATCAAAATTCGCAGTATTTTTTTTTATTCGTCATCAATTTATATAAAAGCAAGTTCATTTCTGTTTATTTGGGAGATCAAAATTTGAGTGGATAAAAAATGGAAATACCCTTTTAATAAAAGTAGTGATCGCGGACATTTGAGAAATATCTTATTTCCCAAATCAACTAGCCTAAAACTGAGAGTGGGAAGCAAATGTTGATAAGAGAACTACATGAATAACCACATCTAGTTTCGGTGACTATGTCGTAACAAATTATATTATTCATGAAGTGGGTAAAACCACCTCCTTTGCGGTTTTAATATTTCGGCTCGCACGCCTAAATGTAAACTGAGACAATTCAAAAATCATTTCAGGAGGCGAGATGTAATTACATTTTGCCGCATTTTTTGTTAGGGACATTATGAAACTCAATTTTATTTCAGATCATAAATAGGTTGTTAAATGTCACTGTATATAAACAGGGGGCTATCGATTACAAGGATAACTCATAATTCATGATTTTTGAGCTGTCGCAGTTTACATGTAGATATCGGTGTGCGATGTGTATATTGATATTGAATCGAAACAGGGTAAACTGATTTTAAAGAAAAGAAGTTACTCATCAAGCTCAAGATACCTTAAACATGACGATGATTTGTAAGTTTCAAACTTTTGATAGCCAGCGTTATGTCAAACACAATCTTACAATTTGGCAAGTTTAAGGTTCCTTTTTGTTTATGAAAATTTTAACTGATTCTTCAATAATTTTCCATAAATGGCAAACCCTTTTTTTATTTATTCTTGAAGTTTCACAGATATTCTGTCTACCTTTCATTTCTGCTTGTCAAATTTCAAGTTTTAATAATTTTGAAGTCTCGTTTCATCCGAAAAACAACCTAAAAATAAAGCAGAGTACTTTTGTATTTTCCCGAAAATTCACTTTGACAGTTCTTTTTGCCACCTCTTTTGACCAAGCTAATCAAAGCATTTGTATAAAACTTTTCCAATCAAAATCAACGGACGCTACTGTTTATCAATCTAATCTAAAATCCAAACAGATGCAAATCATTAATCCTCGCATTTTATTTTATATCATCGAATGTTCATTCCGATTTTCTTTTTCTTTTTTTTTGTTCTGCCACTGACAGTTTTATTTGTTTTTCTTTCTGAGTGAATTGATGGATCTTAAATTGCTTGGAATTCCTTAAAGCAATATTGTATTTGCCATGCCAATGTGAATCTTTCTCGCCTCCCACAAAAATAACACTTTTGTTAGGAATCAACTGTCGCGTCAAGCTTAAGAATTTCGTTTTGCCTTTAATGGACTTTTTGTTATGTCAACAAAACTTAACTATACGTTTTTTTTTATTTTTATAATTATTGCCGAAATTGCAAATTAATGAACTCGTCCCCCCGTGTGAGCATCGTAAAATTGTTAGCGACACGTTTGATTTATAAATTAAAAAAAAAAAAAAACATCTTCTCTCGGCCTTAAGTGTTTTCGTTTTTAAATGGAATGTTTAATAATTTTTATGACCAAAGGTGTTTTGAGCGATTCAAATGGAATTTTTGTCGTATGACGCATTAATGATCAGATGATCAAACGTAAGCATTTAAAATACTTTGAACCGTCTTGCGTCAGAAAGTTTTCTCCGTAGCTAGACTTTTGGGAAGTTCTGACATTGGTCATTGGAAATATTTTGTTTAAGAAGACTTTTACGGTTTGGGCCAAGGCGCGTCATAGCAATGTATTAAGGAATGTCAAATGACTAAGTATAGAAGTTTTGACTACAAATAAAGTGACGGTCTAAATTTTTGTAATATTGTCTCAATTCTTGGAAGCAAACAAAATAGTTCTATGTTGAAGCACAAACGGATCAATGAGCGGCAGAAGGTTTTTCGCAACAAAAATGCTGCCCCTTCACATTGAGGAGGCAACTAACTCTGTCTCCAATTGTAATTGAAGGAACTTCCCTGGGATACTCCAGTGAAGTCAAGTATCTCGGTGTAATCTTGAATAAAAAACTGAACTGGACTTTACATATCAAGTCCATCACAGAACTCGCCACCAAGATCATGTGGGCCTTTAAGCGGTTCTGCGGTAGGATTTGGGGTCTCAAACCTAAGATGATTTATCATAACCTACGCAAGCATAATTTGGTGGCCCAAAACTTTAGAAGGAACAACTTCTTAAAAGCTGGAAAAAGTCCAACGGGGCTAAGATGCAACTGGCAATGAAATACAAACCAGGTGACCAACGAGACACTTGGAGTAGGTCCCAGTGTCTATGGTCCCAACACAAAAATTTCTTTACTCATGGGAAAAAATCCAAGAGTTTTCCAGGCTGAGCTACAAGCCATCAAGGCACTGCCATCTAATCTAATAGAATCAAAATGTACGACACCTTACAATCTCTAGCACAACATAATAAAGTTAAATTAGGATGGGTTCCAAGTCATCATGGAATCGCAGGCAATGAGACTGAGGACGAACTAGCCAGGGCTGGTTCCAAAACCGCGTTCACTGGTCCGGAACCTTTCTGTAAGGCATAGCCGGACTATAGCCATAAGTCTGACAAATCAGTGGGAAGACAAGCTACGCGTTGCCCACTAGAGAAATCTACCGGGACTTAGACAATCTTAATTACAAATCGATCCCTTCTTCTACACAAACTTACACTTACAGAAATCCTTTAACTCAACAACAAGGAAAGCTTGTGTGCTTCCTCTTAGGCCATTGCCACTTGAGATCACATCCAACCAAATCAGGTCTCAGTACAGCCACCGAACTCCGACTTTGTTAAGAAGACGACAAAATAGCTGTACACATTCGTTGTAAAGGTCCAGCTCTTATTTGGTAAAGAAGTCGTTTCTTCCTCAAAGAGATATGCTCCCCATTGGAAATAAGACAATCCAATGCTTAAAACATTCTGATCTTCATCAGAAGGATAGAATGTCTGTCAGCCTAAACTAACTCCCCAAGATACAACAGATCTATTCCTTCAGACCGCAGTATCCGCTATTTGGGCAGTGGTTTGGCTTTTAAAAAAAAAGGTAAGGTAAAGTCTGTCAGAAGGTACTCTAAAATAAAAGCTTATTTCTCTAAAAATGGAAACATTCTTTAATTCGGAGTTTATTGCGATTGATATTCACAATGACTTCATTGAGAGCCAGGTCGCTGTCATTGGAATGGTTGTATAGGCAGCTTAGTTGGGTAGCCGTGCTTGCAGTGATTTCCATATTGGTTTGTCATGCTCGAGTTCCAAGTTCGCTTCATCATAAGTGGACTGTGAAGATATAGTCTTTATCTCTGCTGTGAAGGCATAAAAGTAACAACAACCTGCCAAAGCACAAAAACTGTCCTTGATAGTATATCAACTAATGTGAAATAAAATACTGCAAATTTTGAGCTAATGAAAAAGTTTGGTATGGAATTCTCCGACCACAAACCGAACACAACTTCACAATTTGGCCAAAAAAATTATTTGTGAAAATAAGCCTACGCTTCTGGACTCCAACTTTGTGTGGATTCGCCCTGCGTTGTAAAATTTGGCAGACAGCCGCAGTTGTGGTACCAAAAACTCGTCGATCAGTCGGCTTCATCAAGGACAGTCTCGTTATTTTAATCCTTTGTGTAGAAATTGTAAACCACTCAGTCGTTTTTGGAACATGCAACTGATTTTTATGCGTTTCTTAAGGCTGTCCGGACCTCTCTACTTCATATTCCATATGAGCCATCGATGTTCACTTTAACAGTAAACAAAATGTTTTCAAGCATTTTTTCTAATCGAAAACGTTCCAAATTCATGGCTTCTTAGGTCTCCCGTAAGGAATGGACATTTTGGTTGAGAAACTGGGTGAAAATTTTGTTTCTTTTTCAAAATGGGGTGAATTTCAGGAGAGACTGTAATCTTCTTTGTCGATTTACAAGAATTGCTCATTATTTCGCATCAAATTTGAACCCCACGCTTTGCAGTGAGTGGCTCTAAAATGATTGTGTTTTTATAATTAAGACCTGAGTTTGATTGAACAAAAGATGGGCAAAAAGAAGAGCTGCACGCCAGACACACGACGCCATTGGTCAAGAGAAAAATGTCGATAAGTTATCGTTTTCAAAAGTCGGGAAAAAGATGAATTGCTAAAAAAAAAAACTTTCAATGCAACCTACATACAGTGAGAAGCATCAAACTATAAGGTTGATTTTGGAAGATTCGTTCGAGTTGCCAAAAAATTTCCAATTATGAGTTCGAAGTAAATTCAAAAGAAAATATTTGGTGACGCCCCGAATGTCCTTTCAGAACGCTCCACAAGGCAACGATTGAATGACAGCCAACTTTTTAAAAATGCGCCAGGAAAAAAAAACGTAGTTTTCCATAAAATTTACAGCATGACAATAAGGCGATTTCTGAATGGAAACATAAATTAAAAGTTTGGAATCAGTTGGAAAAAGATAATATATGTCCGGAATTCAAAAATTAGGCATTTCATCCGAAATTCCCGACGGTTTCTCTTAAACACGGAGGAGGAAGTGATATGCTTTAGGGTTGTACTCGTATGTCATTCAAAGTAACCCGACCCTTACATCGAATAGAAGGTATAATGAAGGAAGAACTGCTCGTTCCTTTGGGATTCATGCAACATTATGACTCAAAACAATAGTTCGGAAAGAATTCCAATGAAGTCCGGAATCAAACTCTTTAAAAACCCTGTGATATGAACTTAAAACCGAAATTGGCAAGCAAAAAATAAAAAAAATTTAATAAATTATTTGAAGTTGAAAGGACGCTTGATCTCATCTTGGAGGTCTTGGAGCCAACCATTTCGAAACATGCAATTGAATTTGAATAATTTCTTCGGTTTATAACTCTTATTTTTTGTTTGTTGTTACTTGCTTTTACAATAAATAACACGGTTTGATATCTTTTAACAAGTTCAATAATATTTTTTGTTCAATCGTTTCTTATTATTTCGCCACGACAGTATACAGTTCTTCTGTGCATGTCACTGAACTCCGCCTTGACGGTTGGACCGATTTTAATGCAATTTTCTGTGGTTAGATCCGACCACCAATTTTTTTATCATGAATAATCGACCAATCATTTGCTCGTTATATAAAATTTAAGGAATGGTTAACCACTCATCGAAAGTTAAAACTCAGTGTCAAATGCCACTCAGCATCTTTATAGTTTTTCGAAAACTCGAACACCGAAAAAACGTTTTCTGAAACGCTCAGGAAACACTCTCTCTCAGTTCCGCTTGTATTAATATACGTCAAACTATAACCACTCGAAGGAGCAAAATAATGACTGTCAAAGCTAATAAAAACAAGAACATCACTGGAAGGTGTATCCTTGCCTCTAACATATGTCTCGATTTCAACAACGTACATCAATCCATTTACACCTTGTTAGCGTTCAAGTGTCATCCGTCGTAAGTACCACTTGGCTTACAAAGAAAACTTAAATTTCAATAAACAACGATCACATTCTAAATTTAAGAACATTATCTAACCCAATGAAACACACCTTTATGCGGCAAAGGCTTACTTACTAGCTAGCGGATGGCTAGCTATCTAACTAGAATAGGTATTGCCTTGTAACCATTCGGGATTTGTGTTTTCATTTGCATACCGCCTGCCTCATTACTAATCAAACTCGCATTTGAATGTTAAAATTCAAAGTCAAACGCCTTCACCAGGGGTAAGGTAGGTAGAGTACTCGCAGTCACGGATTTCTTAAGCCAACTCTAGGCTTTCCGAGTCGCACGTAAGTTCCGCTCCCGCTCCCGCTCCGCGCTAGTTGCTATGGTTTTATTGCTAGCGCCGGCCGGTGTTGGTTGTAATTTTACAAGGCAAACTCTCATTACCATTGCAAGGCGCTGTTGTTGTGTAGCGGTTGTGGCGGTTGTGGCGGCCACCGCCCAGATTTCCCAACACGACTGTCTGTTGTGACTTTATGGCTACCCCACCTTTATTCAATTCAATTGGATGAGAGAGCGCGCGCACCAGTATCGTAGGTCAGTTCGTTTATCTTTTTTTTTTTAATTAAAATTCACAACAAATTGCTTTTCATTTGGAATATGAATGTGCATCGCGAAAAATACTTTTTGTACGAGTATCTATCAGATACACTTTGGAATGCTATGTGATGTGTGGACGAGAGCTTCTTGGCCGCTTCGGTTTCGGGGCAATTGCACAATGCAATGTTATTTTTTAAACCGGGTGTCGGACGTATGTGAGTTTTGCATGTCGAAGCTAGATACTTAATCGTGTACTTTATGTGTGGATCTATGAGGCACACTTGGGAATGCTGGAAGCGAAAATTATGAATAACTTAATAATGTTTATTTTTTGGTTTATTGCTGGCACTTGGAATGCATTGTTTGTTTGTTTGTTTGTATGTTGGACGGGGTCGAACGACGAGTCTCATCTATTATTTATGAAATATTACCTGGGAAGAATTCGCTTGGGGATCATTGGTTGTTGTGTTGTTATCTTTGGAGGCCATCGGTTGAACGGATTATTTTGAAAGTGCGTTCAAATTCTTTCATGTTGATTTAAGTCTTTACAAAAAGATGTATTTTCTAAAACAATTTACTACAGAACTTCTCGGTCAAATAAAATACGGAATATGGATTCTTTTTATCAACCCGACCCGGCATCCGAATTGAGTCGATTTCATCTCCCGACGAACGTTATCGGAGTGATTTTTTCGAAAGCTTATCCATCGTAAAAATGGAGGTCCCTTTTCCAATCGATGTGATTAAAGCCAAGACGCACCGATATGCGATTATTTGAAAACTGAACTTCAAAAATCGATCCAGCCACTAAATAAGAAGATTATAGTGACACAATTTTAAAAAACGGGCATTAAGAAACGACAAAGATGAGACTCTAGATAAGGGGAATGGTCCAAATTTAGGAAAAAAAGTTGTACGCACAGCAGGATGAGCCAACAGAAGACACAGAGTGGTAGTTTTTTTTTTTAATTTTATTTTTCTAACCATTTCTAAACTGACGGTATTTTCAACTGATAATTGTTGGGATATTTGAAATTAAAAAATTTTGCTAACTAAAATCTCTCCATCATTTTTCTAATTCAACCAAAATTCGGACAATTTATTTTCCGCTACTGTCACAATCTAATCGATTCGCTTTAACAATCCAAACAATCTGGCGATCGTCAAACCGATAATTTAAGGCTCTGAAAACAAAAATAAAAAATAAAAAATCCCCCATCCCCAGGCACTTTAGAAAAAATAACAATTAACATTCGGCGGCGAACTCGAACTCAAAAATATCGTTCCCGACGAAAAAGAATTTGAAAAATCTCAAAAATGTCTTCAACTGCTGTCGTCCACTTTGTTGGCCAAAACAGTCAGTCCCACCCGCCGCCGATAAAAATATTATTTTTTCCTTGAGAATAAATCATCGGACGATGTGTGTGGACGGAACGACGGACGCCGGAATGTCGTGGGTGTGAGTTAGGCTGTTTTTTCAAATAAAGAGGAACAATTTTCAATATTTTTTGTTTAGACATCAATTTGAAAAGTAAATTCCTTTCATTTTCCACTTTCTGTCTCTCGCTATTTATGTGGTAATTAATTGGATTGACCGGTAAGTTTTGACCTTTTCAGCAGAAACAACATTCCGATGAGCATTCCTTAAGTGCAAGATTGTAGCGCGTGTGTAGGGTAAGAATGTCGGGAAAGTGAAGGAAATCAGAATTTTTCATTGTAAACGACATGAATGTGGTGTGCTTGCATTTCGTTGTTTTCCCTTTGAATGGTTTCACTGTGAATATGTCCAGTGGAGGCTATAAGTGGCTGGTGGGAATAACATGTCTTATAAGTTAAAAATCCACGCCAAGGTTTGATATTTAAGTAGAAGCAGAAGATCTAATATTTCAGTATTGATTTATCTCAAACCTTACATCTGCTTATGAAAACGAGCTATTTCTAATGAAGAAGGATGTTCTCCCGGACCTCTTACTGAAATATATAAATTCGTTTGTGATTAAGATGAATACGACCCAAAAAAACACGAAATGATAAAACAAGGCGTGTTTTGGAGAAGCATCAGAAAGTCAGGGACACACGTTTTAAAAGTAAATAATAATCCAGATAAAATGATTCGAATGCGAAATATTCGTTTGAGTTTGGGACTAAATAAACACCGTATCCTACAAATGATTGAAGCAGTTCTCTATTAGCTTAACACCTCAATGGTGACATATTGAAATCTCATAAGAGACACTGAATATCTTTAGCAGGAAAAAAGGTGGTAGTTGAAATCGGTATTGAGATACGAGCTAGTGTACTGAAAAAATTGCAAATATACTAAGTGGACGAAATAATTTATTTCTTTGTACGTTTATGTAAACGTTTATAATTAGTAATAATAATGAATTTATTTTTACAATTTATTTAATCTATCCCTATTTTTTATTTTTACAATCTGGGGAGATTATTTGTTCAAAATACAGGCGAACTAGCGGATAGTTCTATGATTTTTTTTATCTATTTAGTGCTGAAAGCATGAAACTGTCATGGAAGTTTCGGGTTCAATCAGAAATATCAAAAATGTGTTGCGGGAGCTTTTTTTTTAAAATTTTTCAAAAAACAAAAAAATCTTAGAGGTTAATCAGATATCGGAATAGGTTCCAAGACTCAAAAGAAATCACAGTCAAACTTGACGTGCTATACTCCATAACATTGCTAACAAGCGTTTAAGAAAAAACACTTTTTGGTCAGCCTAAAAGTGATAAGAGTCTTATTGAATTTGTTATTTCGAAAATAAGTGTCCCATTTCGTTTCCGTTCGGCAAAACGCTTCAATAAGAAAAAAATTTTTTTCATGAAATCGGACCTGCGGAAAAATTATCACGGTTATTTTTGGTGTCGAAAACAACAGGAAGGATAACCTAAAAGTTGACTTGCATCGTTTGAATCTGCAGCGCGTTGCATGGGTTTTGACATTTTCAACGCACGTTTTATTTTCTTCGGAGGTTTTTCAAACATTTATAAATCGAAGCACTTGCAGTGATACAACATTTTAAGATTTCTAAGAAATCGGATACGAACTCTCAACGATCGGGAGCGATGATAGCACCGAAAATCTTTGAAAAATGTGACTTGTAATTTATATGTTGTATTGCACACAATCGTAATGCCCTCTCTGACGAAAAACACCAAAACATTGGCATTTTTCAAAGTTGAAAGTTGCCGCGTTAAAAATATTCTCAGTGTCATTTTGAGTCATTGGGTACCACCAACAAAAGCAGACGGAATTATATGTTTTTAAGTCTTTTTCAATTCAATCTAAATTGCACCTTGCTAATTAAATAAGCATAAAAAATATTAATAAATAAATAAAATATATGAAACCTTAATAATCACTTACAAAATAACGCCTTAAAAATAACTATAAAAAATGTTTATAAGAAATAGAAAAAATTAATAAGGACTTGTCCGCCAAAAACCTTTATTCTTACATGCTTCGTTAGCGTTAAAAAACTTTATCGTGTAAGCCTTTAGGAGAAGTGAAGCAAATTTGCGTCTTAATTATTTGCTTATAGGATAATATCATAAAATTGTTAAAAGGTTCGTTCAGCTTAATTACTACCGTGTGCCTTAATAAAAATTCTTAATATTAATTTGGTGGTTTTTAAAAACATCGGTTCATCATTTACTTTTTTTTATCTAAAAATCCTGGGAAAAAATTAAATTATTATGCGCAGAATCATAAATTTTTTTTAATTGTAGCGAAATTTTAGTTCTTAAATTTACTGCACATTTATTTATGCAATTGAAGGTACATCTTCAAGAAAACTTCTTATATAAATATAATCAATAAATATAAAAATATCCTTTTCACATTCAACGATGTGGGAAAATCTAGAATTAATAACAGACTTTGGATAAGTAACAGACATTGTTTGATAAATTTTAAAAAAATGTAGTAGTTACTAATAGAGCGTTCAATACGCTATCAGTTTTTTAACAATTTCTGCCGCTGATATAGTTTATTAAATATGAACGTCGTCGCCGCCTATGTTAATATTACAAGTGAATGCAAGAGACGCCGATAAAACAACATTGGTTTGCACTCATTATTTTGGATACCCGAGAACAAACAAACATAGATTGTTGTAAATGAAATATATCTTGATAGCTGAGAGGTTCGAGGAATAATCCCTCGAATAGTCTATCATTTGTTTTTTGCATTGAACCTTTTGGAAGAAAACCGTCAAGAAAAAGTCCTTTCCGCACAATTTCTGTATAGATTAATATGTTAATGTCAGTTGTTTATCCGACATGAGGGTAACCAGTCAGTCAGCGCCTTCTTTTATATTGTTTAGAAGTATTTACAACAAATTTCGCATTTGTTTATGCATTCCCGCAAAAAGTTTTTTTCGAAAACTCGTGCCCCTGATCGGTTGCACAGTGCCTGATTTGGAATATCCTCATGACAACATGAAAATTCCATTCACTGTAAATCCCATCGAAAAGGTCACTCTGTTGTCCCTCCATCCATCAGTTTGCGTGCCTTTCTCCATTCATTTCAATTAATCCTTCCTCCCTTGCCCCAAAAGCCAAACGAATCACTTTTCACTGAGGAAAAAATTTGAAAAATGTTCGCGATTACTTGTGAATTGAAGGAAATCGAGAACCCTCTCCCATTCGGACGGTTCCCAGCATTGAGAACCTGTGTCCGCGTTCTGATTTATTTTCAATGCAAAAAAAATATAAGTAACAATATCCGTGTTTTATGATAATTTTTATTTATATTTGAACGACGGACCGACCGTTCGTTTTAGTTGAACCTTTGAAAGCCCAATCAGCACAAGTGCTAAAAGAAATCATCTCGGAACCGGATTGTATGATCATGTCTATGTTCTACGATGATGATGATGGCGGCGCGGCGGTGACTTTAAGTGGATTAATTAAAGTCCAGGGTTTAATGAGACGATAAAACCTTAAATCGACACACGTACGAGTACTTCATGTGTATGTATGCATGTATAAGACGTGCACTTCATGGGGAGGAACCTCCCCCTTTGAAGTCATATCCTACTCTGTGCAGATAGATGTTTGTGTGAAAGAGTTTAAGATTAATTGATGGGATTAGGTGGAATTGTATTCAGACAGATGTGAGTGGAAATGGATTGCGGCGTTCAAGACGGTCGTGGCAGACAATTCGGCGTAAATTCTGGTGACTGATAGTTTCTTGGTGGGACGAAGGAAAGGAATGTGGTTGTGGTGGGGGATTCTGCGGAAACTTTTGCTTTTTTTTTATTTTTTTTTTTTTAATTTATTGTGATGTTGCGGCGTCGTCAGTCGTCGTCGCGTCATGTTATTTTTGTTCGAAATATTTCACTCAAGGTTCCGAGAATGATTTTATTTATAGAATGGAATTTTAATTGGAATCAAACGAAGTATGTCAACAGTGAAGCTGTTGTAAATAACAAACCGACCGAAAATGGTGATTGTAAAAATTTAAAAAAACAAGTCGGGTGAACTATTGAAAATATTTATTGTGGGAAGGACCGCCTCAAAAAATAAAGTGATTTATTTTTCTACGAAACTATATAAAATAATGATTGGTTGGGTCCGTGGGAACCATACCGATGTGACCTTGACCAAAGAACCTACTTGGAATAGATAAGAGAGTTGCATTAACAATCGATGATTTAAGCCGGACTTATGTACTTTCAAAACAGGAGTTTTAAAATAATTCTCTTGAATCTTTTATTTTAAAAAAGAGAAAGGATTGTTTTTTTCCTGGAAGCTGGGCGAGTGATTAAAAATTAGATTTTGAAATTTTAACATATTTTTGCAATTTATTGATTCTGTTGTTTGTTTGTCGTGTGATCTAAAAAAAATTGATCTGGTCTACTTCTAGTGAAAAATTTGTGGTAATTTCTGATTTATCAGCCACTCAAACTGTTTGGTTTAACGAGTACATACAACAGAAGACAGTTTTTTTTTTAATTTTTGAGATCAATTATTCACTTTTCAAAGAAGGCTTCACTTTTCAACGCTAAACATTGTTCAATGGCTTTTTGGCCTTTTGTGGGCTCCGAGAATGTTCAGCAACAGTAGGCTTGGTAATGTTTTCGAACCATCGTAGGTAAAGATATGCGATAAGTAGTGTCATGCAATTGAATAGGACGATGCATGTTGGTCATAAGGATTCAATTGTATGGCAAACACTTGACTATCGGCGCTTCGTTTGCTGTTTATTTACTCAAGAAAAGGATATCTTGAGTGATTCAAAAAAGTCTAATATAAACCATCAATTTGGCATCGAGAAATTTATTTAACTATTGATCAGGTTCATGGAGACAAAATGGAAGGTTTTCTCCGCTGAGCTTTAAAAAAAGTCTGATCTGGTAAAGAGCTTCTTCTTAAGCCACAAATATTTCTCTTCCAAAACCCAATTTCCAAATAAATAAAGCAGGTGAGTTTAAGAGTCTTTACCGCAGGGTTTCAACAGTGACAGAATTTTTGTCGGTAAATATGCGGATGAAAATTTTAATAAGAGACATTGAAGGGTTGACAAGGAACTTTCAAGATAGTGTCAACATCCACTGCACAGCTTAATGGCATATCAATATAAACAATTATAAATCGCTGCTTGTTTACTTCACGAAATAAAAAAAATATATTCAGTTCGTCCGAATACTGATCGACAACATACGGGTGGTCAATAAAAATCTCGGACACTCACCTTCTTACTTTTTCATAGCCTTAAAGAGGTTAAAAAAATATTTAGAAGTCAAAATTATTTTCTTATAGTTTAATAGAACACAAAAAGAAAATGGAACAAAATACTTGCATTGTCGAATTTTAAAAAAGACAAAAAATCTCAAAATCAATGTCAAAAAATAACTCGGAAAAGGAGTAATAAATTTATTTGTTAATATAATTAAATGAATGTAAAATAATTGAAAATCAGTATTTGGTTGGTAGGCGCTTTTCCAATCTTTTGGACATGGAAGCGATAAGCTTTTTGCTTATCGAAGGATTAATTTAAGTCACTTCATTCTCAAGTATGGATTCGTATGCTTTTCTGTTTGTAATTTGGTATTTTTTTAATTGATTGTCCGAATGTGCTGACAAGTGTTCAATTACGTTGATATTTGGTGAATGTGGTGGCGTTTCCAGAACATATGAACAATTATAAAGAAGCCATAAGCATACATTGCCTTATATTTCTGGTCGTTGTTTTGGTAAAAGTGGAAACGGTCTCTTATTCGCAATTTCGCAGCACTTTGCACTTAATTTTTAAATTTTATTCTTTCAACTCTTCATTTGGTTTTTGCTGCAGGTCATCTGATCTTTATAAATTGAAATTACTCTTATTCGAGAAAAAAACTTCCAAAAGGAAAAATCATTGTACCTTTAAAGGAATTTCAATATTCTGTTGCGCTTATTTATTAACGGCTTTATGACGTGTAAATTAAGGCTCGGTGACACTCCTATACCTTATTTTGGAGCGCTTAACTTGTGATTCTGCTGGATTTTCTGCACAATCGCTCATCAGAAGGTGGGAATTGTTTAGGTCTGCCAGATTTGGGTTTATTCCTTCCCCTGAATGTAACGAACCGTTTAATTATGTCATGAACTGTATAGTGTACGATCTTTTTACTAGTGCTGCAATATTGCGAACCGATTTTTCTCCACTATTGAGCTTTATTAACAGAGCCCTTACTTCTTTAGATGTCTAAATTTTGATGAAAACAATTGAAACGTCTCGTAGAATTGCATCAGTTGAGCAAACATAAAGAATAGAAAATGAGAATCGGCTATTGTCTCATTAAATTAATCCAAGATCGAAGTAAATAATTTTCGTCCGAGTTTTTTTTTTGACATTGATTTGTGAATTTTTAACTTTTTTTATCTTAAAAAATACAAACAATTTTGTTCCATTTTCTTTTATGTTTTATTGAACCATAGTATAGGTTTTTTTAACCACTATAAAAACGTTTTTGAACGCTTTAAAAGCGTGAAAGGGTACAGTGTCCGAGGTCTTTATTGATTCACTGTACATATTTAGATGTTGCTAAAGTTAATGTTGTTCTGAGACTCCGAATTTCTATGAGGAGTCTTGAAGGCGATGTTCAAACGCTCCGTGTATTCAAATCTTTACCGTCCCGCTATAAAACTGAGCCAACGTGGCGTTGTCCTTGCTCTATGTGCAGAAGTCCATCTATTTCTACTCCTTTGAAAAGGATATTATTCATTATTTTCGGATTGGCGTCTTCCAGGGTTCGAAACTCCTAACTACGAGGACGAAATGCTTCTCTTAAAAATTTCGATTCTTCTGGTTATGCAATATGAAGACGAGTACTGGGCTAAAATCATGCAAGTTCAAACGACTTTCGAGAGCAAAATTGGGGATGTGAATTGAGGACCAAATATGGTGTTTAGAGTTTAAGCAAATGTGGACTCTTAGTTTCATAAGTCCACCACTGTTAATGGATTCGCTGCCAAAATGGATTGATCTTCTCTTATTATTATTATTATTATTATTGTTATTGTCTCTTACATTGCCAGGTACTTAGTCCTTTTATTTTCAGGTGATATTAAAGTGCCCAGTGCATCGTTAGTTAACCATTTAAAATTTTCAAAAACTTTATTGTCTTCCCTCGATTTGAATTGATTAAGTTTCTTGCTTGCCTCTGGCCAATAGAGGTTGGGCAAGAAATTGGAAAGACTGTCTTCTTCCTATTTTTTAGAGCTGAGTGTAGTCTAGTCAGTCCGATTTATTTTGTTGCCTTGAAATTCCCTTTTGAACTGGTATCCAAGCTGTTGTCGAGTGGACTGAGACATTTTCGAAATAGCTTTGAAACATAAAACAAGATGAAGGTTCTGTTACTAGCTTGGCTGTGTGTGAAGATGCAAACACCCGTCTTCGTAGGCATTTACGAGCTTATACTTCAAAGCCATATATTTTCGGTTGAAATATCGTGAGTTCCCAAGCATGTTGAAGTTAATAAATTAGGTCCGAGGACTCGTGTCACCATTCTCCAATTTTTGTAGACCAAACCAATATACCAGACTTGAGTTCCTGATGGTATGTTTTGTGAAACTAGTTCTCGTATTCTTCAAAGCATGAATTTCTCAAATAATAATGCTGAACATCCAGATGAAATGTTAATGTAATGTCCTTAAAATTGGCTCATCTTCAGACTTCTTAAACAGCCCTCTACACCATGAAAGGTATTAGGAAAGAGGCTGAACATTGCTACCAGTGCGTCTCTTCACCTTAATTATATTTTACCTAAGGAAAATAATCGCCGAAGCGACCAATAGTTCCGGGTCGAACCACGACCCTTTCACGCCTCACTCGATGTTAACAGATCACAAGCTATAACCGATTTGAAAAGTGTGGAATGTATTGTTTGGAAGGCCCTTTTCATGTACAATTTTTTAAAGCCATGGGCTGACAGAAATATGTATAAAAACGAAAGAAAAAGTAGTCCTTAACCATGTTAAGACTTTTTTTATTTGCCCCTTCAGCGACTTTCAGTTAACAATTTCTTCTGAAACCTAAAAACTCATTAAGGGCCCATCAAACCTCGAAGAATGTTTGCAGAGTCTCATCAGTGCAATACTTTAAAGCTAGAACAGCACAATTTTCTCGGAAGACATTAAAATTTTGTCCACTTAATCGTCTCGTTCCGGAAAACGGCAACCCATTGGCCAAAGTGACAAAATAGACACCGAAGGAGAATACATGTCAAGCACAAAAAAAAAAAAAAGTGACATGAAATGTCGCCAGCGTCTGTTTTCGAAGAAACCCTAAACACATTCACTTTGGCAATTAGCTGGAATTAGGAAATTCTTTAATGACAATTGTCTTGTTGGCCAAGGTACATATTACAAGGCAGCGAGGTACCCTTCACTTGTACGAAATTTCAATGGAATACAAGTTGATAAATTCACGTTTGGCATGTTTTGGTCATTTCTTATTCGGAGCTAGTGACATTTGTCTTGGACTTGTTCTTGGAAGACAATTGAGTCGCCGCCTAGTGTGAAATAAACAACAAAGAAAAAATAGGTCAAGAGGTGAAATAGTAAACTGAGGACTGTCCATATTGATGTTCTAGATTCTATGAACGAATTCCTAAAAGTGACAACGTAGGTATTACCTTGCATATGCATTTTTGCGTAACACTGCTGGACGCAAAAGAAGTATCACTTTAAAATAAAAAATAAAAACAAGGTTGACGTAACGCCATCTATTAACGCCAGATCACACTCATCATATGTTTTTTTTTGTGTTTATTAATTTCGCTCCGCTAGAGCAGAAGAGACGATGATAAAAGTAAGTCATAGAAGAATTGGTATTTAAGAGAGAAACAAAGGAAAATGACAAAAGTGATGATGATGATGATGATGATGAGAGAAAACAGAAAAACGGTGGCAACAAAGTAGTGAGTGTGACTGTGGTTTTTCTGACGATGGTTGGTCATGGTGTGCACTGCGTGATCTGTGATCCGAGCACTAAGATCTTTAGTGGTTTGTTGGTCGAAATGTAAAGCGCATTTAAGAAAATTGTGCAAAGAGGGGAATTAATGCATTTCACAGGGAACTCCACGTCAAGGGTGAAGTTTATTTCTATATTTTGTTAAGCTGTATTCCAGTTGATCGAAGTCATAAAGTTTACTGAATCTATTCATAAAAGTCTTAAAATATCATGTTGGTAGGTTGGTAAGACTCTCACTTTAGATTACATTGGCCCAAGTGTGTTTTCTTGTTTTCAAGTGAATTTGTATGGAGCCAAATGTTGTATGACAAGCTTGACAGCAGAATAAAAGGGACCTGCGAAAGAAAAATTCTCCGAGCGGTAAAAGGTCCTGGAAGGGAGCGAAGTGAGAAGTTACAACCGCTAAAAGTATCTTTGAAAACTCCAGTCAACGGGTTCACGAAACAAGAAAAGACTGAACCTAGGGATCAAAGATCGAGCCATTGCAAGTGCCAGAAAGCTTGGGAGAAGCGTGCATGGTGCAGTAAAGGATATAAAGCAGCTTAAGCATAGACTCATATCATTCATATAATGATGGCCTGATGAATACATAAGTAATTAGGAAATCGTGGAATCCCTTTTTGTGGTACGCCAATCCCGGTATTTGTGCCAAAGATTTTTATTTCTGAACAGTGGCAGAGGAAATCTTCTAGATCTTCCTCCATGCAACTGTGGTACATCATAGTTTCACTTGCAGCAAGTGTTAATTTGTTAATATAAAAGATGGTGTACCTTACTACCAGTCCCAATATTAAGAGCTCGTTTTGTGAATTTCCTACTTTTCTGCTTGCGGAAAAGTTATCCCATAATATGTCTAATCCCTAGTTTGTCTATTCACTTTTGTACATATTCTGCTAGAATGTGTAAGCGGTCTATGGCGAATTACGATTCTGCCCGTTTCGTCACTCCTGTAAAATTTTCTTGTTTGCAAAATTGTCTCTTTTATTCAATATCTTATTTTCTAACTATGCACATATACAATTTTTCTATTTCTTCTTATTCTTAAATCTGATTATGTCCTTGCGACTGAAAGACTCGCCAATTTCTTCGGCTCCATTTTCACTTGTGTATTACTGGGCAGATATGCGATCAGCGCTGAGTTTAATGAGCCTGGAGTTCCGAACCTTCATAGAAAAATTCATAATACAAATGTGCGATTAAATCAAGGATTTTCTGCTGCACATCCACCCCTTGTTAAACATATCCTATCTTGGTCCAAGTGTGCGCACTTCAATTCTTCCATTTCAGTTTTCTTCGTAATATAGACCAAGCATGGTGGACAAAAACACAAATGGAATAAATGCAAAAACAATGGAATAAATTCGTTCATTAAGACTTGTCTCTTCTTCATAGAGAGATAGTCACTTCTTTACCCTTAATTGACTTCTGATCCCAATTAAAAAATATTAGTTCCTAAAAAAAGATTCGCTTAACACTTTGTGGTGCACAGAAAATGCAATGGTAAAACCGTTGTCATCCACCGTTCTGATAGGCGATCTTAAGGCAAAGCAAAATGTCGTTCAAGATAAATCTTCTTCTTCGTGAAATCTATCCTTTATTCGGATTGATTTTTGCGATTTCTAATATATTATTCTTGCTGGCTCTCAAGGGATTGTGACTACTCTTATGATCGAGCAGAAAGATAAGGAGAAACATTGAAAGATTGTTGTGTAGTTGGTTTGGAACTCAGATGTAATTTGTGAAATTGGTTCAAGTCTGAAATGTACAAATAATTTGACATCGATTTATTTGGATTCGCTTAATACGCAGTCTTTTATATAAATTAGTTTTTTATACTAGAAAGTCCAGTTTTTCAAAAACTTGCTCACCATGTGTCAATTTTCTCCCGTCTCTGACAAAATGGAGTATGAAAAATGATTTAATAAAAAATAAAACTTCGTAAACCTAAACTTGTGCTCCTAATCAATCTGTCTTCACTGCAAAATTGTCACATAAACGTCCACTCGGAAAGCAAAAAAAAAAAAGAAATTAAAGCAAAGCACGAGGGGAAGCAATAGTAAAACAAATTTCTCTCTTTTCTTTCTTCTGCACCATATTCTTCGCCATATGGTCATCCACAGCGTGACAGATGTTAGTAGAGCCATATCGGCTGAAAACAACAAATACAAACGCATCTCTGCCATATACGAAGATAAATGATGATCGCACTATAAAAATATAAAACCAAAACAACATAAGAAAAAAAAGTTAAGAAAGAGGGTGCAATAGGCAGAAGAGAAAAAATAAAAACAAATTAAGTATAGTATAAAAAAATGGGCAAACGACATATGGGTGCGTGTTGTATTACTTCGAGTCTTCACGCTTCGTTGCCCAATCTAAACGCTGAAGAGGAGGAAGGGCACCGTAAATAATAATTAGAACAAATAATAGAAAATAAGAGCTAAAAAAAATTGCCTGATAATTTGCCCTGTTGTGTGATACGCAAACAGATAAACAAAAAAACAAAAAAACAACTCCATTCGTCATCGTCAGTCCCAAATCAAATAGGGCGCTTTGGGGAAGACGTAGAACGAGAATGGCGATGTTAACACGGAGAGGCAGAGAGAAGTGGGAGTTAATTTGCCGGCAAGCCGACTGGTGAAACTTTTGCTTTTGGAAAATTTTGAAATCACCATGGCAAGAATTCACGAGAGCTGTCTCTGAACTGACACTTAAGCACCATTAGTAGTGGTAGACCAAGGAGGGCATAGTGGGTGATTAAGAGGCAACACTTTTGAACTCTGGCATAATGAGCCGCGATCAGTGAACCAAGGTAGTGCCAGAGTTGTGATCCTTGAACCGTACACATAGGAACAGAAGAGTTGAGAAACAATGAATTCTAGAAAAATGGGCTGCATGAGTTTATTGTTTACATTAAATCGCTTCACATAAATCTTATCTTACATTTTTTTTTTAAATAGTTCCTTAATCTTGTCCGCAAATTAAAATCTAAAATCGAGAAAATAAAATTATAAAAAAAAAGCAATGAAGAAGAGTAATGTTCTTAAATATTATGATCATTAAAATTTTCAAAAATGTTTTTTAAAATATATTCCCTAGTTTCTTTCTTTAATTCTATTAAAAAAATTATTTTATTTAAGCCGTCATTACTGAAAAAAAAATAAAGAATATGTTATTAAACAGAATTTTAATTAAGGCCTTTGGATCTGGCCTCCGGACACTGCTTAAAAACTCATATGCCAACTCAACTCGAAACTTTGTTTTAAAAAAACTCATCCAATTAGGTGTTTTTTTTTTTTTATATAAGCCTTAAAACCTCCAAATTTCAAAACTGACTTGGTTTTCTTGTTTTAATTTAGGGCATTACTGAAAAACAGCCTCTTTACGAGTAAAATCAATAATCTCCGGTGGTTAGGCTTACTTACTTCAGACTCAATGTTTTTGGCGTTGAACCTGTTATTATTTTGTAATTAATTTGCATCAAAGATGGATCAGTTGGAAATCCATATCTAACAGCAAATTGTGCACGACTCGAGATTAAATTTCTGGCTTACGTAAGGCTCCCGACCCATAAAGAGTCTCAATCTGAGACAGGGCAGCCTTTTCGATTCCACGTTGTCAGACAAAGTGTTCTGGCCTGTGCGATAGCTTAGACCCTTAAACCGAGGTCTCGAATCTTTGGACTGATTCCGTATCTTTGGACTTACTTCAAGATGGTCTGTGCTGGAGCATTATTGTCTATTCAAACGACTTGTTTGTTTAGTTCAACAGTCAGTTCAATGTCTAGTTTAAATCCAAGGGTCATTGAAATTTTTTCCATTACTGAGAACCATTTTGGCGATAGCTTGAATGACGTCGGTGCTTTCCCGAATCGTGCAACTTCTCATGCTAAACAACTTCATATCTCATACTTTTGATACATTGTCCAACATTATGAAACGTAAAGCGCAGGACCTACAACTTCGGTGAAGAGCCTTGCCTTCAGTCTGTATTTTTCAAATTTTTGAAGTTTTTCCACTTCTCCATTTCAAAATATATCAGGGACAAGTTCGCTTGGATGAGAGAAATGAAGGCACACCCTCCTGTACATTAAGTTCTGGCAATGGCTTTATTTTCCACGCTTTTAATGACTCCAACATAAGCAAACAATAACTGGAACACTTTTGAGTTCCGAGCTCAGAAGAAAATCATTTTCAAATGACCTGGCAGCATTCAGACCCTGGTTTCAAAACAATAGATGTTGTTGATTACTCGTATTTATTTTCAGAAATAATGGCCTCGTTTCTTATTTTTTGGTTCGACTAATGTCGAATGTGTATGACAGTTGCGGGCTTCAGGCAGTAACATGACACTCTTTATTTAAGCAAGAATTTTATAACCCCAAAGAATAGAGCATTCTCATCCCCGTGAAATATATCGACGGTAATGAGGGCGACCTATACCAGTGGTAGCGAACCTTTTTTGAGTCGCGAACGTAGTCTTTTTTTTGGTCATCCTCCTTATCGGAACACGATGATTAGACATTCAGGCAGTCCTTTTTAAATAAAAATCATTTATTTCTTATGACAAAGCCGCCATGAATCCAAAAACAAATATTTTCAGTATTTTCTAATTTGCAGTGTTACTTGCAGTTAGGTCTTTTATATTATTATGTGCGGTTGAGTATGAACTAAAGTACATCCTGAAAATGACCAACAAAATTTCTCCAAAGCCTTTTGCGGGATTTGAGATATCCTGCAAAACTGGTTCTGTCACTTCTGCTAAAAATTTAGAACAGAATAATGGTCGAAAATAAAAAAAATGTGAGAAGAACAATTTCGAGTTAAAATTCTTCGTTGAAAGTTAGGCCAAGTATGGAAGGAGGATGAACGGAGGGGAAGATATAATCGCGAATTGAATGAGCTTTATCAAGATGTGGAACAGCCTTTACACGTGGGCTATATCGGAGGGTCTTCGAATACAGACACTTCAGCTTCGAGGGGACAATGATATCCGCAAGTTTCGCTGATCACTTACCACTTGGTCTAAACAACTGGAACCAGATGGTTTAGGATCATAGAGGTTGGGCAGTTGCAATTTCACCAACACAAGCGTCACAGGAAGGAACCCACACACTAACAAAATTCTTCAACAAAAAATTAAACAAAGATTACGTGTTGATTTTTGAAACTGCGCAAAGTAACATTTTTCAATTTCAATACATGTCACTGATATAGACTTTGTGCTCTGCCGATTAATAAGAAATCGAAGTAGTGACGCACTTGAAGATTTGGTGCAGAATTTTCACAGAAAAGACGCGGGAAAAAATATTTACTGGCTTTACAAAGTAGCAACCTTCCAGTTTTTTCTCAATTATATTTGGCCCATTCGAGTATCCACCCAAAGCAGCGAAATTGTAGGTACACGCATTGCGAAATTTCGTAGTTTTTCACAAAAGAGATCGCTCAAGAGAGAGAGAGAGAGAATAAGAAATTTCCCTTGGCTAAGAATTTTAGTCCAAACATTTCTTTGGCCAGATTTATGATAGCTTCCAAATCGCTCTATATCTGTCCTCAAAAACTAAATCACTGCAATTTTTCCGTGAACACTTTTCCTTGATGTGAGGTTTGACGTCTAATTATGGTATGACAGCTCAATGCGTTCGTAAACAATTTTTGAAATTTTTCGTTGTTAATTTTAGTTCAGAAAGTACCCATACCGACCTACTTTGCTAATACAACTAGTGGCACGCGTGTCGCAGGTTCGCTATCAATGGCATTGCCCTTGTTTAACACACCAGTCCCCTAAAATCCATCGATGAGTCCTGCGTTCATGTTCGTTACCAGCTGTCAAAGCTATCTATCTATCTATTCACCTTGAATTAAACTATGCGGGTACGCAACAAATGTGGCAGATGTTTTTACGTATGGTTTACTTATGTTTACTCAACATTTAACATTTTTGCTGGCGTCTGCAAGAAGAAAAAAAAAACACTTACCATTTGCGCTGTCCTGGACCATGGTGGCAGCTCTCGACAACACCTCCAATGGGGATTCCATTTTTATCTTCTCTACACACTGGAACAAGTATCTCCCTCTTCTTTTGTTTTTTTTTTTTGAAATATTTATTTTAACTTCACTGAATTTTTTTGGTAAAATATTTGCAAACACTTCTCTGATTGGAATGACAGACAAATAACACGCACGACGCGACGAGACGGCTTTCTACACCGGCAGCGGTAGACAGCAACGAAAACAAACTGACAGTTCAAGCAGCAGCAGCAGCAAAGGGGCTGGTAATTTGTTTTTCTTTTTTTCGTCAGCCTGTTCTTTCCTTTTTGACAGATGGGACAGGGACACAGCAGCCGCTCTGTCTAGCTACCTTCTAGACCGGTATGTCGTTCTCTCTCTCACTTAACACAAGGACACTCTCTTCCGAGGACAATCGATCGATAAAAAAAGGAGCGTTGGGAAAACTACAAAGGAAAACCGATGCAAAATTCCATTTGCAAAATTAAGGAAAATTTGTTGATTTGTTTTTGTTGTTGTTGTAACGAGGAGAAGGAAACACAAAATCCAATGATGACTACACAAAAGAAGATGTTTCCCGCGGCACGGTGCTGAGTGTGTTCGTTGGAGGATGATGGTATATGGTGTATGGAGATGGGGACGACCGCATTCCAACGAAGCAAACGGCGCTGTTTTTTTTTTTTTTTTGAATTTGTTTTTGCTGCGGCAAACGAGACGAGACGGATCTAACCGACGAATTACGGCGGGAGAAGAAAACTAACAAAAAAAAAAAACAACAACACTGAAGCGTCCAACAACAATTATTATAATAATACCACAGCAACACTACGAATGATCGCGCAAAAAATAAAGCAAAAAGCAATGAAGAGATAAAAAAAAACAACAAAAAAATGTACGACACGGACTGCGAGAGAGCACAATTTCAATTGGATTTTCTTTATTTTCTAAATTTTCTACTGTGATTTTTTTCGATGGTGCTTTTCACTTTGAAAAAAGAAAATATTATATTCACTTGAACGCTCAATTACATTCCACACACGGCGAAGACGACCGAAGTATTTACACCCCTCTCTCGGGCGGCAGATTTCACTTGCTTAAGTGCTGGTGGCTCTCTCTCTCTTGCACACTCAAATTCCTTGATTTGAATTTATTTATTTTTTTTTCTTTTCGTACTATTTTATTTTGAAACACCACCCCGCTCGATAGGAATTCTGTTTGACTCTATTGTTGTTGTTTTCTCAAGGGACTAGTTTTTCCCAGCTGGAAAGTAGGAAACCTTGGTACTGCTCCTCCTTCAACAACAAAACGGACAGAATCACGGCGAAAACGACAATGAACAATGAGCACGGCAACGATGATGATTTTTCGTCATGATAATTCTTTGTTGTTGACAGAATTTACTTTTTATTTTATTAAAACGGATAACACAGGATTAAAATTGGGGTTTTCCCTGGGGGAAAAATGGGGAAAACTAAATGAGAACGACCACCGCGACGCGACTACAGCAGTTTATTGTTTTTCTTTTTGTTTTTTGAAAATTTCGGCGAAAGGAATGCGAGGAATGCTTGGAATGCAGTCGGAGCGTGTAGAGTGGCGCCAGTGTGTGCTGGTGGAAGTCGAATGAAACTCTAGTTAACTGAGAAGAGCAGCTGTTTTGCTGGTGAGAAACGAGAGTGTGAGTTTTGCCAAGAGATGGCGTGCGTGATTTTAATGGCGGAAATAATTTTCGCACGTTAATTTTGACTGTTGCAAATGTCAATTATCAAAAAGAATATAGGAAAACATCATTTATATGAATGGGTTTTGGTTTGAACGCTGTTCACACCGAAATAAAAAAAACACGTTTTCGATTAAGTAAATTCTTAAAAAAAACCTTTTTGGCTGTCATTTTTGTACATTTGAAAAGCAAAGGCCCCAAAGACCTTAAGAGCTCTTAAGAGACCTTAAAAACTCGAAGAGCATGTAGCCACTGAGATTTTTTTACCAACATTTTATGTTCTTTTTCATTTAACGTTTTTAAAAGATTACTTAATTCAAATCCACGATTGGTAGCCTGCAATCTTCCTCATTTTTGCAGACTACCAATTGCGACTTTGAAAGCGAAATTAAGTGTCGCGTGTGTGAATTCATATTAGAAAAGGCAAATTGTGAAATTTTCTAACCGACTCTCTACTATAAAAATGTTTTAAAATGAATGATGATTTTACTGCAATTAAGAAATAAAATATTTTTATTGGAAAATCTGTTTTAAGGTACAGAAACGTTCGATTCTAAGTTTCTGACTCTACACAGTTTGCTCCTGAAAATAATAAGCAAATGCCAAATAATTAGAGAGAAAAGATCCATCATGTGCAGAAACAACTCCAAAAGCCATGGTTGCTTCAGAGTTATAGGAGAACAATTAAGAGGCTGCGCCTCATCTAGTATTTGTGATTAGTGACAATTGAAGTAGTTGATTTCTGATGTCGTCAAGTGATTTAACAGCGTACTTATGAGTAGCAATAAATAGGATATTTTACCGCAGCGATTCTATAGTATATTCCAGATCACAGATGTGATGACGGGCATTGATCACTTACCCTTTTGTTAAAAGATTTTTGTCATCGTCCTTCCTTTAGGGTTGCATTTGTGCTTCCATGAAGCTAGACACCATTCATTCTCGCGAAGAGAAAAAGAATGGATCAGACCATTTTGCCTTGTTGCGAAGATTTCGACATTTGTGTCACTTTTGACATGAAATTTAACATATGCAAATCTGTTTCCAAAAAAAAAAAAATGTTGAATATTTGTTAAATTCAAAATAAAGCGAGTGCTTAAAAAATAAGGACCACTCAAAAATGTCAGCTCTCAAAGTAGGAAGAGAAAGTTTAGATCAGCTTCGTGAGTAAGCATCCCTTCCCATCGATGTGCAACTTTTTTTTCAACATTTCTGGTATATTTAGAAACTATGCGAATCCGATGAAATTTCTTAGAGTTTAAAATTTTTAGTCAAAATGATATATTTTGAAATGTCACCTTGTCTGAGTCTCGTTGCGAAATTTTAGGGCCGAAGCCTCAAAACTCGCACGAAGAGCTGCGGTTTTTTCTCGCAGCGAGAAATGTTCTTTTTAGGAACAAGAGACTTAAAAATCTTTGATCAATTGATTTAAGTCTTTATATGACAAACGTTTTTTTTCAATATTGACTTTAATGCTCCTTTATACATACTTTGGAAAACTCGGTGAAGGTGAGAACCAAGCAGTTCGTGTCAACTCTCTTCCCAGCTGTAACTATTTTTTGTGTTTTGTGTCACATACCTCGACGTCGGACTCTAAAACTCAATTAAAAGCCTCTTCCCTATTTTTTATGCTTTTTGGCTAAGCTTTGATACCGCAATCCGATAGCTCTTCGAGACTAAATTTCCGTGATAGACGAACTTTTTGCATACCTTCAAGTTGGTACGGAACCTTCGTTGTGCGAGTCCGACTCGCACTTGTCCAGTAGTTTCTCGGTTTTGATTTCCGCGATATTTTCAATTTTTTACGATCTATTAGTGTTCAATTAGTTTTTGTGTTATAAAAATGTGTCTAAATTTTTGATGCTAAAAGTAACAAATAAGTCAAAAAGGAAACATCAAAGAATTTTAAAATATTTCTCAAAAACGGTAACATAATGCTCTGCGCTGGGATTCTTGAGATTTTCCCTCCAACACTTTTTTTCCAATTACTCGACGCTCAAAAAATTTCAAATTTATTTTCAAAAATAATAAAGGTAAGCGCCATCTATGAGAAATGGATTTATTACCTAGAAGCATTACCATCACAGACTCATAAGCTTACGTCACTTATGACACACCAGGTAAAACCAAACAAATCACAAAACAAAACATCCACCCTAAAGTGTCATCCTCACACAACCGCTGGCCGAAGTCAACAACCCCTCTCCAACACCGTACGGACAAGTGGAAAATCAAAGAAACGTCAAAATTCATTGCTTCACCATTCACCTCAGACACACCGTTCGCCCATTCGATCTTTTACATTCATTCCACTCCAAGCGAACCGACAAAGTCTCTGCCCAAGTCGAACGCAAGTGAACCAGAAATCCAAAGCAACCGCTTTTTCTAATTAAAATTAATTTTCTTCCGTTTCGCGTCTCATAACATTTTCATCCATCAGATTCCGGAGAAAATTTGCACAAGAAAAAAAAAATCAATTTTACTTACATTCCAAGAAAACGAACCGCAATCCAAAGAGGAATGAATGAAGTGAATAAGTGAGATATATTAAAATTCAAAAAGAAAAAAATAAAACGAAGAAAGCTCCGTCATCGTGTTAGAATCGAATTTCGTCATCCGGGGAGCACCTGTTCATCGAGGAGTACATTTCGGCCAAAGATCCACTCGAGAACCGCACAAAAAATATAACAAACGATGTCGGTCAGCTTCGAGAAGCATCGGGAAAAGATTGTTGCCGCTTGGAAGGATGTCCTTGATGATAAAAGCACCACAGATTGGTAGGCTGCTAAAGATCGAAATTCGCTTAATTGGAATTCATTAAAATCGGGAGTCTTTTATTTTTCAGGTCACTCTATGGCTACGAGGGTCAGTCGAATGACCTCAAAGTGGTCGGCAGTGGAGAGGGTGGCATTGAAGAGCTAACCGAGGAGCTGAACAGCGGCAAGATTATGTATGCTTTCGTGCGTATCGAAGACCCCAAGACTGGACTGAATAAATTTCTGTTAATTAACTGGCAGGTGAGTGTCTCTTTGGATGCCAAGGGAATTCATGGCAATGTGGTGAGAGAGATCGTGGGAAACTGCAAGTGCAACTGAATGGGAATTTGTTTTCACATCTTTGACTTTTTGAAAGTCTGTGGGAACTCGTACACTCTAAATCGTTTCACTGTTGGAGTGCATGTACACAGCTTTATCTGAACAGAGATTAGATAAAAATGTTTGTTTTGAAATCGATAGTAGATTAGATAAACATGTTTTCGTTTCGAGTGAAAAATATGACTAAACCATGCCCCAAGAAGTTCTTCAGGTAAAGTGTTCCCACATTTTTGACCTTCAAGAATAGTTGAATGCTCTGACTACATTTTGGTTCACTTTTTTCGTCATAATTTAAATTATTGGCATGTCCGATTTTTGGAAGTCAATATAAATGCAAAAATTGGGCAGTTCCTTCGTCAAAAATCTAGACAAAGCCAATCTGCTTACTGTACAATTCGCGGCCAGTTCCTCACTTCCAGATTGTACTTAACCACCACCTGTGCTCTAGAGCGTCGAATGTCGTCGTAGTGAATGATCTAGACATACACAAATCCCCTGGTTAAGATGACGTTTCCCCTTCAGTTCTGAGGAGGTGTTCTTCCACGCTGTCAAAACCAAAGCGTAACCTTTTTCATCTGTCCTACTCCTCAGGTTTCTGTCCGAGTAGTTGGAAAACTGTCCCTAAAAAGGCAAATCTTCTCCCTCCAATTACAGACCCATAGCACAAAAGTTCCTTCTTTCTAAGGTGCACGTCTAGTAACTCTGCTTCCTTTTTGGGAAAAAAAAACTTGTGTAGAGCATTCAAAAAGTTAAGTCGGCAAAAGCCAATGACTGAGTCATTTCCCTGACGACACAGAGCCTTGCTTTCCAATGATGAAATAGTGAAAAATCTTGACAGCCACTTACAGTCTCTCATCATTTGATCGACAAAAATCGACCCTGACTTTATTGATGCATACTTTGGCGATCAAGATAAACCAATAATCCTGGAATTTCGTCGTCTAATATATTCTGCCAACAGGGTGAAGGAGCACCTGTCAACCGCAAGGGATCCTGTGCAAATCATATCCACGACGTGTCGAAAATTCTAAGCGGAGCTCACTTAACCATTAACGCCCGCAACGAAGACGACATCGATGAAGAGCGAATTTTAAAGAAGTTAAGTTCCGCCAGCTCTGCGTACAGCTTTAAGGAACCACGTGCCATGGTAGAGGAACAAAAGGCACCCGTTGGCACTAACTACACCCGCGTCATTCCAACCAAGGAGCTGAATGCGACAGTTATGCAAGACTTTTGGAAAAAGGAGGAAGAAGAGGAGCGGCGTCGTCTGGAAGCCGAAAAGGAACAAAAACGCATAGATTTGCAAAAATTAGAGAAGGTAAGTAGCCATTGTCTCTACCGAGTACAATTTATGAGACATTCTTTCAACGCTTAAAGGAACAAAGAGCGAGAGAAGAGAAAGAACATTTGGAGAGAGAGAAACAAGTTGTTAATAAATCCAAATTGCAACCGGCTCATGTACCAATAAAGACGTAAGGACAATTTCAATGTCAAAAGAATAAATGAAGAGATTAATTCTTCGTTTGTAAAGGTCACCTCAACCCCTTAGTCCAGAGAAAACTCTCAACAGCCCCACACAGGGCATGACTGAAGCTGAGCGGATGCGTCAACTTAGGAACCAAGAAGCAAGGGAATTGATTGGGTCAAGAGTGGGCGCAGCCAAGGCAATATTCACAAGAAATACAAGCGAAGGACAATTGCAATCAAAGTAAGAATATATAATAAGAAATTCTAGAAAAGTATGCATTTGATCTGACTCCAGGTTAAGTTCAGCACCGCCAGCCAAGCCAGCACGTGCTTCAATCGCCCAAAGGATAAATGCGTTGAACAATAATCAGCAATTATCAGCAGCTCCACAACAGGAGCCAACACCAGCATCAGTAACGATTCCCGCGTCAGTTGCAAATGCCGCATCACCAGCACCAACACCAGTACCGGAAGCAACGCCAGCACCACAACCAGCGCCAGCGCAAGCACCTTTGGTCGAAGAAGACGAACCTCCCGTGAAGCCAGAAATCACAGCAATAGCAAATGAGGAAGCTCAGCCGAACACGTCAGCAGAAGAGTATATTGACAATGAGGAACAGTATTCAACAATTAAGAGATCGCCACACAGTAAATCGAATTCCCTTCAATCACCCGATGAAATAACCGTCGTCCAACAAGCTCCGACCATAGTCGAACAGAAGAAATTATCTCCAGCGAATGGTTCTCTAAGCCAAATGAATGAGAGTAGGATATTGGAATTATGTTTCAATAATTTGTCGTCACAGTTTTTTCTTCTTTGCTTTTCCAGTCGCCGACATTGTGAACGAGGATGATTTGATCTGCCAAGATGTCTTGACTGATAATGGACTGAAAGCAAGAGCACTTTACGACTACCAAGCAGGTAAGAGCTTCACCAATTGTTCCTTACTATCCGATTGATATTTGTCTTGCAGCTGATGAGTCGGAAATCACATTCGATCCGGGCGATGTCATCACCCACATCGACCAGATCGACGAGGGTTGGTGGCAGGGACTCGGTCCAGATGGAACTTATGGTCTTTTCCCAGCCAATTATGTCGAACTGATCAACTGAAGCGGCAGATGAGATTTTTATTTTCAATATTTTCGACATCTAATCCGTTTTACTTTTCTATCTATCCAACACTTACAGAAACAATCGTATTCACTTACACTTAAGCGTATAATCCTTCTAGTAGTCTCGTTTTATATGCAATAACAAGATTTGAATAGAATTCCATCTCCTCCTTGACTCCTTTCTAGATATAGACTGTTTTTTTTTTTGAAATCTTTAGGGAAATTGTGAGAGAAAACCAAAAGAACACAAACACGTAGTGACACCTTTTTTACCTAATCACATTGACACTTTTATGGAAATGAAGCGCGAGGGATTGAAAGATTATTTGATGGGGTAAAGGTTTCAAAAGAATTGCAATATTCAAAGGAATAAAAAATGGAGCTTAATTGATTAAGTGATCTAACCATACCTGAATTTTTTGTTGGGACAGCGAGTCAAGGCTCCTTTATACCACCTTCCACCAGTGTAAGGCGAGCAGTGATCCATAATTTTTTTCAACAGCCGTTAACTCTGTCAATCGAAAAAATCCATATGATACGAGCAAGGAAGATATCGGTTGATTACAAAGCCTGAACTAAAAGTAGATTCCACTTGCCCAAGAGGCAGACAGCCAAAAATATATGTTATTTCAGCATCACGTTCTTTCGATTTTTCACGATTCTATAGAAGTCAATTTTTAAAGGTCGTTATTAAGATTTTTAACAACCTCATTAATGTTCCTGTGTTGTCCTGATAAGTGGAGCTGCACATCGTTTTAGCAGCATGCTATCACTTGAAAATCTGTGCTTATCATAAAGGTCATGTCCTTTCAAGCACAACCACAGTAGTTAAATGGCTTTGTCATCCTAAAGCGTTTGCCAGCCTTTTGAAAGAAAAACAATTGTTTACTCAATACAACCCTCATCCTTTTAATTTCAAAAAATATCGTCGGAGAGTTCGTGCCAATTCTCGGAAAATTTGAGAATGATCTACGTTCGGTACGGGTAATATACTGAAGGGGCAAGATGCAATATTGTGAGAGATTAGATTCCCGAAGGAACTGTCGCGCCAAGTTTTTTTAAACAGTTTTTTTTGAATAGTTAACGTGAATGATTTTTAATGAGGTTTTGTTTTCTTATGTAGTTTCAGTCGTTTTATGTTGCATGAGTGCTTACATTTTGCACACGCGTTTAGGGGACAAAACAATTGTAATACATCGAAATCATTTTCTTCGAAGTACTTTTAAACCTTAGAAAAAAAATTTTAAACATGTTTTTTAGTCAGAAAAGTTCTAGCTTGATATTTATCTTTCATATTAAACAAAACAATTATATACAATTTTGGCTGTATAGCAAAAAGAATTGTCCTGTTGAAAATTTAATCTGCAGTGTCACCAAAAAGCTCCTGCGCCCGTAGGTAAACATTTGCAATGACTTTCGATCCCATTGGTTTTTATCGCGCAAGAATCCTCACATTTTTAACATTCAGCTTTAGCTTTCAAACGTTGGAGGAGATTACAATGGCCCACATGTCTTAAGTCCAATTAAGATGCCCCTGGGCACAGAGCAATCGTTTTTCTCTGACTCTTGTTGGAAAATGAGGCTTCAGTAGTTGCTGGAGTGCTAGAAGTTCAACTTTCACGAGCCTTTTCCTCACTGCACTCGACAAAATTAATTTTCCTTAAGCTCGACACAGATTGTTTTTAAGATCCATCGAAGTCTACGGTTTTGGAGAATCAAAAAAACTATCTTCCACCGGGGTCGACTTTTTTGGCCTCCTTAAGCTTTCCTTTCTGCTGGTAGTCCCGGTCGCACGATAGTTGTATAAATTCCGTGCGAAAGTTGGTTGCGCATCATTTAATCCTTTAAGAAATATCACGTGTTCCCTCATGTCAATAGATTGAATTGATAGAATCAGGGAAAAATTCAAAGTTTTTGTTATTTTTTTAAAATAACATAAAATAATTTAGAGAACAGAAATAAAATTTAAGAATTAAGTTTCATTTGCAGTTCATTCGAATTCAATATCTTGACATACTGCAAGTCTAGCTGCTGTCCAATTTTTTCACTGGTTCACTGTTTGCACTGTGATAGTTTTATTTCCTGTCTTGATTGTCACCATCTTATTTTACACATCACAAAAAACAAGCCTACTTTTCTTTGCGTTTTTTCACAATTTCCACTTGAGGCCGCAACTTTCGAGTTGAACGTACAGTGCCGAGCATAACTGATGGTACCTACCCCTTCTATAATTTTATAAAACGTTAAATATTTGTTTTATGAAAGACTGTTGGGCATGCCTTCTTCCTCACAATACTTAGAGGTTCCTGCTCCCTAGTAGACAAATTCCCTTGTATTAAAAAATCTTTCCTTGTAAGATGAGTTTCAAGTTTTGTCTTTCTAAAACCACAAAAATTTGTTCAACAAGTGGAAGAACTATTTGGTCGGCTGGAAGTGCTTCACACACTGCTACTCTCTTGATCATGATTGTTTTCAAGCCTCATTAATGCTTTTTGAATATCACAGATCTGGCCATTAAAAACCTTGTATTGCATTAGTTTTCTAAAAAAAAACAAAACGAAACCTTCATCTCCAATTGATCTTTTCAACCCTTCAATTCAGACGACCCTCCCACAATTTTAACGAGGGAATTTTTGTCAAAAATTAACATTTTTTAATAAATACATCGGCTACGTGAAATTCGGGCCTTAAAATAAAACCACAAAATTTCTTAAGAACCTAAAATTAGCATTTTTTACACGTAAAGAGTATTAAGAACAAAGTTCTATTCAATAAGGGTCTACATATGCTCGTCCATTTATCGTCATTCAATTCTTAATTTTAATCAACAACAATATATAAATTATATACACACTAGCTGTAACAACCTTAGTGCCAAGCAAGTTAAATATTAATTTTTTAATTAATGAATATTAAAAAAAAAATCAAATAAATATTGAAACATTTCTTATAACGTAGATGTCCTTATATCGATCGATTTATTTCACTTAAGAAACGCCGACTCAAGGCAGCTATCTTTTTTTGTTAATTTAGTTTTAAATTTTACTTTCACATTTATTTTTGTCTTTCCATGGTTTTATTTTTTATTTTTTAATTAAACAAAACGCAAATTCTGAGAACATTTTTTTGATTGTATTAATGTGTAGTATTAATTAAGATTATTTATAAAGCAGAGTGCAGCAATTAAATGGGAAAATGAAAGTAAATGTAAAAAAACGTACGATTGGTGGGTTTGTTTTTCTTTTCAGAGTGTCGGAAATGTAGATGGAATAACCGCGTTAATCAGGCGGCGAAAAAGTGAAATAGTTTTTTTCTAAATTTCCTTCTGCAAATAAAGACGAATATTTTCTGTAAATACAAAGTTAAAAATATAAGAACTCTGATTTGCAGAATTATCGGAATATTGGTGAGTTCACTGTCTTTAACCTTCCAGTTCCAGCTGTGCCATCTTGTTTTTGGTCCATGATTCGGCTCAGTAAAGTTCGACGGGGATTTTGGAAGGGGTTTGTTAAGCATGATTTTGGTACTTCGAGTGAGGAGTTTCGACCCAAGTTGTTTCGACATACCGAAATAGGAATCATAACTTTAACTTCCTCGAAATTCTTGCTGTTAATTGTTTCGTCCTCGCCTACTCTAAAAACGCCGTGAAAGCCTCGACAACGGCACGTTGGAGTCGCACGATGACGATAGAAAATCTTTCTTGTTGAAGGCCAGAAGTCCTTTGCTTCTCTTTGTGTTTAATTCATGGCCATAGACTAAGAGATTTGAAACAATCGTTCCTGTATACGTATATACGTTCTCGAGTCAATATGACCAGTTGTTACTCTAGCTCACACAATGTTACTATATGTGTGGGTATCTTTCCATCCTTTCTAGCTCCAGCAATGATTCTTACTTGGCAAGTTGATCTGCCTTTTCGTTATCGTCTATTTTACTATTGCCCGAAGTTCAGATGGTCATTTAGAACTGTAATGCTACTGGTTTCACAGATGTTCACTCTTGTAGGAGCTTTTTCGATTGCGAAGATTTCAGCCTGAAAGACACTACATTCTGAACGAGTTTCTGATGTGTTACGTATTGCAAAAGACTCCAGCACCAGTCCTTTCATTCATCTTTGATCCATCGGTGAAGATGACAGCATGATCTTGAGACCTGCTTGTAGCGTTGATTTTACAGTTCCTATAATACAAAGACCGACTAGCCATTTACGCTGCTTTCCACCTAACAATAGAGCCGTAGGCAAATATAGGACGCACCACTGTTATGTAGGACCAAAATAATACATATGGTCGCATGACCCAATTCCTGCCGCAGGTTCTCTTGTACAGGTGTGAAGCAAAGATTGCCTTGTTCAAACTTTCTTCAATGTTTTTCTTTTTCACGTTAGCTTCGGGTCCATTATAACACCCAAATAAATAGCTTCTTGGTTAAGTTTCAGTGCTGTTCCTTTTACTTTGAGCCTTCGCAGCGACTTTATCTCAATTCAAGACTAGCATCTTCTTGTCTTTTGTTAGATGGGTAATTTTGCTTTATTTGAGCAAAATAGTGTTCTTGTGCCTTAGCTGTGTCCAAGTAAGGCCTCAGTAGGGATTCTCTCAGCAACCTTTCCCAGGCTGTAGATTTTACTTTATCGGTTTGCCATGCTGGAGAACCAAGTAAATAATTGATCCTGCTGAGAAAAAGTTGATTACCAAAAAAAAAAAACAAGAATAAAATACTGTGAATTATGTCAATACAAATAAGTCGTTGTGAAATTCTCCGACCTAATTCGTAATTGCAACCAAAACAAAGCTGCTCAACAATCTTTCAATTCTTCTTCTTATCTATCTACTTATGCATTATGAGGGTGGTCCTAATCCCTTCAAAGCGAGCAAATTAAAAAATGAAACCACATTTTTTTTGTTGAAAAAAAATGGAGTTTGTCTTAAAGTTTTTTATTTATTTGAAATATTCATCGTCTTGATTTTGAGCACCAAAATACTCCTCGTATTCTTTTTTCTTGTTCTCCTCCCTTGCCTTACGTTCTAATTTTCGTTTGGCCGAGAATCTCTCATGAATCCTTTTCATCTCTTGCACTTCCTTCATTTCTTCCTTAGCGTCTTCCTAAAAAAGACCAAAAACACAACTCGAAAATACATTTCCTTTCTAAGCCACCTTTAAATCTTACATTCATATTAAGCCTCAGTACCAGAGCCCTCCGTCCATCGGACATCGGTTGGCTGTAGTTCATGAAATTCTTAAGTCTCTCGGCCGGAGCGACACCTCTCTCGACAACTAGCACGATTCTAGCCCATTGACGTTGCCATTCATTGCGAGTCTCGGCGATCTTCTGGTAAGTGTTTCCCATCATAGCGATCAACATGTTCACCAACAGGACCCCAACAATCACCATAAACAGGACGAATAGAATCTTCGCCTCAACTTCATGCTGCGTAGATATCATAGCTCCGTAGTAGTCTCCGAAATTGGTCAAGGACATCAGGAACATGGCAACGATTGATTCCATTGGTGATGGCATCGGATTCGACTGCGTATCGTCGATATCGTCAGGAGTGGCAGGATTGTCAAACGTAAGAAATATGATGTAGTAGGCTTGAGAGAAGCCCATCACAAAGACCAAATAAATAGAAACGAAACGCAGCAGATCACCCATAACCATGCGGTAAACCATCACAACGAACGGACCAACAGTCTTAAAGCCACTTTAATAAGAGTTTATGTTTTAGTCAGCTCAATGAGAAATGTGAAGTGGATTTGTATCTTTACCGACAAAAGAAGAGAAAATATGGAGCCGTTGTGAGCATTATGAATACCGCAACGTGGTCGTCAATTTCAGTTAGGCAGGACAAACGCAACCAGGGGATTGTCATCATGAGGCAACACGAAAAGAGAAACATCACACGGGACGGTGCTGTCATCTAGAAATGTGAAATTAAAGGCAGGGTCTTTGTGTAAAAAAATGATGTACCAAATTCTCGACAAACATCTTGTAGCCCAGAAATCTAGATTCCCGAAAAGCCGACAGGATATAGAGAAGGGACCCAAAGAATATGACAATTTCGGCAACGACTCGAATCTGAAAGGCGTGGGAATTAGATTTGTCGGGAAGAATTCGATAAAAATTGACTTTACCTTCGCCTTTGTGGTTTCCAAATGCATCAGAGGACACTCCTCGTACGCTGTCCACCACAATGGTGTGGTATCTTTCTCTTCCTCTTCCAAATACTCCGTCAGGTTGGACCAATCTACAAAGAAATCAAGTTTGTCAGGAAAGTCACTAAAAAGAAAACTGTAAGGAGCCACCATAGTCGCCCACAAACATTGCTTTCGTGTCGTCAAACTTGTTCCGAAGCTTGACATTTTGTTTCAAGGCAGTAGCATCTGCAGTTCTTCCTGCAACGTCCTCCGTGGCATTAGCGCTCGCTCCATTTCCATCATCTTCATCGGCAATTGGCGGCCCAGGTCTGAGAGTGTAGCTTACCAAGGAAAACATAAAGTAGAGCGAGAATAGATGGAACTGCTTATAAAATCTAGACTTGACGAACGTATTCCACTTGGTCTTGAGCAGGTCGATTAAAACCCCGTCAAGCAGCTCCAAATGCTCGTATTTATCCTGCGAAAAAAAGATCATGACTCTGGTGAACAGGCTCGTCTTGTAAATTTTTACCCCGAAGACCACCAAATTTAAAGCTGAATCTTTGTTTATGTGTCCAGTTTCTCGGTCGATAGTGTCGATTTTCGACAAAGGATAAGCCGCGCAAGTTATGCTCCCAAGTTGCCAATAGATTTCCCGTTCAATGTTCATGATGTGAAAGAACATCTCGACTCTTCCCAGCTTCGCAGCCAGAGTCAAGGGCGTCATATTCTGAACATTTCTGATGTGCAAACTCGATCCAACCTCATAGCCGACGTCAAACATTTGAATCTTCTCGTAGACGACCAACATGTGCAGAACTGTATTGCCGTTGGTGTCTTGCAAGTCCGGATCAGCTCCTCGTGCCAGCACAAGCCTAAAGCAATCCTCTTGGCTGAGACAGGCTGCGAAACTCAATGGATACTCGCCCCAGTAGACATAGCCCTCGTAGTTGCTCAGTGGACTAACACCCACATACTCGTGCTCTGGAGAGTCATACCGCGACGCTTTCTGGTCCTCCGCGCTCATAAAATTCCCACAGCACCTGCGAACATAAAATAGAGACAGACTTTTCCTCTCGAGAACACTAAACGAACCTCTCCTGAACATCCGCTCCAGCATCAAGAATAAACTTGACCATTGCAGGATCTTCATTCACAATGGCTATGTGCAGGACCGACTCTCCGTAGTACTCGTCTGAGACATAGATATCCAAAATCAGCTTCGGATAGAACCGAAGGAGGCGCTTGGCTAGATCCGCGTGCAGTGATGTCGCATTGAGAAGGCACAAATGGAGAATTGTCTCTCCGACAGCTCCTCGTAACTGAAAGGACATAAATTAGACTCCTGCATGACAATCGACTTCTCCTACCTGGGTCTTACATTCAAATTCCAACAAACCAAGCGGTATGCATTCGGATTGGCCCTATACTCAGCTTCGGTGACCTCAGGACAATAGTCATCGATATTGAAGTCCTCGTCGGGATTTTCCAAAACTCGTATCTCGGGAAGTTGTTTATGCCTGGCCCGCTCTTTGTTCCGAAGGAGTACCATCTTCGAAATCGGAATATACTTACCAGCGCCTTTATTATAAAGGAACGGTTCCACCTTTGTCCTTATTGCATGATCAATCTCAGCGAATTGCTTATTTTGACAGGCTCGCTTCATCATGTCTACCAGAAGTCCGCCACCTTTTAGATTGACGAACTTGTATAGAGCTTGTGTGGAGACTCCAGCTTGTTTTTTGACCCCGCTCGTTACATTACTTTCGGTATTTCCCATCGTGAACGGTGTTTTGGAAAAATTTCGAAAGTTCCTCAAGGACGAGACCTAATTTGTTTTCGATTTGTTCTTCTGGACTACAGCATAGTTATGAGAATTGTTGTTTATTTAGAAGAGGTCTATTCACGTCGAAGCCATCGATCAAACAGACCAACTGACATCTAGCCATTTAGCAGGTTACCAAGGGGTCTGGTCTCAACAGCTGGGTGTGCGTATTTTGTTTACAAAATACGAGTACTCGTAATCATCTGCAAAGGCGTTTTGTCCCAATAAATGTTCCAATTCTTCTTGGTTTCTTGCAAGAGTTAGCAACCTTTTGAATTTTATGCGACATTTGACAAAGTTTTATGTAGTTGCAGGGCCCAGTAGGGTCTTAAAAAGACACTAAAGTAGTCGTCAATATTTATGTCTCAATCATTTTTAGGACTTGAAAGTACCGAGCTCTTTATTTAAGTGCCATCTGTTTTTTATTGCAGCTACTTAACATAGAGTCAGTTTGATTTTTGAAATGTTGAAACACTCGATTCGAGGTCATAAATGAAGTCGAATTTTCATGTAAAAAATGACATCGTATAAAAAATCACCAAAATATGCAGTTGGCATGTCGATTTTACCATTTGTCCTGAATTTAACGATTTATTTTTCAAACCCTGTCCGCAGAAGTATACATTTTATTAAGGGGTTATGAATACCCTGATAGCATAAATATAAAGCGAATGCAAATAAGTCGTAAAATTCTCCGTCCTTATTTCCACTCAATACATCAGAGTTTCTAACTACTAGACACTCTCATCTTGTTCATATTCGCTCTTTGCAAAATCTTTTATAAGGGTAATCACAATCCCTTGAGAGTGAGCAAGGAGATATGAATCTTCGACTTTGAATTTTTTTGGCGTAGGCTATGACTGTGTTTTCCAAGTCATAGATTGATGTATTGAGACAAAAGTTTTAAAGGTTCAGGTTTCGTCCGTGGTCATAAATGACCCTTAAATCTGTTCTCGTGAGCTTGGTAGTTTGTAAGACTTGCTCCTGAAATGTCAACTCTCGTTTCTTCTTTTGTTCGAAGAGCGAATGGCACAGCAATATGATATAAACGATATTACTGTGCCATTTGACAGGTGATTCTTTAAGCTCCATTTTTAAAACTATTGAGCGAGAAAAGTGATTCTGAGATTTCGCAATAGTTTGTAGATTTAAGGCCAAAGTATCTGCAGGTATTTTTTTTTCTCCGGGAAAGAAAAAAATACAAGTTAAGATAGTGAAACGTTGGACAAGATAAACGATGCTGCATAGAAAGCTGTTGATTTTTATCGCAAAGACACTCCTTGGTCAGAAAAGCTTACTGATATAGACCAACGCGAAATAAAAGCTGTTTATCTAGGTTCCTAGGAAGTTCATTTGATGATGCACTCACTCACCGGCAACATGCTCATTAAACGTGAGAAAACGATAATTTTTTAAAGTGTGGAATAAGAAGGTGTCGTGTTTTTTCCCATCCAGCCAAGGAATCAAACAATCCATTCTGATGTTCACTGTCGATAGTTGATCAATTGAACAGTTTAACCAAATTTAACATATAAAACGGCTGAAGCTTGCTAATCTTTAAGGATAGCCTCCTTGCGAGGTCAAATGAAATAAGTGATTACAGTTTATAAAAAAAATTATATTCCACAAGGCTCGGTTCTCAGTCCATTATTGTTCTTAATAATCTAAGAATTTTTTTTTTTTTACTTGTAGTATTAAATGTACAGTATACAATATTTATGATTATAGTTATATGTTTACAGAGATACGGTCTCTTAAGCCCTTGCTTCTGCAATATAAGGTAATTTTAACTTAATTTATGTCATAGATGAAACCTTCATTAAATATATGACGCAGATTGGATAAGGGGAAAGAAAGTAGAGGCGACTTTAGCTTGCCGAGGGTTTAATTCATTGTCTATGACCAAACAATGAAAAGTTGATATTATAAAAAAAAAATAATGGAGTTCGTCTGTCGAATACAATCATGGTAAATTCATCATCATTTTCAGAGTTTTATTTTGAATAATTTGAAACCTACGCAGATGGATGTTTGCACATTTTGCCCACACAGGCGATCCATAAAACATGATAGCCTGGAAAATAGCTTTAAATATTAATATTTTGTTCTCTTTGCTAAGTTTTGATTTTCTGCAAATGAAAGGGTAAAGTACCCTAGTGGTAACGTTTAGCTTATATTTAATTCCTGGACATGAATATTGAATGTTAAACGTATGTCCAAGTACACCCCAAGGTATTTAGCTCTTGACTTCCACTCGATCCGGACGTTATTGAGAGATAATTTGTTGCTGGGAAGAAAACAAGCTCGTCTTTTATGCGTGAAAAAGGCAGCTTGAGTCTTGGAAGAATAAATTTTAATTTTCCAGATCTTGTAATACTCTTGGACGGAGTTTTGTGCAGATTGTAAATAAGTTTCGATAACGAAACCAATCACATCTATCTGTCAATAGAAAGTTACAATTTTCCAGTTCGAGGAAGTCAGAGTGTGTAAATATTGTATAGGATGGGATTTAATACTGCTCCCTGTGGGACTCCTTCATTAACATGTTGGATATCAGAAAAAAACATTATTGAAGGATACCTTAAAACTTTGAGAACTTAGAAAAGACTTCTATTTTTACTAAGTAGAGTCTGCTGAAGAAGTAGAGAAGGCTGGTCATTTTATGAGGCAAACCATTGTGCCACACTGTGTCAAATGCTTTCTCTACATCATGTAGTACCAGTCCGGTGCTTTGATCTAACACAAGACTGTTCTTTATATCGTCAGTAATACGGTGTACGTTGTGACATGTCATAAATTGTTCATTAAGGAGAACGTTGTTTTCATCAATGAACACCAGAATTTTTTTTTTTATTGACCCATATAAGCTGATTGGTCTTTAACTTACAGGTAAAAAGTATCGTTGCCAGTTTTAGCTGTTAATTTGTATTTGAACTTTAATGCGTGTGCCGGACGACGAAGCTTTCACTTAACCGTCTCAGAGTGTACGGCAAAGATTTCAGGAGATCTAGAGACCTTAGCCTTTGATTTGGTGTGCATGAACTAATCTTTTATGAGAAAACAAACTAATGTCGTTTGTATCAAGTTAGAGCTTACATGAATTTTATCTCTATTTCCATGAACTTCTATCGTTTGCATGGTTTTGCTTACCTTGAATTTAATTCAAATTGAAGAGGCCCATATATTGTTGATGATGAGAAAAATTACTCTTTTTTAACGATATTGCTTCAAAGCAATGCTAAGGTTTGCTCATTGTAAGTTTCAGTGTAGCCTCACAAGTTCTGACGGTTCTTCGAAATTAACGACTTGGTTTATTGTATTGGTGTAACCTGATTTGCGCTCTTTGCGATATAGTATTAAAAGTTGTTAACGAAAAAAATTATAAACTGCAAGAAATTTTAGTTGTATAGTTGAAAAAACTACGTTCTTTCTTTCAGACAACCTTCAATATAACTTTTTCTTAAAAATGACTAAATATTCACATCTTGGTTCCTTTTTTTTTAATTTGTGGCTCACCAAAAACCAGGTCGATCGAACACCTCAATTCAATTTAAAATCCTTGATTTAGGTGAAAAATAAACTGCCTTGGTGGACATTTTCATACCACTATTATTGTATTTTGAAAATTGGGTATTTTTTCGTTTGAATAAAAAAATACATAAATACTATACATGCTTTTTATGTGTTATTTTATATCAATTTCTAACAACAAGTATATAGCGATACGACATTTGAAAATTTTTTCAGTTTCACTTGGCAGGGCTGTAAAGGAATGCATTATTCTAGGATTGCATTCTTCGAAGTCTGTCTTTTGGTTAATTTCTTTTTTTAAAAAGAAATTACAAATAAAATCGTATATAATATTTTAATATTCTGCGTGTTTTTCCCATAAAATTTAAAATCGTTTTTACTACGAATGCAATAATAATATATTTTTTTAAATTGTTTAAATTCTTTGAAGTTTTTTTGCATTCATAAATTTTTGTATTTAAGTCTTTTGTTTTTTTTGTTTGCTTTGAAGTCTCTTGACTTTATTTGTATTTATCCAATATAAAAATTGCAACGCTTAAATAAGAAATGATTTAAATTATGGCATTAACGTGATAATTTTAAAATTTAAATTATATCATCAGATACTAAAATTATTTTCTCGATAAATCGAAAATAATGCGATTTCAGCGCTACCTACTAAAATTTTGGTAAGCCTATTATACGCGTTTAGATGATATAATTCGGAACCATTAAAAAGTTTTTGAGTAACATTCAGACTAAAGAATAAATATAGATATTAGAAGACCCGCTCTGGCTCTTCATGTGTAAGAATTCGACGAGTGTACTTACTTGGCGGCAGCATTTAAGCTCGTCGATCTGTGATTTTCCAACAGAATGTTAACAGAAATAAAACACAATCTCTTCAAACGGTTTATGTATGTATAAAGTATATATTATTTTTATTTTTTTTTTCGTTTTCCACTCGTTTTTTTTAACAATAAAATTGTCTGATTGTTTTATGTTTTTTTTTTCTAACAATTAATTAAGTAAAAATTAAATTACATGAGTTTTTTTTCATATTTTCATTCATATTTTATTTACTAAACTTTTAAAAAATATATTTCTTCGAAAATTCATTGCATTCTATATTTTAGATTTTTCTAAACAGTTTATTGTTGCAAGGGCACTATAGCGGTTTTACGTGCTAAGTAATTATTTTATTATTTATTATGATTTTAACAACTGGTTAAACGTCTAGCAGCTCTTAATTTTTTTGTTCATACAAATATCTTGCGATTGAGTTTTGCTTTTAAACATTACAACAAGTATTAGTTGTGAATTTTCTAACAAACAAATATGCAGATACTTTTTTTGATGTAACAAAGAAGTTTTTAATTTTTGCCTAAAATTTGTTGTTATTTTTTTTAAGACTAGTAATCAAGTTGTTACTTAATTTTAAGTATTGTTAATATTATTCTAAAAAATAACGTGTGAAAAATTGAAATGAAAATGATTCGGAAAATACAAACTAAAATATTTAATCGGACTTGAAAAAGCGAGCAAGTTTAATCGATTTGGATGAAGGCAATTACTAGGGAAAGGGAACTGATGACATTTGTGGATCGATACGGAAATGGGAAGTTCTTTTTTTTGAAGCTTATAAAACATTTTTGAAACTTTTCGAACAATTCTAGTTGAATAGTTTGAATCAAGAACAATTTCAAGATGATTTGATTTGTAATGCAGAAAAATAAAATACTGGGAACGAAGTGAAAACGAAACAAATTGACACTTTTTTTTTTTGGAACCAAATGGAATACGAATAAAAAAAAAGGCGGCTATAAGACAAAAATTAAATAGTAAAACATTAATAATGAAATGGCGGCTAAACAATTTTATTAGAAATAACGGTTTTCTTTTTGTGATTTTGTTTATGATTGGAAAATGTACTACTACTGTATGACGTAAATTTCCTCTGCTGTCATCATTCGGTCTTCGCCTCAGCAACAGATTCGTCCTTTGCTGATGAACCAGAGCCAGACTTTGTAACATTCGTGGTTGTAGTTGCTGCGGAACTATTGTCCTTTGGAGGACTTGCCTCTTTAGCAGCGGGAACATTTTCAGAACTTCCACCAGTTTTCAAAGACTCGGGTGGTGGCAACGGAATCGGTTCGTTTGCCTTTAAGACATCGATTTGTTGTTCATCTTCGTTTGGCTCTTCACCGATCTGATTGCTTTCGGCATCGTCAATCACAGATTCTTGCGATTTTGCAGTCTTTGCGTTTTCTTCAGCCTTTGCCTCGAGCACATTGATCGAGGCTTGTATACATTTAATGGCCTCTTTGCGTGCCAAACGAATGCTCTCCTTACCTTGGGTATCGATGGTATCCAACTTGAGAAGATTGCGCGTGAGCATTTCGTCTAGATAGGCGTACTCCTTATCCTTGCGGGCTCCGGCAAATTTTTCAACTTGTGACATCAGATTGAGGACGTCTCTTTGGATGTCTTGGATCTTGTTAATGCTGTCCATTGTGTGTGGTGTCGCCGGTGGTGGACCTTGTTCTTGCTGTGTTGTTGGTTGCTGTTGAGTATTTATTGGACTTGGACGGTTCTGATTATGCTGTTGTTGTTGCGGCTGTTGCTGTGACTGTGGGGAATATGCTTGAGAAGCCTTTGCCTGAGCATAAGCTTGTGTTTGCGGCACTTCAGTAGGTTGGGGTATATCTCTGTTGTTTATCAATGGCTCTGAGCGGCCTTCAACGAAAATTGGAATCGTACGAATGTAGCTGCCTCCTGGTGTTTGTGGTGTAGTCGGCTGTTGCTGTGGTTGATTCGGTGGCGGATAGTATGCTTTCTGGAACTGAGGAGGTTGCTGATTTGGCGGAAACTGCCTTTGTTGCTGGGCTGGAGGTGGAGTAGTGCGCCGTGTTCCGGTGCCTTGTGTGTGAAAAACTGGTTGCTGTTGCTGGATTGGAACTTCATGCATATAATTCTGCTCTTGTTGGTATGGTGGAGCCGATTGGGCGCGATCATTGAGGCCCTCACCTTCGAAGGGAGCCTTTACACCCATGTCAACTGTGTTCCTCAAGCCATGCTGATGCAAATTATCTACTCCGACATTGCCATCAACCTCACTTTGGTTATTTGCACTTGATGGATCTTCTGTTTGTATGGCTGCATCACATACCGTACGCATTTGGACTGGGGTTGTCTTAAATGTCCCGGTACCCTGTGGTTGTGGTGGAGTTCCCGGCTGGACATAGGTCTGAAAATATTGCGGCTGTTGAGTATGAACGCGAGGAGATTCGGGACCACCAGCAGATGTAGCAGCATTGGCAGTAGCACCACTGCCACTTCCTCCACGACGTAAAGTGAAACTCTCTGGTATGAATTTTCTTAACTCGGAGGGTATGCGCTCAAAGAAATCATCACCAGTATCAGCGCCGGGACGCCTTCTACCTAGCGAACCGAATTGTGGAAAATCTGCATCATCATCATCATAATAAGAAGAAGAAACAGAATGCAATGGGTTTTTATTGCCACTACGCTTACGTGATCCAAATGTACCAAATGGACTTCGCATCCGATCCATGTGTGAACGCAGATCTGAGTCACCAAACATGTCATCTATATCCGGATCGAAACCAAAGCCCTGCTGAAACGAAAAAAATACAATTAAAGAAATGTTGTTTAACAGAAAAGTGTAAACTTGAAAGTTTAATGTTGTAAATAAATTTTAATAAAACAAAATTTATGCATTTTTGTTATGAAACGTCGTTTGGGAATAACAATAACTCTTAAACAAAAACATAAAGAATAAGATGGGTCTAAAAATGGACCCCTGTGGCACTTCTTATGTGTTTAATTTGCATGAAAAAATGAAAATACTTTTTTAGTACCAACTAACTTAAAACCTAAACTACAATACAATTATTATTATTTTTATCTTTCATAAATGAATTATTATTATATATTTACAATTATATCAATATTTATTAGATTCTTTATTTCTTTTTCAGATCTGAAATATGGTAGCCGAAGAATTCAGGTGAGTGAAAGATTTTTTAAGATTATTTTTGTTTTTTATTTTTAATTTGATAATTGTTTCAATATGAAAAATTTAAAAGTAATGATTTATGAAGTTGCTTGAAAAAAAAAGTATTTGTTTCTTTCGAAAGGAGACTAACCGATGTACAGCTGATTTCCTCGTTTTACTAGCAGGTTAATAGAAAAATGCAACAATTTTTTGAAAAGTTGCGTTAATCACCACAGATATTCGTACATTTTTTTCTTTGGCAATTTTTCTCTTAATTGCAAATCACAGCCGCTTTTTCGTGCATCGCTTAATCATGGCAGACCTAAATTCCCCAAGATACAGGAAGTCTATTCCATAATAGTGCATCGGCGCCGTCATAACAACATACTTCATCGAATTAAGTTTGATAAATTTCCAGCAGAAGGCGTAATTCGGCTTTACTTCGTAAAGCAATTTCATTTAACGAAATTGTATCAATAGAAAAAAATTTCGAAAAAATATAGCCCATTTACAACGCACCAAACTGGCCCTCAACGTGGTTTGATCTTTAGTGAAATTTCGGAAAACTTTTTGTGCTTTGGTTTCCAGACGAATGAGACCTGTTCAGCACAGTTCAAAAAGTTGGCAGCTCAACCATTGCACGATATTTAAAAGGAAAGTCGTACTCGATGACCGTAAGCAGGGAACATTTACGCAAAATATAAATTTATTAACCGCAAGCTCCAAGTATTTTAAAATAATGCTATAAGTAACAATGAAGCAATAAGAGCATTAAGCAAACATTCCACGGATTTGATATCGACATATTTGCATTTGCTCAATTCGCAGTATTTTATTTGGAATTAGTTGGTATACTAGCAACACAAACTTACTTCAATGAAATACGTTTCGTCTGATGGAACTGAAGCCCTCGCATTTCTTCGACTACACGGTAATCACTTTTACCTTTTTTGAAACAAACTAACTACATGTCACACTTGTAAAAAGTGTTTGAGGATAATGTAATTTATTGTGCAAAAAAGAGTTTCTTTTTTAAAAAAAGGTATGTTCAAGTTATGGTCTTTTTCAAAGCCTGAACCGTTTTGATTTTCATACCTTTCCATCAAGCTTTCAAAATTCATGGCTGGGAAATCAAAACCTTAAGGTATTAATACATATCATACAAATAAAAGCAGGAGAACTTTTTGAAACTTAATTTCTGCGATGGACGAACTATTAACATATAGTACCTCCGAGTTTGTACGGAACCTTCGTTGCGCGCATCCGACTTGCTCTTTGCCGTTTTTTATTTTTTTTTTAATAATTACATTATTCTTCTATTTGTTTGGTTCAAGTTTATTTATAACTAAATTCCTTTGCAGTAAGACCTTAAAAGTGTTCAAAGCTGCCCATCTGCCAAAATAGAATTCACTTGCTTTAATTTCTCAAAGATCTTTGACACGGTAAATCATTCCACTCTATTTCGATACAGAGAAATTTGGTTTTGCTGATTTATATTGTATTCAGCAAAGCATACCTCTATAGAAGGCCCCTATTTATTTTGTTTGTTCGAAAATGATTTTCCAATCCAAAGTTTGTTTCGGTTTACTTTAAGAAAAATTATGTGCAATTCCACGTTATCTCAGCCGCATAGTGAGTTATATGATTACACGATTTGTCGCTAAAAACATGTGAGTGTGCATAGTGAAATTTTACTTAAACCTTTAAACATGTGAATCTTATTCACATCCTTTCACTTTCGCTAATTTCTTCTGGTGTCTCTTATCGCCACAAAAAAGTTCCACACTTTTGCAAATTTATCTTCAAATTTTAGTCGTCACAAAAACACTGAATCATGATCTTTGGTTGTGATCTGAACGCATACAAACGAGGTGAAGGAAAATTAGATGAAAGTGATTAATAAAAAAAAAAAACAGCAAGAATTGTGAATATTTAAATTATTTATAAACTGTTTTTGTTTCGTGCAATGTATATTAATTATAAATATATTATAAATTACTCTTAATTTATTTCTGTGATAAATTTTAAATACATATGTATGTTCTAATTTTATTATTATTGATTAAGGATTTATTTACCATTTATAAGTTTTTATTTATTGTATGAATTTATGATTTAAATTATTTATTATTTATTGCTTAGTAACTATTTTTTTTGACAACAACAATAAAAGAAGTGTTATGAAGCTTGGGGCACTGTCTGAAAAGCTTAAGTTCCTTGACCCACTTTTGTGTAAGCAAAACTTGCCATAATAGATATTTGTAAAAGCAATTGGAGAGGCCTATTCAATTGATTGAAAATGTAAAAAAAAATCATTCAAAAACTTACAGAATTTGAATCGCATTCGGGCTTCACTCTATACAAATTCAGGTCAATATACAATAGTTTAAGTAAACTTAAATCCATATCCGTTCTAAAAATCGATCTACACGTCAAAAATCTACGCATTTTGTTTACTGTAACTGCAGAATTTTCGCAAAATGCCAGACCTCTTAAGAGGATAAATTTCAATTTTATTGCAACCAGGCGCGTTTGAAATTTTTTGCAAACAAAGAACATTGCGTAGGCCTCTCAAAATATGGCACACATAAAATAAAAACGAGTATCTCATCGTCAGACATCATTCGTGGCATGCACCACTCAAAACCACTCGATTATTCCAAAATAAAGATTTTTCAAAAAAAAAAAGTACATAATTAGCCAAATGATGAATAGGCGAATAAATCGCACAAAGAAGAAAATCTTAAAAAATGAGTATATACATACGAAATATTTCCATTAGATACAAATGTATCTGTGAAATATTTTTTGTTTATCTAGAAAAAAAAGAAGTATCTTACGATAACTGTGAGTATCTACAGTCGTATTGATTTGAAAGATGACAAATTCAGTGGAATAAAAAAAAACTCCACTCCATCTATTTAATGGTAAATTTATCTATGAAATTCTTTTGCATCTTAAAGTATGTACAGCTAAGCTATCAGAAATATTTTTATTAGAACGCGTGCGTGCGCTAATTAATGTATCTAAAAGCGCCCACATGTAAAACAATTTAAAAGGAAAAACACAAAAAAAAGTACACAGATACTTTTTCTAAAGCAAAACACAGTCTCACTTCATCTACGCAGTGTTTAGTTTCCGGGTCTTGGTTTTGCTCTAAATACGCGAGTATATTCTGTCTATATCTGCTGTTGCTGTCTTGACTTGCCGCTTTGTAGTAGGTTGCTCGTCAAAACTTGAAATTGTATCTGCCGCCTATTGGAATGGTATCGGTCGGTCTGTCCATTAAACGCGGAAACAATTTAATTGCCGTTCGTAAGTACTACATACTACAGATAAATATCAGGCACATCAGCTTCTATGACAGCCTAATGGGCGGATAAAATCAGAACAGAGCCACCAGATAAAAGGGCGCCCCCCCTCCATATATTTTCATTCCAATTAATTGAATCTGAATCTGAGGAAAGAGAGGAGGATGCCAACCATATATCGACTGGGATTGAATTGATTTCAATTGAGCTTTTGCTTTTTGATGTCTCGAGATTCTTTTAAGGTCTCGACCCCACCACACTTTGTTGAGTTTTTATAGTGTGGCATGCGATGGCGGCGGTATGAATAGTTTTGATTTATCTGACACTCCTGTCAACAGTTTGAACTCGCACTGATCTGTTATAAATTTTCCTTTTTGAAGTCAGTGATTTATGAATTTCCATTTGACTTCTTTCCGAGTGTGATTTTGCGTGCGAGAAAATTCCAATAAAGAAATCGAGATACTCCTAGTGAATGAGTGTCAAGAAAGCGCACTCAAATTAGTCTTCATGTTAATATGTTGTTTTTTTTTTATTATTGTGTAAGTGGAATGCGAATAACTTTCATTTTATTTTGCTTTTGGAATGTGTCCATAAAAAAGTTTATCATCGATTTAGTTTGATTGGCTTTTAGGTGTTAAGTTGGCGAAGGTTGATGAACTTTGGTTAAACTTGTTGTAAAGCGGATTACTTCAGACTTACAAGAATGAAGTGGCATTTTTGTGTGTACAAACAAACCGTTGTCAAACCATACTGGTCATTAGCCTTATGTTGACGACAGATGGTTTTTTTTTCTATAAAAATATATCCACCTAGGAAATAAGCACTGTGTAAATAATCATAATTATTGCTAGCTTACACAGCGATGTACAGGGTTCGGTGACACAAACATAAACTGATAATCTGATTGATTTCTCGCGAAGATTTATAGAACTTACTAATTTCAGTTGGATTTTCATGTAACATCGTCAGAAAACGTTTGTGTTTTAGCAATGAGAATGCTTAAAAGTGTAGGCACTAAAACTGTTCCCTGCGGAAGACCATAAATGACAGTAAATACATTAAACACAACCATACCCATTATCATCTAAATAAGATGTTAGATAATAACTGAAGAACAAAAAGCATGGCAATGGAATGAAAAGTAGCTCCCGAGGATCGCGTAAGGTCGCCATGAAATAGTTTTTGGATGCCGGGGAACTTTAAATGACTATATAGTATATAGTTGTTGCTGATCCACTGAAAAATGCATTTTTGCTTGAAGAAAGTAATGATCTCTAGAGGAAGTGCATGTCATCGTCTTTAAATTGATGAGCAAAGTTCGTTGCGTGTTTCTTAAATCAAGATCTCTTACTTGTCATTGCCACCGCTTCATTGCTTTTGAATTTATAACATTTAAGGCATTCTTGTGGCATTTAACTCTAAGAGCTACCTTGCAATAACACCCTTTATAAGGATGTTCATTAAGATAGAAACAAGTATCATTCCAAGTTCCAAATTTGGTTTACTCTTCATTTTATCTTAGAGCAGTCTTTTAAAATTCCAATCTCATGAGGTTTTGTTTTGTTTTAATTTTAGAAATGGATTGCAAATGTGTTGCTTTGTTGAGTTTGTTTAAAGCTCCAATGTCAATGTTCAATAACAGGCAATCACGTGCTTAATTCGCCAACTGGATATCCTTGAATTGTATCTCTGAAACAAAATTCTCTGTACTTGGCTTGTGCACCAATAACAAAATGGTTTGAGTGATCATGGGAGTGATACAAAAACATAGATAAATGCCTACGTTTATTAAAACGATGTTACTCCATCTGACCTGACTATTTATAGACCCTTAATTGCCCAGAGATTGCGGTTTAACGAGCATATTTGGGCAGACAATACAAGGCCTAATCGACAGAGAAGGTGTTCATAGCCCCTTGGATGCGTAAATATATATCCATCCATTGATTAAGATTCGGAGAGAGGTTTTAAACACAAAAATCAAAGTCTTAAACATTTTTCTTTTAAAATCATAAATTATAAATGTGCAGGTATGGTTTTACAAAAAAAAACAAAAATAGACATAGTCGGATTCTAATTGTTATCATATGAGTTGTGGATCACTGACACACAAAACCACAACTCTCTAGAATCTGAACTGTTGTGGAATAAAATACTGTGAATTAAACGAATGCAAATAAGTCGAGGTCAAATTCTCCATTCCAATTCGGACTCGAACCATAAAGCAATTGAGACCAAAATAAATCTGAGTTTAAAACCAAAACACAATCTTTCAATTCTTCTGCCTATTAAATACATTTAAAGGGTGGTAATACTCCCTGGAGGACGAAGAAATTGTAAAAAAAACAACGTAAATATATCACTCTTTGTTTTAGATTTCAATTTGTTTGGCAAGCTACAGAAATTCAACTCTTTTCATCTCTCACAAAATCTAAAGAGCAATAAAGTATTTTAATATCCGAAATTGCCCCTCGAAACCAATGGACAACTTTGGCAAATACATTTCCAATTAGCCACCGAGCTTTATTGTCCAACAAAAGATAATTTTAATCTTAGCACCCAATTTACGTTCGATTTCTTATTCACTTGACTGCAGAAAAATTGGAACGCGTTCAAAAATTTCACAAAAAAAAACAACAACTAAGAATAAACCAACGCCACTGCCGAAAAGAACACCCACATCCTCGGCTGCCTATCCCCACATCCGCACATTGCATTCTCGTGAGTTAGCCAATTCGGTTGAATGCTTCTGTTTGCTCCCGTGTAGGCGTCAAGGCTTTGCTTGTTGACAATATTTAAAATATTTTTTTTTTTGACTCAAAAGTGAATATTTTCGATGAATGGGATAAACATTCGGGAGTTTGTTTAGTTTGCTGCTCGAAAACAATGTGGGGGAGAGACATTCCCTTGGATCGACGCACGACGACGCACGTCAATTGAGCAAGATATCCATGACAGCGCCATTAGGCGGGCTATTATGCTTAAAGTGATTTGGTTGAAAGGGGAGCTTATCTATTTTTGGGCGTTGTTAAATCAGAAATTTTGTGTCTATAACCATGTTGAGGCTTAAGAGTTCCAACATACTTGTGAAGCCTTCATTTCTCATTGATGCAACATGCATGAGATACAAAGAACTTGGGAAGCTTCTTTATTGAAAACAAGTATTGGGTTCCGAAGGTACTTTCGCCGCCTCTTCCTGTGAGACGATCAATCAATCAATAACTGGCCGTTTTGTCCGATGAACTTTTACCAGTTAGTTGAATTATCCCTCGCTCATAGAAGAACCCGTCTTTTTCCTGATTTAAAGCCTCGTCTTAATGGAACATTTTTTCATTCAAGGAGTTTCGAAGGGAACGAAAAGTGAAAGCCTGATTCCATATTGACTTCAATAGATTTTGGCGTTGAGCAGACTCTAGCGTGGAGTCGTTAAACCGTCCTGTACGTTTTTCAAGTTCTGCACTTTACTGGAAGATGAATTCGTTCAGACTTTCCAGACGTCAAAAAACATTCAAATTGGGTGTTACAAGGACCGCTTTCGACCCCAAATGAGGGGTTTGAGAAAAAAATGTGTTTAAGCTTCCTTAATTCCGAATCAAAAGACAAATTATTTTTTGCACTGATCTGATCCAGATAATTATTTGTACGTGAAAACAATCGGCCAACGAACTGAACAAAAAAAAAAAAAAAACACGAAAATGACAAAAGTTTTCCCGTCTTGCCTTTTCATGGGTTAATGGTTTGAATTCTTCTTCCTATTTTTTTTCCCTGGGAGTCAAGTACAGCTCAAACGTTTGGTTTCAATGTCCAAAAACTTTTGGGTAAGAAGTTTCTCGCCAAAATTTCGGTTATCAGACTTCCGTGCGTAGTATAAGGACACCTTCTCTGTTCAACACTAACGGGCCAGAAAGCGGTCGGTGATCCAACAAGCCCCAGCACATAACTTCATAAATTTTGAAAAGAGCCAAACCTTTATGAAGCTGAGAAGGAAGCCATTCGAACTTGCGTTATGAAAAAGGTCAACTTCGCCCTTCATCTGACTGTTGAAAAATTCGAATGCCTAGCAAAAAAAAATCGAGAGATCTGGTATAACAGCGGGCAGACCATAGGGCTAGCGCTCAGGTACCTCAGCCCACGTGCTGTCATCGAACAGAGATTCGAGGACACCATAAATTGCTACGAGACATCGCTTACGAGACGGTATAACAGAGGTTAAGACCCTATTATATGTTTCAAAATCCTCTTTTCAAATTGTCAAATCCAATTTTCAAATTATCAGAAAGAATAAGTCGGGCCCTTATTGTTTAGCTTACAAGACTTTTGCTCAGTTTTAAGTCATAATTGTAAATATTTTAGACGCTAAAAAAAAATTCCAAGTCTACAAAAAAATCTTTCACTAGCATTAGGGAGCAGAGTGGGACGATGTTTTTTTTTCAGAACAGACAGAGCTCCTGGAAGATGGCTTTCCATTTAATTAGCGACTAGCGATTTAAGGACCACAAAAAGTACCCAATTCTCTTATCTTATGCTTTATATCTTGAATGTCAATGGCGAATAAAATGCCGCGAATTCTAAAGTATTGAAAAACAAGTCCGTTCCTATCTGTTTTTCAAACCAAAACACCATTTGCCGCGCGCTTAAACATTTTAGGCAGAAAAAAATTCGCGTTCAAGACCGACTTTTCCATTTTTGTTTTCAAAAATTGTTCTCATTTTCTACACTATGTGTTTGCATATTCTCTATATCTCTGTTCGCACTGTAAACTTAATCTCCAAATGTATCTGTCACAAGCTAACGACAGCTGTTTTAAATTAAAATCACTTTATTACATATTGTTGGCTGATTCGCTGTCGCAAGCCACTAAACATTGTGACGTATCTTAGCATTAAAATTAAATTTTTGGACACCAACTGCGCGACTTCCATCAATCTTTCACTAGAACCAACTGGCAACAACTATCAAAAGTCATGTTCTTAAATTCAAAATATCAATTTTCTTATTTGCAGCGCGTCCAGAGCGTCTATCATTTGTGTTTGCCAATAAATTATTTAAACAAAATATAATAATTTTATTTAAATTTAATTCTATGAAAACACTTTGACATTTAGTTTTAATATTTCAAACCAGTTCTTTTGGATGCACGTTTTTTTTTTTATGTTTCAACAAATACCTAAGAAATGTGTTAAAAAATTCCCTAATCGAGTAACGTTAATTTCTAAAAATTCAGCTGGAATTTCTTTTTGTCCCAAAATAATTGTGGAAAGTGTTTTATATATTTTATCTTGTACCATCTAGAAATTATTTATTTTTCGCTTTATTTACATAGCCTTGCTAATCGCAAAGAATTTTTCTTAAAGAACAGAACGTGTATCTAATCGTTTTTTAATAAATAAAGTTTTAATCTTGTGTGTGTTTTCTGGTAAAGTGGGCACTGAGTGTAGCTCGTGCTTGTTTGTGTTGGAATGTGACTATAATCTGTGCTTGCTTTTAGATTGTTGTAAATTATAGTATTAGCTTTGCAAATATTGATTGTGTTTTTGCGGTATTTGGATGAAAATTGCAAATTTATTAAGGTTATAAAAATCGTGCCATCTAACGTGACAAGTTTAATGCCAGCATTCCAGAATCTTATCAATCATGGTAAAAGCATTTTGTCTCATTAGTAAAGAAGCCATTGGCATTGAGGCATTTGTAAAGAATTGGTAGGCTGACTGAAAGGAGGCTTTATCTATAGGGCCGAATTTCGCCCACTTCTTCGAATAGCTTGGGCTTCCCGAGTTTTAAAAAGTTATACAAAGGGGTTTAAACGAACAATATCTAGAGTGCACGGACAGTCTCAAGACCTAGACTTTTTCACATATGTACCAAAAAGATCATCATCATCATTTTGTCATCTTAGAAATGGCTTACAGATTTTTTAAATCCAAAGGCGTCAATTTATAGTTTACGGAGAGCAAAAATGGCCCTGAGATATGCACCATGGTCAAGGGCCTTCAATTCTTTTCAACAAGATCGATACGATGAAGTGAAAGAATTGGTGTCGACGATAGCGAATCAACTTATATGCATGGTTCGAAAACGGTTCATTACTATTCAAATTTCTTGTACGAATCGACAAAAACTTTGGAATAAATCTGCACAGGAATGCGCAAGCTTTGTTATAGTGTAGATCTACTCAAGTTTAAATGGCAACAAAAATGAACAGTGTGCGAGTCGGACACTCAACCAGAAGGTTCCGTACCACCATTCTATACGCAACATAAAAAAATTGTGTAATTTATATTTCTCATAACCTACATCTTGGCGTAAAATTGAGTTGTAGTTTTGAAGAAACTCGTTTTTCATATGCGGACCCCTTTAAATTTTTGACTTTTTATTAATTTTATTATTTTTTGTTAATGCCGCCATATTAAAATTGCATGTGTAAACCTATTTCGGTTACGAAACGTACGAGTTCTGGGTTTTCGTAGCAAAAAATCAAATGAATAATATCGAAATGATAAAAGCTTAAGGTTAATCCTCCCCCAGTTGATTCAGCCAGATAAGGTTGTTGCCTCGAATGCTATTGTTTATGGTCGTTTCACCAACCAATAATATGCAATGATAAAATTTATAATAAAAAAGGGTCAGCGACAGCCAAACACAGATTGTCCGAGGGACCCTGATCCGTAAGGGATGAGGGTCCCTCATGTTATCGAAACTTAAAAATACTTTTTTAACAATAATTTTTTTTTTGACTGAACATCAAGCCCACAAAAAAAAACGGCAGAAATATACAAAAAAGCATGAAAAAATAAATTCATTGCGTCTCCATCCTAATTTCCTAAACCCACCCTTATCGCGTTCTGTTAGCACAAGTCGGTCGGAAGCACAAAAACTCCTTCGCACAATGGCATCAGATTTTTTGGGTTACCAAGTAATCTCGGAGCACTTCTTTTTCGACAAAAAATTAAGCGTCTTGCATGTCGTGTACTGGCGCAGCATGTGCTTACCGCACATGCAAAAATACATGCGAATAATTTCCATGCGAGGGCCACCGTAGCTTGGAAAAATGCGACGTTTTTGGACAAATTATACATGCATCGAAAAAATTCAGTAGGAAGCAAAATTATCAAAGAACCCAATCATTTTAAAATGCATTCATTATAAAAAATTAGTGAATTCAATTTTATGATTACATTCATTGCAATTATTTATACTGTTTTTTTTAACTTTTGAAAAAATTTCAATTATCCATTCAAAAAGAATATTTACAAAGTGAATTATAAGAATAAATAGATTTGAATGTGAATTAAATGCAAAAAATAAAAATGAATGCGATGAATGCAAAGGAATAATAAATGATTGCATTCAATTGAAAAAAAAGGTTAATATTCTTAATTCTGATTTGCATTTAATCATTTTAACGAATCTCGATTAAGTAGTTCAATCTCGTTCGTTTCCAGTCCTGAATTCGTTTTCAATCAAATCAAGCTACCATAGACCTGTTTAAAATTTTAATGAACGAATTGGACGATTTATCGGTTTAGATCAGTAGTCACAATCATGTTCCCGAATTGGTCAAGGTTGAGAGCATATATCAAAAGCATACACAGCTAAACGCCATTAAATTTGTTAGCAAAATCGAATTGTATCATTTGATTCACAGTTATCTAAGTCAAATAGACAAAAATAATATAATCGATGAAAAATACCAATACACGTGTAGACACATTATTTTTTAACATTCTTGACGTACACAGAAAATAAGACAGACATTCGTAAACACACTCGAGCTATCCTGATAAGATTTTTAACTTGTTTATCAAAATCTAAGCGAAATAAATTATTTTACGAAGGCTGGCTATCATATCACCTCACATACTCGTTGAAATTTGATAAAATTTATGGGCTTGGCACAAGTTTCTAGAAGGTTCTTTGAATTCAAGATGTCAACTAAATTATTTGGACCAGATTATATGTTTTAATCTACAAAAGTTAAGGGGCCTAGTACGATGCCAAAGATAAGCAAGCAGATATGTTGACAATTGAATAAATTTGCGCCAAACCGTGGAAAAGATCGACTTATTTCAAGCCGATACTTATCACATTTTTATCGACTTCAAAGCAGCAAATGACAGCAGTCAATGAGTAAGATGCACCGTGGGGTAAAAAAAAGGCTTAAGACAAGGCGACGCACTTTCGTGCGAGTTTTTTTCAAACAAAATTCTCAAGAAGACAATAAACGTATACAACTTTGAGGTAGTACAGACTTGGTCTACCTAAGCTTCGCAGTAAAATTCGAAAATGACACGACCACGGGGATAAAACGAAGACTTACTTTGCCAATCGCTGTGTCTGTGGACCTAGACGGCAATCGAAAAATAAAGTCTTCTCTCAAAGAATCAAGCTATCTTTATATACGATCTTGATAGTCGCAGTTTTGCTGAATGGCGCAGAAGCATAGACAGTATCAAATGCGGACGAAGAGACTCTTGGTCGCTTCGAGAGGAAAATTCTTCGAATCATATTCGGTCCCGTCGGAGGTAAGACTGAACGAAAAAGCTCTACGAGCTGTACAACGACATCGACCTAGTCAAATGAATCCGAATGTCTCGACTCAAATAGCTGGGTCATGTAGAGCCAATGGACACCAACGCTCCAGCTCGAAAAGACTTCGAAAAGACAACTTGATTGAGGAAGAACCTCACCTTCGATAGCAGCTGAAAAGGGACCTTTATCAGCTGGGTGTACGAAACTGGAGGCGCTTGCTCATGAACTTGCCAGTTGAAGAGGCATGTTGATTGAGCCCCAAGTCCACCATGGACTGTAGCACCCGCTCACGAAGAAGAATAAAAACATGAAATCATTCAACGCACTGAACTATCCAAAACTATTGCTGAATAAGAGATCTCATAATTTCTGCATGGGATTCCGGCAAGGAAATACTGCGACAGGCAAGTTTCAAAATGGGACGCAATTTTTTTTTTCAAATTTATCCAGCAGACAGTATTGACATCGGTGTCGGTCCGATTTGTTTTGTTTAAGGTTTCCCATTTTCCAGTATGGATCGCTTAACAATCGCTGAACTTCTAAAATTGTGTTACTCGCGGATTGAGAACGATTTAATCTTCTTGACAAAACTGTAAGAAAATTCGAAGATCGAGAAGCATGCTCTACTCTCTGCTCTCTCTGTCGATTTCAAGGCGATCACAGCATTTCACATTTGGATTTGTTTCAACAACCTTATGAGGTCAACTCACTCAAAAATTGAAGCCAGTTGGCCACGGATTATAGAGCATACATCACTGGTTGGGTGCTTTTACACCAAAATCTGGTTAACCGATTTGCGCACCATATTTTTTTCAGCGATGAAGCTAATTTTTCACTCGGTGGATGCGTAAACAAAAAAAATTAGTGTAGATGGAGAAGTGGTATCATTAGTCTCTCTCGTCATTTCTGAGGGCTATCGTTGGACTTATTTTTTTTTTTTAAATGAGGTAGGTTTAACCGACTCCGCCAATCTAATCGATACCTTCCCGAGGTTTTTCGCTATTTGGACATGTGAACTGGCCACTAAGATTGTGGTGATTTGTAGCCATTGAATTTCCTTGTGTGGAGTTTTGCAAAAGATTATGTTTATGTCCACAATCCGCAAGCTCTTGATGCTTTAAAAACGAATATTCGTCATGTCATCGACAAGCCCGATTTATTTCGAAAAGTCACCAAAAAGAACCTTCTCAGATTCGAGTCCTGCAATAACTTCCATGGAGGATATTTGTATGAATTTTGTGGTTACCGGTGAACGCTGGAATTGTAAACAATTCACAATCACACAAATTTTTGTCATTGAACTTCTTTAGATCGCCTTTACTTGAGGTTTTTCTAATACGAAATACACCGACATTTTCTTAAACTCGTATCCAAAGGATCTTTTACACAAAAAAAGAAACAGGAAATTAATTAAAACTTCGAGGTTAATGTGTATCTACATTAATTTTTTATTTCAATGTCAAAAGCGAGCAACAATTCGCAATAAATTGATTCACGTGCGATGGAGGCATCGCGTGATTTTAAACAATGAAATCAAAACGTTGCAAAAAAGTTATCAATTGGAAATTGATGGTTGAAAGGATATCAGTGTCCTGTTGTTATCAATTTCTTTGGCTGTCTTTAGTTTCATGCATGGGGTCATCCGTGATATCAAATTCATGATACCAGATAAAGAGAAAGCTAAGAACGATAAAAACAGTCGCAGATGATAGCAATGACGTTTTCTTTTGAAATAAGTATACGACTCCTTGTATGCATCATTGGCCAGGAATAAATTTGTCCTCATATTACAAGTGAGTGTAGTTTTCATTTGACTTACGTAGAACACAGCAGCTAAGGGTCATATTACATGGTCACACTGCTTGAGTGATTAATACAAAAGAAATTCAAAACAAGCGAATGACGAATTGACAGAAAAAAAATTACATTCCAACTGCAAAAATAGAAATCATAACTAAGTGGTAAGATAACAATTTGATGTTGGTTTTGAGGCCCTTAGTTGACTAAAGAAATGATTTAATTTTCTTATGCTTACAAAGGAACGTTATTAAGAAACTTGCTTTCGAGCAAATTCGTTCCTAGTTGGGTCAAAGAACCCTAAGATACGCTGCTCTTTTCGTTCACGTTTGAAAGTTAACTGGGATAAAAGAAGATGTGTCGAAAACTGCCTGGACTTGAGATTATGACTAGCCTTATAATTAATTTTTCACAGAGCGAGAATTTGGTAGAGGTTTGAAGCTCAGATGCATTTTAATTTCTCCGAGGTTGGCCTTATTTGCATTCACTTAATTCACAGAATTTTATTCGAAATTTATATCTTGATATAATCGTTGTTTTTTTTTTAATTATTCACCCTGCTGATGCTGTCTATCCTTAGACACAATAATTGAAAGGAGGCACACTTAAGTGGTTGCATAAAGAACAGCTGGTATGAAGTATCAGCAGGGTGATATGCATTTAACACTAGATCATAGAGTGTCTCTACAGCCATAACGTATTTCAGACAACGATACTGGCTAGCTGCAGAGCTGCTGAAAATTAAATCTGTTTCCCTAAATAAAATTTTAATTAACATTTATTGCTAAGCTGTTAAGAATGAAAAGAGTAATGATCTTGCGAAATTTAGAAAGGACGCAATGTCGGAGTGGCGGAAGTAAAGTCGCCCGCGTGTGGCATAGAATTAATTCCGCCATAAATCGAACAATTGCAGATGATCTTATATCATGGGAAATAAAGTTTCAAAGACCATGTGAAAAACTACAAAAGAACTGTGGAATACTATAATGAAGAGTAGGGGGTAGAAGGACTTACTGATCTACATGCTGACAAGCATTGCAATAACATAGGTGTGACGGAGAATATTATTATGTGATCATAAGCGAATTTCATACGCTAGAAGTAGCTATCGATAGAGTATTTCATGCTGTACTTCTAAGCTCGTTTCATCAAAATAATGATTTTTATATAAGATCTGCCATTGAATCCTCTGTGAAGGCATAAAACTGACGGCACTTTGATGAACCCATCTTCCAGTACAGTAACATCTGATATCAAATAAAATACTGTGAATTAAGCGAATGCAAATAAGTCGATATTAAGTTCTCCTTCCTAGTTCGGACTACTCGGAGTTACCAGGAAAAGAAGGGGTTAGTTGACTTGGGTCTCGTACTTTTTTTTTTTTATTAAAGCATGATATTTTGATAACATAGCTTCGGTGAAGATTCTCTCACAGGAAGTTTGGTCAGTCTTAAATTTATAAATTAATGTTGTGCATAATGAATAAACGAGACACTCTCCCATTACTTTCGTTTACCTAATCGAGACTATTTTTGTTTGAATTTTCCCTGCTCTTTTTCGGTGTTCTTAATAGCGTGAAAATATTTTCATAAAATTCAGAGCTGGTGAGTCAATTTTGCCAGCCAATATCACAAGCTTCCCTTGAATTCCATAGAGAATCAAGGCCCTACGAAAAGAAGACCATCTTTACAGCGTGGATGATGAAGAGGCATAAAACAGGCCCTCTATAAAGTTGAGCGCACTCACAACAGTTTTATTGATAAAATAAAAAGATGAGCCTAAGCAGCTACCCCGAGGCACTCCTGAAGAAGTTTTAATATCCAAAAACTTTGGTCACCTTAACATTATGCGTGTGAAGAAACTTATCAGAGAGGCCTTACAAAAAATCAGTGATTACGCAGTCGAATTATTCTAAGGCTTCTTTTTTAAAAAAATCTAATTTTATTAAAAAAAAAGTCACAGTGGACCTGTCTTTCTTAAAAAAAAAAGTATGTTTGTCAGTTAAAAAAAAGACTGACAACTAAAATAATATCGTTAAAATATGATTACCTGAATGAGTTTCTGCTGGAAAGACATTTTTGGTTAAAGACCTATAATTCGAAACATTATTCTGGCAGCAGTGCTTCGGAATTATTGGAGGTATAAGAAATCAGGCCGGCAAGTCGTTTTGTTTTGATTTACTTTTCAAGCTTAAAAGTATTAAACTTAAGTTGGGACTTAATGTCTGGCAACAGGTCTTTAAGCCTTTCTTTGCAAATAATTAAAAAAAATTATAATAGAATAATCAATTTGAACTTGATGTCCTCAAAATCTGTCAATTCACTAGTATGCGCTACTTCAAACCACTCATTGTTGCTGTGTAATTATCTATTTCAATTAACAAACACGAATCACTTCATCGCAGAGTAAATTTGTCAAAAAAAAAAAAACATTCAACAATCAGCGTGAATCTGCGAAAAGTAATTATCTGATGAATTGCATCTCTTGAAAACCGCACATCCATCATATTATTTGTTCTCCTCGAGGTCAAATGAATTTCATCGTCTGCTCGTTTACGACTCAACTTTACTCCATAAAACAGCGTTGCAGCGTAAAATGTATCTTCTCGTAAAAAAAAAGTGAATATATCCTTAAGAAGAGTAAATACACAATTTACCCTATAACTCATACATACCAACGTTTCGCCGATTTCTAACACTATCGAACTCTAATTCCTCCAACACATATGACTATTTTTGGATTAGTCATTGTCTATCTCCTGGCCTCTCTGAGAAAATTTTCATTTTGAAAAACTGAGAGCACACACTCGGCAAACTGAAAATGCTACCTACACCTTTGACAATCGTCGAGAAATAATTGGAAAATTCGAATCAAGATGAAAACTCTTAGCACACTCAAATGTTCTAGAAAAAAAGAAACAGCATGCATATAATAATGGAATAAAACGGCGAGAGCAAGGAAAAACCGTGATGACTCAACAAAAATTTTCGTAAGAAACAAAAAAACAACTGCAGAATCCTAACGATGACGTTTGCGTCAATTTTCGAGTAAATTTGTGAGGACTTAATTTACTTTGGTTTTTTTACCTGAAAATGTGGTGAAAACTGTTGTTGTTGTTGCCTGCCACCAGCGCCACCACTTGGTGAGCCATATCCCTGTTGTGTATGATATCCCTGGGGTATATCCGCGCCAGCTGTTGATGCGTACTGATGATTTATTGGTATCTGCTGTGCGTTACTATTTATTCCATTTGAATTGGGTACACCCTGTGCGGGATTTGTCGTTGTTGTTGCATTCGAATTCGGCATTTTCTTTTTAATTTAAATTTAGTTAAGTCGCTCAAGGTTATCACAGTTTTTTTTTTTTTTTTTTGTTGCATACAATTTTATTTTTACATGAAACCACCCACTTCTTCACAAGTATTTCTCTCTCAAACACAAAATTTCCAAAATATTCGAATTTCCTCCGTTTGAATTGTTTCACAATTTGAAATTCATTACAAAAAAAAAAAACTACACAGCTATTGTATAACACGTTAAAGATACACCGTATTGCACTTTGAGATACTTTAAATAATTTACTATAATCAATAAATTACGAAGGGGGAAAAAAATAAATAAATAAATGAAATGTGAACTGTGTCCGAAAATCCGTTTCGCTGCTGGGTTAAGGTGTTTTTTTTTTTTAAATATGATAACTTGGTTTAAAAATACTTTATACACGCCGAAAGACTAGTCTCGCTCGACTCATTAACTATATCGCATCAAGAGTTGAACTAAAACTGTGTTCTGATCACTGGTCGATGTTAAATCAACTTTTTTTTCCATTCGGTTTCCATTCCGTTTTCCTAGAAGTTTATCGGTGTGTTGCTTTGCTCTGAGAAAACTGAAATCAAAAGAAAACGAAAGAAAAAAATACAAAGGAACCACGGTATCGAGAGAGCGAACGAAATATGACGGTTCACCGTGTGGCTGATGTACGAGAAGTATCTACAAGCTACAACTAAATTTTGCTTGTAACTCACGAGTATCTGCAGACTGAATAGTATGTTTACAGTGGAGCTGTGAAGTTAGGTGGTAGTAGTCGGATTTGTTTGTCGTACGTTCTGCGAGATTGAAAAGCGAAGCTCCAAAAAGTCGACAATATCACCAAAGAATGAGGCGCACAGTGGGCACAATGCCAAATCTAGATGGAAAAAATAAATATTCGGAAGCAAATTGAAATGGGAAGATATTATATCTTTCGAACAATTTTGATATATTGTAGATCACAAAAAAAAAAAAAAAATTACATCTTTTTTGTTCACCTGAATAGTTAAGTAATACTAAAGAAATAAAACAATTTTTATATTTATCTCCAAATGACTTCAAGTATCCCTACTGACAAACAGTTTTAAATATAATTTCCTTTTCGATTTGAAGAGAAATAACGCGCTCATTTTTTCTAATGGCAGCTATCAAAGACGTTTTTTTTGTCAAATTGTCTGTTTGAGTTATACGAGGTCTTTCCGAAAATTATCCAACCTGCCTTTATGTCTCCGCGCTGGTGTTATTTTTCTTCATCCAGCTCGTGGTAAACTTCAAAGTCATTCTATCGGTGTTGCCACGTCCAAAAATAATCCTGGATCGTCGTTATTCTAAGAAGCACTTCGATGTCATCAAACTGATGTCATTCGAGCAGTTTTGTTTTTTTTTTGGCATCACTTAAATTTTTTTCGCACAAGTCTTTCCAAGATTGAAGCAAAGCTTACTCTTCCACATTTTGAGCAATCTACAAATGGGACGAACGCAAGAAATGTTCTATAAATAAATACACGCTGCACATAACGAAGGCGTTCCAACGGTAGCTGCAGCATCGAGGGTGTTTTTGAAGAATTACTGATTAGGGTTATGTCCCGCAGAGGTCGTTCGAACGTTCCGGATTTAGTCATTATCATGTGGATAAATCCATGAAACCATTCAGAAGACAAAATATCGTTCTGTTAATTCTTTATCGTGCTCTGGGTGTGAGAAACTGAAGCTCGCAGGTTCCAGAGTAAGTAATTCCGCTCAAAACCGACACATTCCATATGAAGCTGTGCAGGTGACTCAATTGAAGTTCAGTGTTGTGCAAGTCTTTAAAATAGTGGTTTTATCTGTCAGGTGAATACAAATTATTTCTTAAAAAAACGATACTTTGCCATTCCTGTTTTCAAGTTATATGCTCACGACAGATTGATTTTTTAAGTATCACTTACTTTCACTTGTTTTTTTTTTTTGTTTTTTTTTAAGTTAATTCGTGAGAATTGAATGAAGCTCAAGCAATGCTCACTAATCAGCATATTTTTCCCGTAGCCTGGCTCTGCAAATAATTGTGAAACTCAATTTGACTTCCTTCCGTTTTTTTTACTCATAACATTGACTTTTTCTCCAAGGCTTAAGGCAAACCACGGCTCCTTTTCCAAACTGAACTAAGAACGAGTTGATGAAGGAGCTCAACGATATCTAAAATTGTTGCTATTGCACCTTTTCTGGTTTAATTTTTTTTATCTATTCGCAAACATAATTGCTGTTTTTTGATTTCGTAAAAATTGATGTCTCTATTTGGATTGATCACGCGTGATTCATGACGCAAGTCATGAACGTATAAGAACCGAACAACAAGTAATTGTTTTTAATTTAATAATCAAAATTTGTGTTCTGTAAACCCATGCCTGCATAGAGGAAAATGTTGCTGTGCCTTTCGCTAAGTTAATGAAAACCGTGTATTTTATTCGTATCCGTTCGCAGCAATTGGGATTATGTACCTCGACTCCGTGGAAGATATTTGAAACCTGACAAAATACAGATCGTGCAAGAAGTGAAGTTAGGGGACTTGGCACAACATCGAGTTTTCGAGTGGTATTTAGAAACGGAAGAACCGATTTTTTTCAACCAAAATTTCGGATGAATCCAGAACATCGCTTTCTTTAGGATCACTGGCATTAAGTCGCAATTTGCGGAGCAAATGATTATAAGGTCTTATTGACATAAAAATTGAAGACAATGCCTCAGGGCATACTTCTACTGATCGTGCAATTAAACATTACTAGAAATTTTCCCTTGGGACAATATCAGAGATGAAACCGACGCTAATACACCGATTATTGGTAATGAACTTGATGTTTTGTCTCTAGATTGAAATGAGAATATAACCAAATCCAACGTCTGTCGTAAATTTCAAAGATAAGGGGTCTCTCTTCAAGGCAATCCTTGTCTTGCATTAAGACCTTCAAGTCTTTAAACTCTATTACCTAAGCAGACTGTTCATTTGCAGATATTTAAAACAGTCTAGTCCCCTTCAAAAAATTAAAAGAAATTATCTAAATAAATTTACAAAGTTCCTTTTTTTCCGTCTATACGTTCCACTGTGCCGCTTTCTTGCTGATGTTGTTATTGTTGGGCATCGCGTCGTCGACGACGACAACGGTAGATACTGACACACATCAGATTTATAAATAGATTTAGACGTGGGAATGATTATTTACTCGTTAAGGTTGATTTTCGGTTGCGTCTCAGAGTTTTTTTTTTCGGTTATTGTTGCTTGTTGCCATTGCTGCTGGTGCTACTGGTGCTTCTTTCTCTCTTCGTTCATTTGTATTTGTATCTGAAAACATTATTTTTTTATTTAATCAGTATTTATAGATATTAGATGAGTTTTTTTTTTTTTTTATTTTTTCTAAAAAAAATTTCGCATTTTATTTTGGCATTCGAAAATGCTCTTGGAGAGAAATGAGATACAAAAAAAAAACAAAACAAAAAAACCTCTCAGCTTAAGCATCCACAAACAATTTTTACTGATCGAATCTAGATGGATCTCGAATGAAACGAAGTGCAGAAATGATGCAAAAAAGTATCTATACAGATACAATAAGAGACACAAGTGTTTTTTGCGTTTTTCTCGTTATGTTTCGCTTAATTTTGGACTTTGTTTTTGGGAAGATCTTCTTTAGGTGTTGTACCGGCTATTGAACGTATTGATGATACACAATGAACCTTATAGGGGCTACCGAATTTATTTTTTTTATTCGATCGATAATAAGATTAATGATGTTCGGAGATGACCGATTTTTGTGTAGTAGTTTATGGGAAAGGAACATATTAGTTACAGCTGAAGTTTTGGAAGTAAACGAATTTTAGATTTATTCTCAAAGATTAAATTAACCACATAAACGGAGTCTCACAAGGATGCATTCTGGTACCTTAACTTTTTTTATGGAGCTTGTTCCATTTTTCATAAAAATTTCTTATGGGTTATCAAGGTTGCAGTGAAAGTTGTGAGAAATTTTGGCTAGTAAGACAAGAACAGGAAAACTGTTTGTAAAGCACAATCGACTTCTGCACAGGTCTTACGTAAAGCTATGGAAATATCCTGAACACAAACCCTTGAATTCCATTCTTTTTCGAACTTTATCAGGAGCTCCCTCACAACCATGTTTTTGAATATTTGTCTTACAGATTTCTGTCTGTTCAGCTGGTTCTTAACGCGGCAGCTTGAGTATACTGGCTTATATGAGGCCTGTTATTCGATTTAATCACGTGAGCTGATCCTATGTGGAGTGTGGATAGAGTGAAAGGTTTTGACAGTTTTTCTTGTTACTATTTTGTCAGTTCACATTCTCACTCACTTATTACAGGCTTAAAGCCAGGGAGGTACAGATTGATGACTTAAAAAAATCTTCGATTGGGTTTGAGGCTCTTCAACGTTTTGAATTCAAACAAAATTAATTTCTATTTTGTTTGAGGGTTCCGTACCCAATGGTTGCCAACGGAACCCTAATTACTTTATCTGTCAGTGCGTCTATCAAAAAACTGTATTTTCACGGAATATGTACAATTTTGGCCGCTGTTACAACAAATAATAATAATATTATAAAGTAAAAAAATCGCCACTCAATTGTACGGCAAGAGGTAGGCTATGAACTATGGTACGGAACCTTTCGTATGCGTATAGGACTCGCACTTGGCCGCTTTTTCCAATATTTCATTTGAAATCTGAAATGTCTAAAAAAAGGAAGAACAGACAATGCGCTAAAATTTTTACTAATATTTTATATCTGACATCCTATTTATATATATTTTTTTGAAAATTCCCAATTAGAAAACGGCTACTTTCTTTCGAATGTCACTGTGGTGTGTAATCGGTCTTTTCTTTTCCACATCGTACACTCAAGCGCATTCCGTGTCAATGAGTAAGCGTAAAAGAAAAGAATGGGTCGACAGAAAAGAAAATAACAAAAATAAAGACGGAACCGAAAATAAATCATCAACCCCTAATTGCGAATGCACACGCTGCCCCTGCATGCGTGTGTGTGCCTTGCAACATGGTTTACTTAAGTGTTTATTTAGAAAATCAATGTCCTTTGGCAAGAACTATAATTTTGAAACACACCCATCATCTGCACCAACAATTCGTCCTACGTATCCATTTTTATGTCCAGCTAGGTGGAGGATATATGAATTTTTGTGCTCCCAAGTGTTGACCTACTAGACAGCCCGGCCGTGACAGAAAATGAAAAATCACTTGCGAATCTTATGGGATTGCGTAATCGGCGCTTCCTTGTGTCGGGGAGAGGATATTTTGCACTACACATTTTGTTTGCCAACAGTAGAAGCCGAGTTTGGGGTGTACCGCGCAAGGTGAATAGCCTCGATTGTGTTGGCAGAATTAGAGTTGGAGATTGCGTAAAGTGGCTGAATGAATTTGTCCAATTTGATGGTTTGCTTTGGTCGTATTCTGCTGTGCATGTTATTGATTTTACAGTGACCTCTTTATGCAACTGAAAATATGGGTTTAAGCTTAAAGTTTGCCTTTTTTTTGCTCTCTGATTAAATATTCATGGGTCAGACATTTTGTCTATAGTCTGACCACGTTGGACTTAAATGTGACCACAGGTGGTGTGTCTCCAATTTAATTTATGATAAATTGGTTACGTAGAGGTATAAAAAGGAATTATGGTAAGCTGCTAGAGAGACAAATGCAAATATTATTTTGGAAAAGCTGGAGAACCCTTAATGAAGAGTAATAGGCTGCTTATTTTTTCACTGAATTTGCCAAATAATTATCGAAAGCAATTGACTATAGACCATCGGCCGAGTGCAAGTCGGACAAGTGCACAAAGGGCTTTGTACCATCGTACACTATACAGCACTACGTATTTGTTAAATTTTTAAATTTTCATGGCGTAAAACTGAGTTGCAATTTATTGTTATTATTTTTATATAATTTTATGTTAAAGCAACCATAGAAGTGCATACTCTGTGAGAATTACATGTTTCTACCTATAACGGCTCAGAATATACAGCTTCATAAAAACTGAGTATGTTATCTTCACAGAGGCTTCAAACTGAGCGCAAATATAGTGAATTTTAGAAAAACAACCATTATTTGAGGGAAATATCGAGAGAAGAGTTAGAGGCAAAAATCGCCTTTTTTCCATCATTTTTCGTGGACTATAGCCCAGGATTTCAAAATTTACTTTTTTCTTGATTTTGAGTTTTATTAAAACTGAGTATGTGATCCTTACAGAGGCTTCAAACTGAGCGCAAATATAGTAAATTTTAGAAAAACAACCATTATTTGAGGGAAATATCGAGAAAAGAGTTAGAGGCAAAAATCGCCTTTTTTCCATCATTTTTCGTGGACTATAGCCCAGGATTTTAAAATTCACTTTTTTCTTGATTTTGAGTTTTATTAAAACTGAGTATGTGATCCTTACAGAGGCTTCAAACTGAGCGCAAATATAGTAAATTTTAGAAAAACAACCATTATTTGAGGGAAATATCGAGAAAAAAGTTAAAGGTGAAAATCGCGTTTTTTCCATCATTTTTCGTGGACTATAGCCCAGGATTTTGAAATTCACTTTTTTCTTGATTTTGAGTTTTATTAAAACTGAGTATGTGATACTTACAGAGGCTTCAAACTGAGCGCAGATATAGTAAATTTTAGAAAAACAACCATTATTTGAGGGCAATATCGAGAAAAAAGTTAGAGGTAAAAATCGCCTTTTTTCCATCATTTTTCGTGGACTACTATAGCCCAGGATTTTAAAATTCACTTTTTTCTTGATTTTGAGTTTTATTAAAACTGAGTATCTGATCCTTACAGAGGCTTCAAACTGAGCGCAAATATAGTAAATTTTAGAAAAACAACCATTATTTGAGGGAAATATCGAGAAAAGAGTTAGAGGCAAAAATCGCCTTTTTTCCATCATTTTTCGTGGACTATAGCCCAGGATTTTAAAATTCTCTTTTTTCTTGATTTTGAGTTTTATTAAAACTGAGTATCTGATCCTTACAGAGGCTTCAAACTGAGCGCAAATATAGTAAATTTTAGAAAAACAACCATTATTTGAGGGAAATATCGAGAAAAGAGTTAGAGGTAAAAATCGCCTTTTTTCCATCATTTTTCGTGGACTACTATAGCCCAGGATTTTAAAATTCACTTTTTTCTTGATTTTGAGTTTTATTAAAACTGAGTATCTGATCCTTACAGAGGCTTCAAACTGAGCGCAAATATAGTAAATTTAAGAAAAACCACCATTATTTGAGGGAAATATCGAGAAAAGAGTTAGAGGCAAAAATCGCCTTTTTTCCATCATTTTTCGTGGACTATAGCCCAGGATTTTAAAATTCTCTTTTTTCTTGATTTTGAGTTTTATTAAAACTGAGTATCTGATCCTTACAGAGGCTTCAAACTGAGCGCAAATATAGTAAATTTTAGAAAAACAACCATTATTTGAGGGAAATATCGAGAGAAGAGTTAGAGGCAAAAATCGCCTTTTTTCCATCATTTTTCGTGGACTATAGCCCAGGATTTTAAAATTTACTTTTTTCTTGATTTTGAGTTTTATTAAAACTGAGTATGTGATCCTTACAGAGGCTTCAAACTGAGCGCAAATATAGTAAATTTTAGAAAAACAACCATTATTTGAGGGAAATATCGAGAAAAGAGTTAGAGGCAAAAATCGCCTTTTTTCCATCATTTTTCGTGGACTATAGCCCAGGATTTTAAAATTCACTTTTTTCTTGATTTTGAGTTTTATTAAAACTGAGTATGTGATCCTTACAGAGGCTTCAAACTGAGCGCAAATATAGTAAATTTTAGAAAAACAACCATTATTTGAGGGAAATATCGAGAAAAAAGTTAAAGGTGAAAATCGCGTTTTTTCCATCATTTTTCGTGGACTATAGCCCAGGATTTTGAAATTCACTTTTTTCTTGATTTTGAGTTTTATTAAAACTGAGTATGTGATACTTACAGAGGCTTCAAACTGAGCGCAGATATAGTAAATTTTAGAAAAACAACCATTATTTGAGGGCAATATCGAGAAAAAAGTTAGAGGCAAAAATCGCCTTTTTTCCATCATTTTTCGTGGACTACTATAGCCCAGGATTTTAAAATTCACTTTTTTCTTGATTTTGAGTTTTATTAAAACTGAGTATCTGATCCTTACAGAGGCTTCAAACTGAGCGCAAATATAGTAAATTTTAGAAAAACAACCATTATTTGAGGGAAATATCGAGAAAAGAGTTAGAGGCAAAAATCGCCTTTTTTCCATCATTTTTCGTGGACTATAGCCCAGGATTTTAAAATTCTCTTTTTTCTTGATTTTGAGTTTTATTAAAACTGAGTATCTGATCCTTACAGAGGCTTCAAACTGAGCGCAAATATAGTAAATTTTAGAAAAACAACCATTATTTGAGGGAAATATCGAGAAAAGAGTTAGAGGTAAAAATCGCCTTTTTTCCATCATTTTTCGTGGACTACTATAGCCCAGGATTTTAAAATTCACTTTTTTCTTGATTTTGAGTTTTATTAAAACTGAGTATCTGATCCTTACAGAGGCTTCAAACTGAGCGCAAATATAGTAAATTTAAGAAAAACCACCATTATTTGAGGGAAATATCGAGAAAAGAGTTAGAGGCAAAAATCGCCTTTTTTCCATCATTTTTCGTGGACTATAGCCCAGGATTTTAAAATTCTCTTTTTTCTTGATTTTGAGTTTTATTAAAACTGAGTATCTGATCCTTACAGAGGCTTCAAACTGAGCGCAAATATAGTAAATTTTAGAAAAACAACCATTATTTGAGGGAAATATCGAGAAAAGAGTTAAAGGCAAAAATCGCCTTTTTTCCATTATTTTTCGTGGACTATAGCCCAGGATTTTAAAATTCACTTTTTTCTTGATTTTGAGTTTTATTAAAACTGAGTATCTGATCCTTACAGAGGCTTCAAACTGAGCGCAAATATAGTAAATTTTAGAAAAACAACCATTATTTGAGGGAAATATCGAGAAAAGAGTTAGAGGTAAAAATCGCCTTTTTTCCATCATTTTTCGTGGACTACTATAGCCCAGGATTTTAAAATTCACTTTTTTCTTGATTTTGAGTTTTATTAAAACTGAGTATCTGATCCTTACAGAGGCTTCAAACTGAGCGCAAATATAGTAAATTTAAGAAAAACCACCATTATTTGAGGGAAATATCGAGAAAAGAGTTAGAGGCAAAAATCGCCTTTTTTCCATCATTTTTCGTGGACTATAGCCCAGGATTTTAAAATTCTCTTTTTTCTTGATTTTGAGTTTTATTAAAACTGAGTATCTGATCCTTACAGAGGCTTCAAACTGAGCGCAAATATAGTAAATTTAAGAAAAACCACCATTATTTGAGGGAAATATCGAGTAAAGAGTTAGAGGCAAAAATCGCCTTTTTTCCATCATTTTTCGTGGACTATAGCCCAGGATTTTAAAATTCTCTTTTTTCTTGATTTTGAGTTTTATTAAAACTGAGTATCTGATCCTTACAGAGGCTTCAAACTGAGCGCAAATATAGTAAATTTTAGAAAAACAACCATTATTTGAGGGAAATATCGAGAAAAGAGTTAAAGGCAAAAATCGCCTTTTTTCCATTATTTTTCGTGGACTATAGCCCAGGATTTTAAAATTCACTTTTTTCTTGATTTTGAGTTTTATTAAAACTGAGTATCTGATCCTTACAGAGGCTTCAAACTGAGCGCAAATATAGTAAATTTTAGAAAAACAACCATTATTTGAGGGAAATATCGAGAAAAGAGTTAGAGGTAAAAATCGCCTTTTTTCCATCATTTTTCGTGGACTACTATAGCCCAGGATTTTAAAATTCACTTTTTTCTTGATTTTGAGTTTTATTAAAACTGAGTATCTGATCCTTACAGAGGCTTCAAACTGAGCGCAAATATAGTAAATTTTAGAAAAACAACCATTATTTGAGGGCAATATCGAGAAAAAAGTTAGAGGTAAAAATCGCCTTTTTTCCATCATTTTTCGTGGACTACTATAGCCCAGGATTTTAAAATTCACTTTTTTCTTGATTTTGAGTTTTATTAAAACTGAGTATCTGATCCTTACAGAGGCTTCAAACTGAGCGCAAATATAGTAAATTTTAGAAAAACAACCATTATTTGAGGGAAATATCGAGAAAAGAGTTAGAGGCAAAAATCGCCTTTTTTCCATCATTTTTCGTGGACTATAGCCCAGGATTTTAAAATTCTCTTTTTTCTTGATTTTGAGTTTTATTAAAACTGAGTATGTGATACTTACAGAGGCTTCAAACTGAGCGCAGATATAGTAAATTTTAGAAAAACAACCATTATTTGAGGGCAATATCGAGAAAAAAGTTAGAGGTAAAAATCGCCTTTTTTCCATCATTTTTCGTGGACTACTATAGCCCAGGATTTTAAAATTGACTTTTTTCTTGATTTTGAGTTTTATTAAAACTGAGTATCTGATCCTTACAGAGGCTTCAAACTGAGCGCAAATATAGTAAATTTTAAAAAAACAACCATTATTTGAGGGAAATATCGAGAAAAAAGTTAGAGGCAAAAATCGCCTTTTTTCCATCATTTTTCGTGGACTATAGCCCAGGATTTTAAAATTCACTTTTTTCTTGATTTTGAGTTTTATTAAAACTGAGTATGTGATTTTTACAGAGGCTTCAAACTGAGCGCAAATATAGTAAATTTTAGAAAAACAACCATTATTTGAGGGAAATATCGAGAAAAGAGTTAGAGGCAAAAATCGCCTTTTTTCCATCATTTTTCGTGGACTACTATAGCCCAGGATTTTAAAATTCACTTTTTTCTTGATTTTGAGTTTTATTAAAACTGAGTATCTGATCCTTACAGAGGCTTCAAACTGAGCGCAAATATAGTAAATTTTAGAAAAACAACCATTATTTGAGGGAAATATCGAGAAAAGAGTTAGAGGCAAAAATCGCCTTTTTTCCATCATTTTTCGTGGACTATAGCCCAGGATTTTAAAATTCTCTTTTTTCTTGATTTTGAGTTTTATTAAAACTGAGTATGTGATCCTTACAGAGGCTTCAAACTGAGCGCAAATATAGTAAATTTTAGAAAAACAACCATTATTTGAGGGAAATATCGAGAAAAGAATTAGAGGCAAAAATCGCCTTTTTTCCATCATTTTTCGTGGACTATAGCCCAGGATTTTAAAATTCTCTTTTTTCTTGATTTTGAGTTTTATTAAAACTGAGTATGTGATCCTTACAGAGGCTTCAAACTGAGCGCAGGTATAGTAAATTTTAGAAAAACAACCTTTATTTGAGGGAAATATCGAGAAAAGAGTTAGAGGCAAAAATCGCCTTTTTTCCATCATTTTTCGTGGACTATAGCCCAGGATTTTAAAATTCTCTTTTTTCTTGATTTTGAGTTTTATTAAAACTGAGTATGTGATCCTTACAGAGGCTTCAAACTGAGCGCAGATATAGTAAATTTTAGAAAAACAACCATTATTTAAGGGCAATATCGAGAAAAAAGTTAGAGGTAAAAATCGCCTTTTTTCCATCATTTTTCGTGGACTATAGCCCAGGATTTTAAAATTCACTTTTTTCTTGATTTTGAGTTTTATTAAAACTGAGTATGTGATCCTTACAGAGGCTTCAAACTGAGCGCAAATATAGTAAATTTTAGAAAAACAACCATTATTTGAGGGAAATATCGAGAAAAGAGTTAGAGGCAAAAATCGCCTTTTTTCCATCATTTTTCGTGGACTATAGCCCAGGATTTTAAAATTCTCTTTTTTCTTGATTTTGAGTTTTATTAAAACTGAGTATCTGATCCTTACAGAGGCTTCAAACTGAGCGCAAATATAGTAAATTTTAGAAAAACAACCATTATTTGAGGGAAATATCGAGAAAAGAGTTAAAGGCAAAAATCGCCTTTTTTCCATTATTTTTCGTGGACTATAGCCCAGGATTTTAAAATTCACTTTTTTCTTGATTTTGAGTTTTATTAAAACTGAGTATCTGATCCTTACAGAGGCTTCAAACTGAGCGCAAATATAGTAAATTTTAGAAAAACAACCATTATTTGAGGGAAATATCGAGAAAAGAGTTAGAGGTAAAAATCGCCTTTTTTCCATCATTTTTCGTGGACTACTATAGCCCAGGATTTTAAAATTCACTTTTTTCTTGATTTTGAGTTTTATTAAAACTGAGTATCTGATCCTTACAGAGGCTTCAAACTGAGCGCAAATATAGTAAATTTTAGAAAAACAACCATTATTTGAGGGCAATATCGAGAAAAAAGTTAGAGGTAAAAATCGCCTTTTTTCCATCATTTTTCGTGGACTACTATAGCCCAGGATTTTAAAATTCACTTTTTTCTTGATTTTGAGTTTTATTAAAACTGAGTATCTGATCCTTACAGAGGCTTCAAACTGAGCGCAAATATAGTAAATTTTAGAAAAACAACCATTATTTGAGGGAAATATCGAGAAAAGAGTTAGAGGCAAAAATCGCCTTTTTTCCATCATTTTTCGTGGACTATAGCCCAGGATTTTAAAATTCTCTTTTTTCTTGATTTTGAGTTTTATTAAAACTGAGTATGTGATACTTACAGAGGCTTCAAACTGAGCGCAGATATAGTAAATTTTAGAAAAACAACCATTATTTGAGGGCAATATCGAGAAAAAAGTTAGAGGTAAAAATCGCCTTTTTTCCATCATTTTTCGTGGACTACTATAGCCCAGGATTTTAAAATTGACTTTTTTCTTGATTTTGAGTTTTATTAAAACTGAGTATCTGATCCTTACAGAGGCTTCAAACTGAGCGCAAATATAGTAAATTTTAAAAAAACAACCATTATTTGAGGGAAATATCGAGAAAAGAGTTAGAGGCAAAAATCGCCTTTTTTCCATCATTTTTCGTGGACTATAGCCCAGGATTTTAAAATTGACTTTTTTTTTGATTTTGAGTTTTATTAAAACTGAGTATGTAATCCTTACAGAGGCTTCAAATGGAGCGCAAATATAGTAAATTTTAGAAAAACAACCATTATTTGAGGGAAATATCGAGAAAAAAGTTAGAGGCAAAAATCGCCTTTTTTCCATCATTTTTCGTGGACCATAGCCCAGGATTTTAAAATTCACTTTTTTCTTGATTTTGAGTTTTATTAAAACTGAGTATGTGATCCTTACAGAGGCTTCAAACTGAGCGCAAATATAGTAAATTTTAGAAAAACAACCATTATTTGAGGGAAATATCGAGAAAAAAGTTAGAGGTAAAAATCGCCTTTTTTCCATCATTTTTCGTGGACTACTATAGCCCAGGATTTTAAAATTGACTTTTTTCTTGATTTTGAGTTTTATTAAAACTGAGTATCTGATCCTTACAGAGGCTTCAAACTGAGTGCAAATATAGTAAATTTTAGAAAAACAACCATTATTTGAGGGAAATATCGAGAAAAGAGTTAGAGGCAAAAATCGCCTTTTTTCCATCATTTTTCGTGGACTACTATAGCCCAGGATTTTAAAATTCACTTTTTTCTTGATTTTGAGTTTTATTAAAACTGAGTATCTGATCCTTACAGAGGCTTCAAACTGAGCGCAAATATAGTAAATTTTAGAAAAACAACCATTATTTGAGGGAAATATCGAGAAAAGAGTTAGAGGCAAAAATCGCCTTTTTTCCATCATTTTTCGTGGACTATAGCCCAGGATTTTAAAATTCTCTTTTTTCTTGATTTTGAGTTTTATTAAAACTGAGTATGTGATACTTACAGAGGCTTCAAACTGAGCGCAGATATAGTAAATTTTAGAAAAACAACCTTTATTTGAGGGCAATATCGAGAAAAAAGTTAGAGGCAAAAATCGCCTTTTTTCCATAATTTTTCGTGGACTATAGCCCAGGATTTTAAAATTGACTTTTTTCTTGATTTTGAGTTTTATTAAAACTGAGTATGTGATCCTTACAGAGGCTTCAAACTGAGCGCAAATATAGTAAATTTTAGAAAAACAACCATAATTTGAGGGAAATATCGAGAAAAGAGTTAGAGGCAAAAATCGCCTTTTTTCCATCATTTTTCGTGGACTATAGCCCAGGATTTTAAAATTCTCTTTTTTCTTGATTTTGAGTTTTATTAAAACTGAGTATGTGATCCTTACAGAGGCTTCAAACTGAGCGCAAATATAGTAAATTTTAGAAAAACAACCATTATTTGAGGGAAATATCGAGAAAAGAGTTAGAGGCAAAAATCGCCTTTTTTCCATCATTTTTCGTGGACTATAGCCCAGGATTTTAAAATTCTCTTTTTTCTTGATTTTGAGTTTTATTAAAACTGAGTATGTGATCCTTACAGAGGCTTCAAACTGAGCGCAGATATAGTAAATTTTAGAAAAACAACCATTATTTAAGGGCAATATCGAGAAAAAAGTTAGAGGTAAAAATCGCCTTTTTTCCATCATTTTTCGTGGACTATAGCCCAGGATTTTAAAATTCACTTTTTTCTTGATTTTGAGTTTTATTAAAACTGAGTATGTGATCCTTACAGAGGCTTCAAACTGAGCGCAAATATAGTAAATTTTAGAAAAACAACCATTATTTGAGGGAAATATCGAGAAAAGAGTTAGAGGCAAAAATCGCCTTTTTTCCATCATTTTTCGTGGACTATAGCCCAGGATTTTAAAATTCTCTTTTTTCTTGATTTTGAGTTTTATTAAAACTGAGTATGTGATCCTTACAGAGGCTTCAAACTGAGCGCAGATATAGTAAATTTTAGAAAAACAACCATTATTTAAGGGCAATATCGAGAAAAAAGTTAGAGGTTAAAATCGCCTTTTTTCCATCATTTTTCGTGGACTATAGCCCAGGATTTTAAAATTCACTTTTTTCTTGATTTTGAGTTTTATTAAAACTGAGTATGTGATCCTTACAGAGGCTTCAAACTGAGCGCAAATATAGTAAATTTTAGAAAAACAACCATTATTTGAGGGAAATATCGAGAAAAGAGTTAGAGGCAAAAATCGCCTTTTTTCCATCATTTTTCGTGGACTATAGCCCAGGATTTTAAAATTCTCTTTTTTCTTGATTTTGAGTTTTATTAAAACTGAGTATGTGATCCTTACAGAGGCTTCAAACTGAGCGCAGATATAGTAAATTTTAGAAAAACAACCATTATTTAAGGGCAATATCGAGAAAAAAGTTAGAGGCAAAAATCGCCTTTTTTCCATCATTTTTCGTGGACTATAGCCCAGGATTTTAAAATTGACTTTTTTCTTGATTTTGAGTTTTATTAAAACTGAGTACGTGATCCTTACAGAGGCTTCAAACTGAGCGCAAGTATAGTAAATTTTAGAAAAACAACCTTTATTTGAAGGAAATATCGAGAAAAAAGTTAGAGGCAAAAATCGCCTTTTTTCCATCATTTTTCATGGACTATAGCCCAGGATTTTAAAATTGACTTTTTTCTTGATTTTGAGTTTTATTAAAACTGAGTATGTGATCCTTACAGAGGCCTTCAAACTGAGCGCAAATATAGTAAATTTTAGAAAAACAACCATTATTTGAGGGAAATATCGAGAAAAAAGTTAGAGGCAAAAATCGCCTTTTTTCCATCATTTTTCGTGGACTATAGCCCAGGATTTTAAAATTCACTTTTTTCTTGATTTTGAGTTTTATTAAAACTGAGTATGTGATCCTTACAGAGGCTTCAAACTGAGCGCAAATATAGTAAATTTTAGAAAAACAACCTTTATTTGAAGGAAATATCGAGAAAAAAGTTAGAGGCAAAAATCGCCTTTTTTCCATCATTTTTCGTGGACTATAGCCCAGGATTTTAAAATTGACTTTTTTTTGATTTTGAGTTTTATTAAAACTGAGTATGTAATCCTTACAGAGGCTTCAAATGGAGCGCAAATATAGTAAATTTTAGAAAAACAACCATTATTTGAGGGAAATATCGAGAAAAAAGTTAGAGGCAAAAATCGCCTTTTTTCCATCATTTTTCGTGGACCATAGCCCAGGATTTTAAAATTGACTTTTTTCTTGATTTTGAGTTTTATTAAAACTGAGTATGTGATCCTTACAGAGGCTTCAAACTGAGCGCAAATATAGTAAATTTTAGAAAAACAACCATTATTTAAGGGCAATATCGAGAAAAAAGTTAGAGGCAAAAATCGCCTTTTTTCCATCATTTTTCGTGGACTATAGCCCAGGATTTTAAAATTGACTTTTTTCTTGATTTTGAGTTTTATTAAAACTGAGTACGTGATCCTTACAGAGGCTTCAAACTGAGCGCAAGTATAGTAAATTTTAGAAAAACAACCTTTATTTGAAGGAAATATCGAGAAAAAAGTTAGAGGCAAAAATCGCCTTTTTTCCATCATTTTTCGTGGACTATAGCCCAGGATTTTTAAAATTCACTTTTTTCTTGATTTTGAGTTTTATTAAAACTGAGTATGTGATCCTTACAGAGGCTTCAAACTGAGCGCAAATATAGTAAATTTTAGAAAAACAACCTTTATTTGAAGGAAATATCGAGAAAAAAGTTAGAGGCAAAAATCGCCTTTTTTCCATCATTTTTCGTGGACTATAGCCCAGGATTTTAAAATTGACTTTTTTCTTGATTTTGAGTTTTATTAAAACTGAGTATGTGATCCTTACAGAGGCTTCAAACTGAGCGCAGATATAGTAAATTTTAGAAAAACAACCATTATTTAAGGGCAATATCGAGAAAAAAGTTAGAGGTAAAAATCGCCTTTTTTCCATCATTTTTCGTGGACTATAGCCCAGGATTTTAAAATTCACTTTTTTCTTGATTTTGAGTTTTATTAAAACTGAGTATGTGATCCTTACAGAGGCTTCAAACTGAGCGCAAATATAGTAAATTTTAGAAAAACAACCATTATTTGAGGGAAATATCGAGAAAAGAGTTAGAGGCAAAAATCGCCTTTTTTCCATCATTTTTCGTGGACTATAGCCCGGGATTTTAAAATTCACTTTTTTCTTGATTTTGAGTTTTATTAAAACTGAGTATCTGATCCTTACAGAGGCTTCAAACTGAGCGCAAATATAGTAAATTTTAGAAAACCAACCATTATTTGAGGGAAATATCGAGAAAAGAGTTAGAGGCAAAAATCGCCTTTTTTCCATCATTTTTCGTGGACTATAGCCCAGGATTTTAAATTGACTTTTTTTTTGATTTTGAGTTTTATTAAAACTGAGTATGTAATCCTTACAGAGGCTTCAAATGGAGCGCAAATATAGTAAATTTTAGAAAAACAACCATTATTTGAGGGAAATATCGAGAAAAAAGTTAGAGGCAAAAATCGCCTTTTTTCCATCATTTTTCGTGGACCATAGCCCAGGATTTTAAAATTGACTTTTTTCTTGATTTTGAGTTTTATTAAAACTGAGTATGTGATCCTTACAGAGGCTTCAAACTGAGCGCAAATATAGTAAGTTTTAGAAAACAACCATTATTTGAGGGAAATATCGAGAAAAAAGTTAGAGGCAAAAATCGCCTTTTTTCCATCATTTTTCGTGGACCATAGCCCAGGATTTTAAAATTGACTTTTTCTTGATTTTGAGTTTTATTAAAACTGAGTATCTGATCCTTACAAAGGCTTCAAACTGAGCGCAAATATAATAAATTTTAGAAAAACAACGATTATTTGAGGGAAATATCGAGAAAAAAGTTAGAGGCAAAAATCGCCTTTTTTCCATCATTTTTCGTGGACCATAGCCCAGGATTTTAAAATTGACTTTTTTCTTGATTTTGAGTTTTATTAAAACTGAGTATGTGATCCTTACAGAGGCTTCAAACTGAGCGCAAATATAGTAAATTTTAGAAAAACAACCATTATTTGAGGGAAATATCGAGAAAAAAGTTAGAGGCAAAAATCGCCTTTTTTCCATCATTTTTCGTGGACTATAGCCCAGGATTTTAAAATTGACTTTTTTCTTGATTTTGAGTTTTATTAAAACTGAGTATGTGATCCTTACAGAGGCTTCAAACTGAGCGCAAATATAGTAAGTTTTAGAAAAACAACCATTATTTGAGGGAAATATCGAGAAAAAAGTTAGAGGCAAAAATCGCCTTTTTTCCATCATTTTTCGTGGACTATTTTATTTTAGATTTTAGAACTCACTTTTTTCTTGATTTTGAGTTTTATTAAAACTGAGTATCTGATCCTTACAGAGGCTTCAAACTGAGCGCAAATATAATAAATTTTAGAAAAACAACGATTATTTGAGGGAAATATCGAGAAAAAAGTTAGAGGCAAAAATCGCCTTTTTTCCATCATTTTTCGTGGACTATAGCCCAGGATTTTAAAATTGACTTTTTTCTTGATTTTGAGTTTTATTAAAACTGAGTATCTGATCCTTACAGAGGCTTCAAACTGAGCGCAAATATAGTAAATTTTAGAAAAACCACCATTATTTGAGGGAAATATCGAGAAAAGAGTTAGAGGCAAAAATCGCCTTTTTCCATCATTTTTCGTGGACTATAGCCCAGGATTTTAAAATTGACTTTTTTTTTGATTTTGAGTTTTATTAAAACTGAGTATGTAATCCTTACAGAGGCTTCAAATGGAGCGCAAATATAGTAAATTTTAGAAAAACAACCATTATTTGAGGGAAATATCGAGAAAAAAGTTAGAGGCAAAAATCGCCTTTTTTCCATCATTTTTCGTGGACCATAGCCCAGGATTTTAAAATTGACTTTTTTCTTGATTTTGAGTTTTATTAAAACTGAGTATGTGATCCTTACAGAGGCTTCAAACTGAGCGCAAATATAGTAAGTTTTAGAAAAACAACCATTATTTGAGGGAAATATCGAGAAAAAAGTTAGAGGCAAAAATCGCCTTTTTTCCATCATTTTTCGTGGACTATAGCCCAGGATTTTAAAATTGACTTTTTTCTTGATTTTGAGTTTTATTAAAACTGAGTATGTGATCCTTACTGAGGCTTCAAACTGAGCGCAAATATAGTAAATTTTAGAAAAACAACCATTATTTGAGGGAAATATCGAGAAAAAAGTTAGAGGCAAAAATCGCCTTTTTTCCATCATTTTTCGTGGACTATAGCCCAGGATTTTAAAATTGACTTTTTTCTTGATTTTGAGTTTTATTAAAACTGAGTATGTGATCCTTACAGAGGCTTCAAACTGAGCGCAAATATAGTAAGTTTTAGAAAAACAACCATTATTTGAGGGAAATATCGAGAAAAAAGTTAGAGGCAAAAATCGCCTTTTTTCCATCATTTTTCGTGGACTATTTTATTTTAGATTTTAGAACTCACTTTTTTCTTGATTTTGAGTTTTATTAAAACTGAGTATCTGATCCTTACAGAGGCTTCAAACTGAGCGCAAATATAATAAATTTTAGAAAAACAACGATTATTTGAGGGAAATATCGAGAAAAAAGTTAGAGGCAAAAATCGCCTTTTTTCCATCATTTTTCGTGGTCTATAGCCCAGGATTTTAAAATTGACTTTTTTCTTGATTTTGAGTTTTATTAAAACTGAGTATGTGATCCTTACAGAGGCTTCAAACTGAGCGCAAATATAGTAAATTTTAGAAAAACAACCATTATTTGAGGGAAATATCGAGAAAAAAGTTAGAGGCAAAAATCGCCTTTTTTCCATCATTTTTCGTGGACTATAGCCCAGGATTTTAAAATTGACTTTTTTCTTGATTTTGAGTTTTATTAAAACTGAGTATCTGATCCTTACAGAGGCTTCAAACTAAGCGCAAATATAGTAAATTTAAAAAAAAACCATTATTTGAGGGAACTATCGAGAAAAAAGTTAGAGGCAAAAATCGCCTTTTTTCCATCATTTTTCGTGGACTATAGCCCAGGATTTTAAAATTGACTTTTTTCTTGATTTTGAGTTTTATTAAAACTGAGTATCTGATCCTTACAGAGGCTTCAAACTAAGCGCAAATATAGTAAATTTAAAAAAAAACCATTATTTGAGGGAACTATCGAGAAAAAAGTTAGAGGCAAAAATCGCCTTTTTTCCATCATTTTTCGTGGACTATAGCCCAGGATTTTAAAATTCTCTTTTTTCTTGATTTTGAGTTTTATTAAAACTGAGTATGTGATCCTTACTGAGGCTTCAAACTGAGCGCAAATATAGTAAGTTTTAGAAAAACAACCATTATTTGAGGGAAATATCGAGAAAAAAGTTAGAGGCAAAAATCGCCTTTTTTCCATCATTTTTCGTGGACTATTTTATTTTAGATTTTAGAACACACTTTTTTCTTGATTTTGAGTTTTATTAAAACTGAGAATGTGATCCTTACAGAGGCTTCAAACTGAGCGCAAATATAGTAAATTTTAGAAAAACAACCATTATTTGAGGGAAATATCGAGAAAAAAGTTAGAGGCAAAAATCGCCTTTTTCCCATCATTTTTCGTGGACTATAGCCCAGGATTTTAAAATTGACTTTTTTCTTGATTTTGAGTTTTATTAAAACTGAGTATGTGATCCTTACAGAGGCTTCAAACTGAGCGCAAATATAGTAAATTTTAGAAAAACAACCATTATTTGAGGGAAATATCGAGAAAAAAGTTAGAGGCAAAAATCGCCTTTTTTCCATCATTTTTCGTGGACTATAGCCCAGGATTTTAAAATTGACTTTTTTCTTGATTTTGAGTTTTATTAAAACTGAGTATCTGATCCTTACAGAGGCTTCAAACTAAGCGCAAATATAGTAAATTTAAAAAAAAAACATTATTTGAGGGAACTATCGAGAAAAAAGTTAGAGGCAAAAATCGCCTTTTTTCCATCATTTTTCGTGGACTATAGCCCAGGATTTTAAAATTGACTTTTTTCTTGATTTTGAGTTTTATTAAAACTGAGTATCTGATCCTTACAGAGGCTTCAAACTAAGCGCAAATATAGTAAATTTAAAAAAAAAACCATTATTTGAGGGAACTATCGAGAAAAAAGTTAGAGGCAAAAATCGCCTTTTTTCCATCATTTTTCGTGGACTATAGCCCAGGATTTTAAAATTCACTTTTTTCTTGATTTTGAGTTTTATTAAAACTGAGTATGTGATTTTTACAGAGGCTTCAAACTGAGCGCAAATATAGTAAATTTTAGAAAAACAACCATTATTTGAGGGAAATATCGAGAAAAAAGTTAGAGGCAAAAATCGCCTTTTTTCCATCATTTTTCGTGGACTATAGCCCAGGATTTTAAAATTGACTTTTTTCTTGATTTTGAGTTTTATTAAAACTGAGAATGTGATCCCTACAGAGGCTTCAAACTGAGCGCAAATATAGTAAATTTTAGAAAAACAACCATTATTTGAGGGAAATATCGAGAAAAAAGTTAGAGGCAAAAATCGCCTTTTTTCCATCATTTTTCGTGGACTATTTTATTTTAGATTTTAGAACACACTTTTTTCTTGATTTTGAGTTTTATTAAAACTGAGAATGTGATCCTTACAGAGGCTTCAAACTGAGCGCAAATATAGTAAATTTTAGAAAAACAACCATTATTTGAGGGAAATATCGAGAAAAAAGTTAGAGGCAAAAATCGCCTTTTTTCCATCATTTTTCGTGGACTATAGCCCAGGATTTTAAAATTGACTTTTTTCTTGATTTTGAGTTTTATTAAAACTGAGTATGTGATCCTTACAGAGGCTTCAAACTGAGCGCAAATATAGTAAATTTTAGAAAAACAACCATTATTTGAGGGAAATATCGAGAAAAAAGTTAGAGGCAAAAATCGCCTTTTTTCCATCATTTTTCGTGGACTATAGCCCAGGATTTTAAAATTGACTTTTTTCTTGATTTTGAGTTTTATTAAAACTGAGTATCTGATCCTTACAGAGGCTTCAAACTAAGCGCAAATATAGTAAATTTAAAAAAAAACCATTATTTGAGGGAACTATCGAGAAAAAAGTTAGAGGCAAAAATCGCCTTTTTTCCATCATTTTTCGTGGACTATAGCCCAGGATTTTAAAATTGACTTTTTTCTTGATTTTGAGTTTTATTAAAACTGAGTATCTGATCCTTACAGAGGCTTCAAACTAAGCGCAAATATAGTAAATTTAAAAAAAAACCATTATTTGAGGGAACTATCGAGAAAAAAGTTAGAGGCAAAAATCGCCTTTTTTCCATCATTTTTCGTGGACTATAGCCCAGGATTTTAAAATTCACTTTTTTCTTGATTTTGAGTTTTATTAAAACTGAGTATGTGATCCTTACAGAGGCTTCAAACTGAGCGCAAATATAGTAAATTTTAGAAAAACAACCATTATTTGAGGGAAATATCGAGAAAAAAGTTAGAGGCAAAAATCGCCTTTTTCCCATCATTTTTCGTGGACTATAGCCCAGGATTTTAAAATTCACTTTTTTCTTGATTTTGAGTTTTATTAAAACTGAGTATGTGATTTTTACAGAGGCTTCAAACTGAGCGCAAATATAGTAAATTTTAGAAAAACAACCATTATTTGAGGGAAATATCGAGAAAAAAGTTAGAGGCAAAAATCGCCTTTTTTCCATCATTTTTCGTGGACTATAGCCCAGGATTTTAAAATTGACTTTTTTCTTGATTTTGAGTTTTATTAAAACTGAGTATGTGATCCTTACAGAGGCTTCAAACTGAGCGCAAATATAGTAAATTTTAGAAAAACAACCATTATTTGAGGGAAATATCGAGAAAAAAGTTAGAGGCAAAAATCGCCTTTTTTCCATCATTTTTCGTGGACTATAGCCCAGGATTTTAAAATTGACTTTTTTCTTGATTTTGAGTTTTATTAAAACTGAGTATCTGATCCTTACAGAGGCTTCAAACTGAGCGCAAATATAGTAAATTTAAAAAAAAAACCATTATTTGAGGGAACTATCGAGAAAAAAGTTAGAGGCAAAAATCGCCTTTTTTCCATCATTTTTCGTGGACCATAGCCCAGGATTTTAAAATTGACTTTTTTCTTGATTTTGAGTTTTATTAAAACTGAGTATCTGATCCTTACAGAGGCTTCAAACTGAGCGCAAATATAGTAAATTTTAGAAAAACCACCATTATTTGATGGAAATATCGAGAAAAAAGTTAGAGGCAAAAATCGCCTTTTTTCCATCATTTTTCGTGGACTATAGCCCAGGATTTTAAAATTCACTTTTTTCTTGATTTTGAGTTTTATTAAAACTGAGTATGTGATCCTTACAGAGGCTTCAAACTGAGCGCAAATATAGTAAATTTTAGAAAAACCACCATTATTTGATGGAAATATCGAGAAAAAAGTTAGAGGCAAAAATCGCCTTTTTTCCATCATTTTTCGTGGACTATAGTACAGGATTTTAAAATTCACTTTTTTCTTGATTTTGAGTTTTATTAAAACTGAGTATGTGATCCTTACAGAGGCTTCAAACTGAGCGCAAATATAGTAAATTTTAGAAAAACAACCATTATTTGAGGGAAATATCGAGAAAAAAATTAGAGGCAAAAATCGCCTTTTTTCCATCATTTTTCGTGGACTATAGCCCAGGATATTAAAATTCACTTTTTTCTTGATTTTGAGTTTTATTAAAACTGAGTATCTGATCCTTACAGAGGCTTCAAACTGAGCGCAAATATAGTAAATTTAAAAAAAAAACCATTATTTGAGGGAACTATCGAGAAAAAAGTTAGAGGCAAAAATCGCCTTTTTTCCATCATTTTTCGTGGACCATAGCCCAGGATTTTAAAATTGACTTTTTTCTTGATTTTGAGTTTTATTAAAACTGAGTATGTGATCCTTACAGAGGCTTCAAACTGAGCGCAAATATAGTAAATTTTAGAAAAACCACCATTATTTGAGGGAAATATCGAGAAAAGAGTTAGAGGCAAAAATCGCCTTTTTTCCATCATTTTTCGTGGACTATAGCCCAGGATTTTAAAATTCACTTTTTTCTTGATTTTGAGTTTTATTAAAACTGAGTATATGATCCTTACAGAGGCTTCAAACTGAGCGCAAATATAGTAAGTTTTAGAAAAACAACCATTATTTGAGGGAAATATCGAGAAAAAAGTTAGAGGCAAAAATCGCCTTTTTTCCATAATTTTTCGTGGACTATTTTATTTTAGATTTTAGAACTCACTTTTTTCTTGATTTTGAGTTTTATTAAAACTGAGTATCTGATCCTTACAGAGGCTTCAAACTGAGCGCAAATATAATAAATTTTAGAAAAACAACGATTATTTGAGGGAAATATCGAGAAAAAAGTTAGAGGCAAAAATCGCCTTTTTTCCATCATTTTTCGTGGACTATAGCCCAGGATTTTAAAATTGACTTTTTTCTTGATTTTGAGTTTTATTAAAACTGAGTATGTGATCCTTACAGAGGCTTCAAACTGAGCGCAAATATAGTAAGTTTTAGAAAAACAACCATTATTTGAGGGAAATATCGAGAAAAAAGTTAGAGGCAAAAATCGCCTTTTTTCCATCATTTTTCGTGGACTATAGCCCAGGATTTTAAAATTGACTTTTTTCTTGATTTTGAGTTTTTTTAAAACTGAGTATGTGATCTTTACAGAGGCTTCAAACTGAGCGCAAATATAGTAAATTTAAGAATAACAACCATTATTTGAGGGAAATATCGAGAAAAAAGTTAGAGGCAAAAATCGCCTTTTTTCCATCATTTTTCGTGGACTATAGCCCAGGATTTTAAAATTCACTTTTTTCTTGATTTTGAGTTTTATGAAAACTGAGTATGTGATCCTTACAGAGGCTTCAAACTGAGCGCAAATATAGAAAAATTTGAGAAAAACAACCATTATTGGAGGGAAATATCGAGAAAAAAGTTAGAGGCAAAAATCGCCTTTTTTCCATCATTTTTCGTGGACAATAGATCAGGATTTTAAAATTCACTTTTTTCTTGATTTTGAGTTTTATTAAAACTGAGTATGTGATCCCTACAGAGGCTTCAAACTGAGCGCAAATATAGTAAATTTTAGAAAAACAACCATTATTTGAGGGAAATATCGAGAAAAAAGTTAGAGGCAAAAATCGCCTTTTTTCCATCATTTTTCGTGGACTGCCCAGGATTTTAAAATTGACTTTTTTCTTTATTTTGAGTTTTATTAAAACTGAGTATGTGATCCCTACAGAGGCTTCAAACTGAGCGCAAATATAGTAAATTTTAGAAAAACAACCATTATTTGAGGGAAATATCGAGAAAAAAGTTAGAGGCAAAAATCGCCTTTTTTCCATCATTTTTCGTGGACTGCCCAGGATTTTAAAATTGACTTTTTTCTTTATTTTGAGTTTTATTAAAACTGAGTATGTGATCCCTACAGAGGCTTCAAACTGAGCGCAAATATAGTAAATTTTAGAAAAACAACCATTATTTGAGGGAAATATCGAGAAAAAAGTTAGAGGCAAAAATCGCCTTTTTTCCATCATTTTTCGTGGACTGCCCAGGATTTTAAAATTGACTTTTTTCTTGATTTTGAGTTTTATTAAAACTGAGTATGTGATCCCTACAGAGGCTTCAAACTGAGCGCAAATATAGTAAATTTTAGAAAAACAACCATTATTTGAGGGAAATATCGAGAAAAAAGTTAGAGGCAAAAATCGCCTTTTTTCCATCATTTTTCGTGGACTATAGATCAGGATTTTAAAATTCACTTTTTTCTTGATTTTGAGTTTTATTAAAACTGAGTATGTGATCCCTACAGAGGCTTCAAACTGAGCGCAAATATAGTAAATTTTAGAAAAACAACCATTATTTGAGGGAAATATCGAAAAAAAAGTTAGAGGCAAAAATCGCCTTTTTTCCATCATTTTTCGTGGACTGCCCAGGATTTTAAAATTGACTTTTTTCTTTATTTTGTGTTTTATTAAAACTGAGTATGTGATCCTTACAGAGGCTTCAAACTGAGCGCAAATATAGTAAATTTTAGAAAAACAACCATTATTTGAGGGAAATATCGAGAAAAAAGTTAGAGGCAAAAATCGCCTTTTTTCCATCATTTTTCGTGGACTATAGTCCAGGATTTTAAAATTGACTTTTTTCTTTATTTTGTGTTTTATTAAAACTGAGTATGTGATCCTTACAGAGGCTTCAAACTGAGCGCAAATATAGTAAATTTTAGAAAAACAACCATTATTTGAGGGAAATATCGAAAAAAAAGTTAGAGGCAAAAATCGCCTTTTTTCCATCATTTTTCGTGGACTGCCCAGGATTTTAAAATTGACTTTTTTCTTTATTTTGTGTTTTATTAAAACTGAGTATGTGATCCTTACAGAGGCTTCAAACTGAGCGCAAATATAGTAAATTTTAGAAAAACAACCATTATTTGAGGGAAATATCGAGAAAAAAGTTAGAGGCAAAAATCGCCTTTTTTCCATCATTTTTCGTGGACTATAGCCCAGGATTTTAAAATTCACTTTTTTCTTGATTTTGAGTTTTATTAAAACTGAGTATGTGATCCTTACAGAGGCTTCAAACTGAGCGCAAATGTAGTAAATTTTAGAAAAACAACCATTATTTGAGGCAAATATCGAGAAAAAAGTTAGAGGCAAAAATCGCCTTTTTTCCATCATTTTTCGTGGACTATAGTCCAGGATTTTAAAATTGACTTTTTTCTTGATTTTGAGTTTTATTAAAACTGAGTATGTAATCCTTACAGAGGCTTCAAACTGAGCGCAAATATATTAAATTTAAGAAAAACAACCATTATTTGAGGAAAATATCGAGAAAAAAGTTAGAGGCAAAAATCGCCTTTTTTCCATCATTTTTCGTGGACTATAGCCGAGGATTTTAAAATTGAATTTTTTCTTGATTTTGAGTTTTATTAAAACTGAGTATGTGATCCTTACAGAGGCTTCAAACTGAGCGCAAAGTTAGTAAATTTTAGAAAAACAACCATTATTTGAGGGAAATATCGAGAAAAAAGTTAGAGGCAAAAATCGCCTTTTTTCCATCATTTTTCGTGGACTATAGCCCAGGATTTTAAAATTGACTTTTTTCTTGATTTTGAGTTTTATTAAAACTGAGTATGTGATCCTTACAGAGGCTTCAAACTGAGCGCAAAGTTAGCAAATTTAAGAAAAACAACCATTATTTGAGGAAAATATCGAGAAAAAAGTTAGAGGCAGAAATCGCCTTTTTTCCATCATTTTTCGTGGACTATAGCCCAGGATTTTAAAGTTGACTTTTTTCTTGATTTTGAGTTTTATTAAAACTGAGTATGTGATCCTTACAGAGGCTTCAAACTGAGCGCAAAGTTAGTAAATTTTAGAAAAACAACTATTATTTGAGGGAAATATCGAGAAAAAAGTTAGAGGCAAAAATCGCCTTTTCCAGGATTTTAAAATTGACTTTTTTCTTGATTTTGAGTTTTATTAAAACTGAGTATGTAATCCTTACAGAGGCTTCAAACTGAGCGCAAATATATTAAATTTAAGAAAAACAACCATTATTTGAGGAAAATATCGAGAAAAAAGTTAGAGGCAAAAATCGCCTTTTTTCCATCATTTTTCGTGGACTATAGATCAGGATTTTAAAATTCACTTTTTTCTTGATTTTGAGTTTTATTAAAACTGAGTATGTGATCCCTACAGAGGCTTCAAACTGAGCGCAAATATAGTAAATTTTAGAAAAACAACCATTATTTGAGGGAAATATCGAGAAAAAAGTTAGAGGCAAAAATCGCCTTTTTTCCATCATTTTTCGTGGACTATAGCCCAGGATTTTAAAATTGACTTTTTTCTTGATTTTGAGTTTTATTAAAACTGAGTATGCGATCCCTACAGAGGCTTCAAACTGAGCGCAAATATAGAAAAATTTTAGAAAAACAACCATTATTTGAGGGAAATATCGAGAAAAAAGTTAGAGGTAAAAATCGCCTTTTTTCCATCATTTTTCGTGGACTATAGCCCAGGATTTTAAAATTCACTTTTTTCTTGATTTTGAGTTTTATTAAAACTGAGTACGTGATTTTTACAGGGGCTTCAAATTGAGCGCAAATATAGTAAATTTTAGAAAAACAACCATTATTTGAGCGAAATATCGAGAAAAAAGTTAGAGGCAAAAATCGCCTTTTTTCCATCATTTTTCGCGGACTATAGCCCAGGATTTTAAAATTCACTTTTTTCTTGATTTTGAGTTTTATTAAAACTGAGTATGTGATCCTTACAGAGGCTTCAAACTGAGCGCAAATATAGTAAATTTTAGAAAAACAACCATTATTTGAGGGAAATATCGAGAAAAAATTTAGAGGCAAAAATCGCCTTTTTTCCATCATTTTTCGTGGACTATAGCCCAGGATTTTAAAATTCACTTTTTTCTTGATTTTGAGTTTTATTAAAACTGAGTATGTGATCCTTACAGAGGCTTCAAACTGAGCGCAAATATAGTAAATTTGAGAAAAACAACCATTATTTGAGGGAAATATCGGGAAAAAAGTTAGAGGCAAAAATCGCCTTTTTTCCATCATTTTTCGTGGACTATAGCCCAGGATTTTAAAATTCACTTTTTTCTTGATTTTGAGTTTTATTAAAACTGAGTATGTGATTTTTACAGAGGCTTCAAACTGAGTGCAAATATAGTTAATTTTAGAAAAACAACCATTATTTGAGGGTATTTCCATTTCGAGAAAAAAGTTAGAGGCAAAAATCGCCTTTTTTCCATCATTTTTCGTGGCCCAGGATTTTAAAATTGACTTTTTTCTTGATTTTGAGTTTTATTAAAACTGAGTATGTGATCCTTACAGAGGCTTCAAACTGAGCGCAAATATAGTAAATTTGAGAAAAACAACCATTATTTGAGGGAAATATCGAGAAAAAAGTTAGAGGCAAAAATCGCCTTTTTTCCATCATTTTTCGTGGACTATAGCCCAGGATTTTAAAATTCACTTTTTTCTTGATTTTGAGTTTTATTAAAACTGAGCATGTGATTTTTACAGAGGCTTCAAACTGAGTGCAAATATAGTTAATTTTAGAAAAACAACCATTATTTGAGGGAAATATCGAGAAAAAAGTTAGAGGCAAAAATCGCCTTTTTTCCATCATTTTTCGTGGCCCAGGATTTTAAAATTGACTTTTTTCTTGATTTTGATTTTTATTAAAACTGAGTATGTGATCCTTACAGAGGCTTCAAACTGAGCGCAAATATAGTAAATTTGAGAAAAACAACCATTATTTGAGGGAAATATCGAGAAAAAAGTTAGAGGCAAAAATCGCCTTTTTCCATCATTTTTCGTGGACTATAGCCCAGGATTTTAAAATTCACTTTTTTCTTGATTTTGAGTTTTATTAAAACTGAGTATGTGATTTTTACAGAGGCTTCAAACTGAGTGCAAATATAGTTAATTTTAGAAAAACAACCATTATTTGAGGGAAATATCGAGAAAAAAGTTAGAGGCAAAAATCGCCTTTTTTCCATCATTTTTCGTGGCCCAGGATTTTAAAATTGACTTTTTTCTTGATTTTGAGTTTTATTAAAACTGAGTATGTGATCCTTACAGAGGCTTCAAACTGAGCGCAAATATAGTAAATTTTAGAAAAACAACCATTATTTGAGCGAAACATCGAGAAAAAAGTTAGAGGCAAAAATCGCCTTTTTTCCATCATTTTTCGTGGCCCAGGATTTTAAAATTCACTTTTTTCTTGATTTTGAGTTTTATTAAAACTGAGTATGTGATCCTTACAGAGGCTTCAAACTGAGCGCAAATATAGTAAATTTTAGAAAAACAACCATTATTTGAGGGAAATATCGAGAAAAAAGTTAGAGACAAAAATCGCCTTTTTTCCATCATTTTTCGTGGACTATAGCCCAGGATTTTAAAATTTACTTTTTCCTTGATTTTGAGTTTTATTAAAACTGAGTATGTGATCCTTACAGAGGCTTCAAACTGAGCGCAAATATAGTAAATTTTGGAAAAACAACCATTATTTCAGGGAAATATCGAGAAAAAAGTTAGAGAAAAATCGCCTTTTTTTCCATCATTTTTCGTGGACTATAGCCCAGGATTTTAAAATTCACTTTTTTCTTGATTTTGAGTTTTATTAAAACTGAGTATGTGATCCTTACAGAGGCTTCAAACTGAGCGCAAATATAGTAAATTTGAGAAAAACAACCATTATTTGAGGGAAATATCGAGAAAAAAGTTAGAGGCAAAAATCGCCTTTTTTCCATCATTTTTCGTGGCCCAGGATTTTAAAATTCACTTTTTTCTTGATTTTGAGTTTTATTAAAACTGAGTATGTGATCCTTACAGAGGCTTCAAACTGAGCGCAAATATAGTAAATTTTAGAAAAACAACCATTATTTGAGGGAAATATCGAGAAAAGAGTTAGAGGCAAAAATCGCCTTTTTTCCATCATTTTTCGTGGACTATAGCCCAGGATTTTAAAATTCACTTTTTTCTTGATTTTGAGTTTTATTAAAACTGAGTATGTGATCCTTACAGAGGCTTCAAACTGAGCGCAAATATAGTAAATTTGAGAAAAACAACCATTATTTGAGGGAAATATCGAGAAAAAAGTTAGAGGCAAAAATCGCCTTTTTTCCATCATTTTTCGTGGCCCAGGATTTTAAAATTGACTTTTTTCTTGATTTTGAGTTTTATTAAAACTGAGTATGTGATCCTTACAGAGGCTTCAAACTGAGCGCAAATATAGTAAATTTTAGAAAAACAACCATTATTTGAGCGAAACATCGAGAAAAAGTTAGAGGCAAAAATCGCCTTTTTTCCATCATTTTTCGTGGCCCAGGATTTTAAAATTCACTTTTTTCTTGATTTTGAGTTTTATTAAAACTGAGTATGTGATCCTTACAGAGGCTTCAAACTGAGCGCAAATATAGTAAATTTTAGAAAAACAACCATTATTTGAGGGAAATATCGAGAAAAAAGTTAGAGACAAAAATCGCCTTTTTTCCATCATTTTTCGTGGACTATAGCCCAGGATTTTAAAATTTACTTTTTCCTTGATTTTGAGTTTTATTAAAACTGAGTATGTGATCCTTACAGAGGCTTCAAACTGAGCGCAAATATAGTAAATTTTAGAAAAACAACCATTATTTGAGCGAAACATCGAGAAAAAAGTTAGAGGCAAAAATCGCCTTTTTTCCATCATTTTTCGTGGACTATAGCCCAGGATTTTAAAATTCACTTTTTTCTTGATTTTGAGTTTTATTAAAACTGAGTATGTGATTTTTACAGAGGCTTCAAACTGAGTGCAAATATAGTTAATTTTAGAAAAACAACCATTATTTGAGGGAAATATCGAGAAAAAAGTTAGAGGCAAAAATCGCCTTTTTTCCATCATTTTTCGTGGCCCAGGATTTTAAAATTGACTTTTTTCTTGATTTTGAGTTTTATTAAAACTGAGTATGTGATCCTTACAGAGGCTTCAAACTGAGCGCAAATATAGTAAATTTTAGAAAAACAACCATTATTTGAGCGAAACATCGAGAAAAAAGTTAGAGGCAAAAATCGCCTTTTTTCCATCATTTTTCGTGGCCCAGGATTTTAAAATTCACTTTTTTCTTGATTTTGAGTTTTATTAAAACTGAGTATGTGATCCTTACAGAGGCTTCAAACTGAGCGCAAATATAGTAAATTTTAGAAAAACAACCATTATTTGAGGGAAATATCGAGAAAAAAGTTAGAGACAAAAATCGCCTTTTTTCCATCATTTTTCGTGGACTATAGCCCAGGATTTTAAAATTTACTTTTTCCTTGATTTTGAGTTTTATTAAAACTGAGTATGTGATCCTTACAGAGGCTTCAAACTGAGCGCAAATATAGTAAATTTTGGAAAAACAACCATTATTTCAGGGAAATATCGAGAAAAAAGTTAGAGGTAAAAATCGCCTTTTTTTCCATCATTTTTCGTGGACTATAGCCCAGGATTTTAAAATTCACTTTTTTCTTGATTTTGAGTTTTATTAAAACTGAGTATGTGATCCTTACAGAGGCTTCAAACTGAGCGCAAATATAGTAAATTTTAGAAAAACAACCATTATTTGAGGGAAATATCGAGAAAAGAGTTAGAGGCAAAAATCGCCTTTTTTCCATCATTTTTCGTGGACTATAGCCCAGGATTTTAAAATTCACTTTTTTCTTGATTTTGAGTTTTATTAAAACTGAGTATGTGATCCTTACAGAGGCTTCAAACTGAGCGCAAATATAGTAAATTTGAGAAAAACAACCATTATTTGAGGGAAATATCGAGAAAAAAGTTAGAGGCAAAAATCGCCTTTTTTCCATCATTTTTCGTGGACTATAGCCCAGGATTTTAAAATTCACTTTTTTCTTGATTTTGAGTTTTATTAAAACTGAGTATGTGATTTTTACAGAGGCTTCAAACTGAGTGCAAATATAGTTAATTTTAGAAAAACAACCATTATTTGAGGGAAATATCGAGAAAAAAGTTAGAGGCAAAAATCGCCTTTTTTCCATCATTTTTCGTGGCCCAGGATTTTAAAATTGACTTTTTTCTTGATTTTGAGTTTTATTAAAACTGAGTATGTGATCCTTACAGAGGCTTCAAACTGAGCGCAAATATAGTAAATTTTAGAAAAACAACCATTATTTGAGCGAAACATCGAGAAAAAAGTTAGAGGCAAAAATCGCCTTTTTTCCATCATTTTTCGTGGACTATAGCCCAGGATTTTAAAATTCACTTTTTTCTTGATTTTGAGTTTTATTAAAACTGAGTATGTGATTTTTACAGAGGCTTCAAACTGAGTGCAAATATAGTTAATTTTAGAAAACAACCATTATTTGAGGGAAATATCGAGAAAAAAGTTAGAGGCAAAAATCGCCTTTTTTCCATCATTTTTCGTGGCCCAGGATTTTAAAATTGACTTTTTTCTTGATTTTGAGTTTTATTAAAACTGAGTATGTGATCCTTACAGAGGCTTCAAACTGAGCGCAAATATAGTAAATTTTAGAAAAACAACCATTATTTGAGCGAAACATCGAGAAAAAAGTTAGAGGCAAAAATCGCCTTTTTTCCATCATTTTTCGTGGACTATAGCCCAGGATTTTAAAATTCGCTTTTTTCTTGATTTTGAGTTTTATTAAAACTGAGTATTTGATCCTTACAGAGGCTTCAAACTGAGCGCAAATATAGTAAATTTTAGAAAAACAACCATTATTTGAGGGAAATATCGAGAAAAGAGTTAGAGGCAAAAATCGCCTTTTTTCCATCATTTTTCGTGGACTATAGCCCAGGATTTTAAAATTCACTTTTTTCTTGATTTTGAGTTTTATTAAAACTGAGTATGTGATCCTTACAGAGGCTTCAAACTGAGCGCAAATATAGTAAATTTTAGAAAAACAACCATTATTTGAGGGAAATATCGAGAAAAAAGTTAGAGGCAAAAATCGGCTTTTTTCCATCATTTTTCGTGGACTATAGCCCAGGATTTTAAAATTCACTTTTTTCTTGATTTTGAGTTTTATTAAAACTGAGTATGTGATCCTTACAGAGGCTTCAAACTGAGCGCAAATATAGAAAATTTTAGAAAAACAACCATTATTTGAGGGAAATATCGAGAAAAAAGTTAGAGGTAAAAATCGCCTTTTTTCCATCATTTTTCGTGGACTACAGCCCAGGATTTTAAAATTCACTTTTTTCTTGATTTTGAGTTTTTTAAAACTGAGTATGTGATCCTTACAGAGGCTTCAAACTGAGCGCAAATATAGTAGATTTTAGAAAAACAACCATTATTTGAGGGAAATATCGAGAAAAAAGTTAGAGGCAAAAATCGCCTTTTTTCCATCATTTTTCGTGGACTGCCCAGGATTTTAAAATTGACTTTTTTCTTGATTTTGAGTTTTATTAAAACTGAGTATGTGATCCTTACAGAGGCTTCAAACTGAGCGCAAATATAGTAAATTTTAGAAAAATAACCATTATTTGAGGGAAATATCGAGAAAAAAGTTAGAGGTAAAAATCGCCTTTTTTCCATCATTTTGGTTGGCGTGGACTGCCCAATATTTTAAAATTGACTTTTTTCTTTATTTTGAGTTTTATTAAAACTGAGTATGTGATCCTTACAGAGGCTTCAAACTGAGCGCAAATATAGTAAATTTTAGAAAAACAACCATTATTTGAGGGAAATATCGAGAAAATCGTTAGAGGCAAAAATCGCCTTTTTTCCATCATTTTTCGTGGACTATAGCCCAGGATTTTAAAATTGACTTTTTTCTTGATTTTGAGTTTTATTAAAACTGAGTATCTGATCCTTACAGAGGCTTCAAACTGAGCGCAAATATAGTAAATTTTAGAAAAACAACCATTATTTGAGGGAAATATCGAGAAAAAAGTTAGAGGCAAAAATCGCCTTTTTTCCACCATTTTTCGTGGACTATAGCCCAGGATTTTAAAATTCACTTTTTTCTTGATTTTGAGTTTTATTAAAACTGAGTATGTGATCCTTACAGAGGCTTCAAACTGAGCGCAAATATAGTAAATATTAGAAAAACAACCATTATTTGAGGGAAATATCGAGAAAAAAGTTAGAGCCAAAAATCGCCTTTTTTCCATCATTTTTCGTGGATTTTAAAATTGACTTTTTTCTTGATTTTGAGTTTTATTAAAACTGAGTATGTGATCCTTACAGAGGCTTCAAACTGAGCGCAAATATAGTAAATTTTAGAAAAACAACCCTTATTTGAGGGAAATATCGAGAAAAAAGTTAGAGGCAAAAATCGCCTTTTGTTCCATCATTTTTCGTGGACTATAGCCCAGGATTTTAAAATTCACTTTTTTCTTGATTTTGAGTTTTATTAAAACTGAGTATGTGATCCTTACAGAGGCTTCAAACTGAGCGCAAATATAGTAAATTTTAGAAAAACAACCATTATTTGAGGGAAATATCGAGAAAAAAGTTAGAGCCAAAAATCGCCTTTTTTCCATCATTTTTCGTGGATTTTAAAATTGACTTTTTTCTTGATTTGAGTTTTATTAAAACTGAGTATGTGATCCTTACAGAGGCTTCAAACTGAGCGCAAATATAGTAAATTTTAGAAAAACAACCATTATTTGAGGGAAATATCGAGAAAAAAGTTAGAGGCAAAAATCGCCTTTTTTCCATCATTTTTCGTGGACTATAGCCCAGGATTTTAAAATTCACTTTTTTCTTGATTTTGAGTTTTATTAAAACTGAGTATGTGATCCTTACAGAGGCTTCAAACTGAGCGCAAATATAGTAAATTTAAGAAAAACAACAATTATTTGAGGGAAATATCGAGAAAAAAGTTAGAGGCAAAAATCGCCTTTTTTCCATCATTTTTCGTGGACTATAGCCCAGGATTTTAAATTGACTTTTTTCTTGATTTTGAGTTTTATTAAAACTGAGTATGTAATCCTTACAGAGGCTTCAAACTGAGCGCAAATATAGTAAATTTTAGAAAAACAACCATTATTTGAGGGAAATATCGAGAAAAGAGTTAGAGGCAAAAAACGCCTTTTTTCCATCATTTTTCGTGGACTATAGCCCAGGATTTTAAAATTGACTTTTTTCTTGATTTTGAGTTTTATTAAAACTGAGTATGTGATCCTTACAGAGGCTTCAAACTGAGCGCAAATATAGTAAATTTTAGAAAAACAATCATTATTTGAGGGAAATATCGAGAAAATAGTTAGAGGTAAAAATCGCCTTTTTTCCATCATTTTTCGTGGACTATAGCCCAGGATTTTAAATTGACTTTTTTCTTGATTTTGAGTTTTATTAAAACTGAGTATGTGATCCTTACAGAGGCTTCAAGCTGAGCGCAAATATAGTAAATTTTAGAAAAACAACCATTATTTGAGGGAAATATCGAGAAAAAAGTTAGAGCCAAAAATCGCCTTTTTTCCATCATTTTTCGTGGATTTTAAAATTGACTTTTTTCTTGGTTTTGAGTTTTATTAAAACTGAGTATGTGATCCTTACAGAGGCTTCAAACTGAGCGCAAATATAGTAAATTTTAGAAAAACAACCCTTATTTGAGGGAAATATCGAGAAAAAAGTTAGAGGCAAAAATCGCCTTTTTCCATCATTTTTCGTGGACTATAGCCCAGGATTTTAAAATTGACTTTTTTCTTGATTTTGAGTTTTATTAAAACTGAGTATGTGATCCTTACAGAGGCTTCAAACTGAGCGCAAATATAGTAAATTTAAGAAAAACAATCATTATTTGAGGGAAATATCGAGAAAAAAGTTAGAGGCAAAAATCGCCTTTTTTCCATCATTTTTCGTGGACTATAGCCCAGGATTTTAAAATTGACTTTTTTCTTGATTTTGAGTTTTATTAAAACTGAGTATGTGATCCTTACAGAGGCTTCAAGCTGAGCGCAAATATAGTAAATTTTAGAAAAACAACCATTATTTGAGGGAAATATCGAGAAAAAAGTTAGAGCCAAAAATCGCCTTTTTTCCATCATTTTTCGTGGATTTTAAAATTCACTTTTTTCTTGATTTTGAGTTTTATTAAAACTGAGTATGTGATCCTTACAGAGGCTTCAAACTGAGCGCAAATGTAGTAAATTTTAGAAAAACAACCATTATTTGAGGGAAATATCGAGAAAATCGTTAGAGGTAAAAATCGCCTTTTTTCCATCATTTTTCGTGGACTATAGCCCAGGATTTTAAAATTCACTTTTTTCTTGATTTTGAGTTTTATTAAAACTGAGTATGTGATCCTTACAGAGGCTTCAAGCTGAGCGCAAATATAGTAAATTTTAGAAAAACAACCATTATTTGAGGGAAATATCGAGAAAAAAGTTAGAGCAAAAATCGCCTTTTTTCCATCATTTTTCGTGGATTTTAAAATTGACTTTTTTCTTGATTTTGAGTTTTATTAAAACTGAGTATGTGATCCTTACAGAGGCTTCAAACTGAGCGCAAATATAGTAAATTTTAGAAAAACAACCCTTATTTGAGGGAAATATCGAGAAAAAAGTTAGAGGCAAAAATCGCCTTTTTTCCATCATTTTTCGTGGACTATAGCCCAGGATTTTAAAATTCACTTTTTTCTTGATTTTGAGTTTTATTAAAACTGAGTATGTGATCCTTACAGAGGCTTCAAGCTGAGCGCAAATATAGTAAATTTTAGAAAAACAACCATTATTTGAGGGAAATATCGAGAAAAAAGTTAGAGCCAAAAATCGCCTTTTTTCCATCATTTTTCGTGGATTTTAAAATTGACTTTTTTCTTGATTTTGAGTTTTATTAAAACTGAGTATGTGATCCTTACAGAGGCTTCAAACTGAGCGCAAATATAGTAAATTTTAGAAAAACAACCCTTATTTGAGGGAAATATCGAGAAAAAAGTTAGAGGCAAAAATCGCCTTTTTTCCATCATTTTTCGTGGACTATAGCCCAGGATTTTAAAATTCACTTTTTTCTTGATTTTGAGTTTTATTAAAACTGAGTATGTGATCCTTACAGAGGCTTCAAACTGAGCGCAAATATAGTAAATATTAGAAAAACAACCATTATTTGAGGGAAATATCGAGAAAAAAGTTAGAGGCAAAAATCGCCTTTTTTCCATCATTTTTCGTGGACTATAGCCCAGGATTTTAAAATTCACTTTTTTCTTGATTTTGAGTTTTATTAAAACTGAGTATGTGATCCTTACAGAGGCTTCAAACTGAGCGCAAATATAGTAAATTTTAGAAAAACAACCATTATTTGAGGGAAATATCGAGAAAAAGTTAGAGCCAAAAATCGCCTTTTTTCCATCATTTTTCGTGGATTTTAAAATTGACTTTTTTCTTGATTTTGAGTTTTATTAAAACTGAGTATGTGATCCTTACAGAGGCTTCAAACTGAGTGCAAATATAGTAAATTTTAGAAAAACAACCATTATTTGAGGGAAATATCGAGAAAAAAGTTAGAGGCAAAAATCGCCTTTTTTCCATCAGTTTTCGTGGACTATAGCCCAGGATTTTAAAATTGACTTTTTTCTTGATTTTGAGTTTTTTTAAAACTGAGTATGTGATCCTTACAGAGGCTTCAAACTGAGCGCAAATATAGTAAATTTAAGAAAAACAACAATTATTTGAGGGAAATATCGAGAAAAAAGTTAGAGGCAAAAATCGCCTTTTTTCCATCATTTTCGTGGACTATAGCCCAGGATTTTAAAATTGACTTTTTTCTTGATTTTGAGTTTTATTAAAACTGAGTATGTAATCCTTACAGAGGCTTCAAACTGAGCGCAAATATAGTAAATTTTAGAAAAACAACCATTATTTGAGGGAAATATCGAGAAAAGAGTTAGAGGCAAAAAACGCCTTTTTTCCATCATTTTTCGTGGACTATAGCCCAGGATTTTAAAATTGACTTTTTTCTTGATTTTGAGTTTTATTAAAACTGAGTATGTGATCCTTACAGAGGCTTCAAACTGAGCGCAAATATAGTAAATTTTAGAAAAACAATCATTATTTGAGGGAAATATCGAGAAAATAGTTAGAGGTAAAAATCGCCTTTTTTCCATCATTTTTCGTGGACTATAGCCCAGGATTTTAAAATTGACTTTTTTCTTGATTTTGAGTTTTATTAAAACTGAGTATGTGATCCTTACAGAGGCTTCAAACTGAGCGCAAATATAGTAAATTTTAGAAAAACAACCCTTATTTGAGGGAAATATCGAGAAAAAAGTTAGAGGCAAAAATCGCCTTTTTTCCATCATTTTTCGTGGACTATAGCCCAGGATTTTAAAATTCACTTTTTTCTTGATTTTGAGTTTTATTAAAACTGAGTATGTGATCCTTACAGAGGCTTCAAACTGAGCGCAAATATAGTAAATTTTAGAAAAACAACCATTATTTGAGGGAAATATCGAGAAAAAAGTTAGAGCCAAAAATCGCCTTTTTTCATCATTTTTCGTGGATTTTAAAATTGACTTTTTCTTGATTTTGAGTTTTATTAAAACTGAGTATGTGATCCTTACAGAGGCTTCAAACTGAGCGCAAATATAGTAAATTTTAGAAAAACAACCATTATTTGAGGGAAATATCGAGAAAAAAGTTAGAGGCAAAAATCGCCTTTTTTCCATCAGTTTTCGTGGACTATAGCCCAGGATTTTAAAATTGACTTTTTTCTTGATTTTGAGTTTTTTTAAAACTGAGTATGTGATCCTTACAGAGGCTTCAAACTGAGCGCAAATATAGTGAATTTAAGAAAAACAACAATTATTTGAGGGAAATATCGAGAAAAAAGTTAGAGGCAAAAATCGCCTTTTTTCCATCATTTTTCGTGGACTATAGCCCAGGATTTTAAAATTGACTTTTTTCTTGATTTTGAGTTTTATTAAAACTGAGTATGTGATCCTTACAGAGGCTTCAAACTGAGCGCAAATATAGTAAATTTTAGAAAAACAACCCTTATTTGAGGGAAATATCGAGAAAAAAGTTAGAGGCAAAAATCGCCTTTTTTCCATCATTTTTCGTGGACTATAGCCCAGGATTTTAAAATTCACTTTTTTCTTGATTTTGAGTTTTATTAAAACTGAGTATGTGATCCTTACAGAGGCTTCAAACTGAGCGCAAATATAGTAAATTTTAGAAAAACAACCATTATTTGAGGGAAATATCGAGAAAAAAGTTAGAGCCAAAAATCGCCTTTTTTCCATCATTTTTCGTGGATTTTAAAATTGACTTTTTTCTTGATTTTGAGTTTTATTAAAACTGAGTATGTGATCCTTACAGAGGCTTCAAACTGAGCGCAAATATAGTAAATTTTAGAAAAACAACCATTATTTGAGGGAAATATCGAGAAAAAAGTTAGAGCCAAAAATCGCCTTTTTTCCATCATTTTTCGTGGATTTTAAAATTGACTTTTTTCTTGATTTTGAGTTTTATTAAAACTGAGTATGTGATCCTTACAGAGGCTTCAAACTGAGCGCAAATACAGTTAATTTTAGAAAAACAACCCTTATTTGAGGGAAATATCGAGAAAAAAGTTAGAGGCAAAAATCGCCTTTTTTCCATCATTTTTCGTGGACTATAGCCCAGGATTTTAAAATTCACTTTTTTCTTGATTTTGAGTTTTATTAAAACTGAGTATGTGATCCTTACAGAGGCTTCAAACTGAGCGCAAATATAGTAAATTTTAGAAAAACAACCATTATTTGAGGGAAATATCGAGAAAAAAGTTAGAGCCAAAAATCGCCTTTTTTCCATCATTTTTCGTGGATTTTAAAATTGACTTTTTTCTTGATTTTGAGTTTTATTAAAACTGAGTATGTGATCCTTACAGAGGCTTCAAACTGAGCGCAAATATAGTAAATTTTAGAAAAACAACCATTATTTGAGGGAAATATCGAGAAAAAAGTTAGAGGCAAAAATCGCCTTTTTCCATCAGTTTTCGTGGACTATAGCCCAGGATTTTAAAATTGACTTTTTTCTTGATTTTGAGTTTTTTTAAAACTGAGTATGTGATCCTTACAGAGGCTTCAAACTGAGCGCAAATATAGTGAATTTAAGAAAAACAACAATTATTTGAGGGAAATATCGAGAAAAAAGTTAGAGGCAAAAATCGCCTTTTTTCCATCATTTTTCGTGGACTATAGCCCAGGATTTTAAAATTGACTTTTTTCTTGATTTTGAGTTTTATTAAAACTGAGTATGTGATCCTTACAGAGGCTTCAAACTGAGCGCAAATATAGTAAATTTTAGAAAAACAACCCTTATTTGAGGGAAATATCGAGAAAAAAGTTAGAGGCAAAAATCGCCTTTTTTCCATCATTTTTCGTGGACTATAGCCCAGGATTTTAAAATTCACTTTTTTCTTGATTTTGAGTTTTATTAAAACTGAGTATGTGATCCTTACAGAGGCTTCAAACTGAGCGCAAATATAGTAAATTTTAGAAAAACAACCATTATTTGAGGGAAATATCGAGAAAAAAGTTAGAGCCAAAAATCGCCTTTTTTCCATCATTTTTCGTGGATTTTAAAATTGACTTTTTTCTTGATTTTGAGTTTTATTAAAACTGAGTATGTGATCCTTACAGAGGCTTCAAACTGAGCGCAAATATAGTAAATTTTAGAAAAACAACCATTATTTGAGGGAAATATCGAGAAAAAAGTTAGAG